>VDFB02000015.1:404618656-405001647 GCA_007258455.2 Sequoia sempervirens
AAACTAAAAGAGGGTCCAGTGAATAGACTCCAAATAAGTATAAACTTTTTGTCCTATTTAAAATTTTACTATTATAGAAAAAAATTCAATTGAAAGATTGACCATCATTAGAAGTGTTGAAGGCCAAGACTTAAGATTTACCAAAGTCTATTTTATCGAGTTCGTTGAGAACCCCCCTTGTATTGATATGGGTTTGGTCCGGGTATTGGTCTAGTCCTGGTTCGGCCTTGGGTTCCCCTAGGGTATTGCCTGGGCACCTCAAGTCCCTTGTGGGTCCTTCATAGACCCATAGGGGACTTGGGATGCTTGGGCGAACCCAAGGGGACCCACAACCATTGTGCCCCAAAAACATTAAAAAAGCATTTTAAAAGGCATTTTTTTAACACAAAAAATTACTTAAAAGCATCAATTCGCTCTAAAGTGATAGCATAATATGTTGTTCAACTCATTTGACAAACACAAAAGACCAAAATTGTATTTTTTACCTCCAAGCAGCTATTGCTAGGTTTTGAAGGTTGGTTCATTATTTTCGAAGGTGAGGGCTGTAGAAGAGTTAAACCTACACCAACAAGGGAGAAATAGCTGCACAAAGAAGATTTAACCATTAAAGGTGAGTGAACCTTTCATTTTTTTCAAGTCTTGAATAATTTTGTTGAAGATTTTTGAAGTTTTATTTTAAAATTTTTTTTGGTAAGTTTTGAATATTTTTGTAATCTTTTTATGCATAATAAGGGGTTATAATGTCAATTTTTTAATTTTTTAAAAAAGTTGTAGGGTTGTTAATTTGCAATGTTTTTTTGTTTTAGGTTCATACAGAATGGTTGGTAGTTCTAGTTTAGCTGCCCCAAATGCAAAGAGTTCATTTAAATTTGATGCATCGTCACCTCTTTGGTGACATACAACAATGATTGAACAACTTCTTGCTTTGGGGTTATCGTTGGTGTCATAGGTAATGTGGAATTGAATATAAGAGCTTGTACTTTCAAGTGAAAGCTCACTTTTTTGCTATTCCTTTCCTAGGAATAAAAGTTTGTCTTGGGCCAAATAAAAAAGGGTTGCCAAAGCAACAAATAATTATGTATATTAAAGAACAAGAGGATGTCGACATGGTAAGTAATAGATCAAAGGAAAGAGCACATCCTCTTGCCAAGAAAAGCTTGTAGAAACCTCCTAGTGGCTTATCACAATTGTCTAGCCAACATCCTTTCATGCCATTGCCACCATATTCTCGAGAAAAGAATGCTTCATTTAAAAGAAGCCCATTGGAAAGGCCTTCAAGAATGAAGCGAGGAAGGTTGCAAATGAGAGCATTGCTCGTTGCATTTATGGCAATGGGCTTCCTTTCAACCTCGTTAGATCACCATATTGGTGGGATATGGTGACATCCATTGCCAATGCACCTTTTGATTATGTTAATTTTGGATATGAAATAGTGCGAATCACCTTATTGGCGAAGGAGAAAGCTTTAGTAGAGGCATCATTGAGGGAAATCAAGGATATATGGCTTGAAATAGGTGTGCCCATCATTTTTGATGGATGGAAAGATTGCAAAAATAGACCATTGATCAATGTTATTGCAGCGTTCCCTAAAGGCATGTTTTTGAAGGTGGACAGCGCGCGAATTGATATGCAACTTTTTTGCCAATATCCCCGGCGAGAACCACGAAACGGACCGGTACCGCACGGTCAACAATGGCGCCGAAAAATTTGTAGGGTAGTTAACCTGGTTATGTGGCGCGGCATACAATGCATTTTCATACACCATTATGGGGATTCCACCACCGGTAATCTGATACGGCAAAAGATTTAGCAACATGAAATTGAGCGTGGGTCAAAGGAAAACTGCATGAGGCCGGAGATTCAAATGTTTGAGCATTAAATCATCATACGGTCAAGGCATCTTTAGGAACTTTAACTTGAGTTGCCGGCTGTGTTAAATCTTTTATTTTTAATATGTTCTTTAATTTTTAATTGTTGACATGTGACAAGTCATTTGCCTATTAATAATTTAATTTATATTTTTACACCATGTTAGGTTGCCAAAACTCGATTTGCATCGCACACAGTTGTCATAAAATGAATTGTGAAGGTGCGAGATGCTTTGACTGCAATGCTCATCAATAGCCTTTGGAGTGTATGGAGGCAATCAAGTACAATGAGCCCAAAAAGTCAAAGCATTGATCCTAGATGATGAGTGGTGGGCTCATGTGGAATATGTTTTGAGTTTCATTGAGCCCATTGTTAGCATGATTAGGTATGCTGATATAGATCACCCATGTTTGGGTGAAATTTATGATGGCATAGACTTTATGGTTGAAAAAATAAGAACCATAATAGAAGCCAAGGAGCATGACCCTACAAAAACATTTTTCAGAAGTGTGCAAAAGATTATTGTTGACCATTAGAACAAGATGACCATATCCTTGCATTTGCTTTGTCCCCAAAGTATTATAGCAAATTCCTTGTTGAGGAGGGTGGCACCATATAGGGATGAAGAGGTTGCTACTGGCTACAAGACTACATTTAGAAGAATATTTCTAGATGTAGATATCCAAAGTGTCTTGAGTGAGTTTGGCCACTTCATTTCTTCAAGGAATCATGATGTTGCCCTCTGTAAGACAAGTACAAAAAATGTGCTCATGAATGGTGGTACATACACGGCCAAGGCTTTATTTACTTGCAGCCTCTTGCAATAAAATTCTTTTTCAAGTATGCATCTTTTTATTTTTTATTTTTCTCATTTCATTCACTGCTATATATTATAATAATATGATTTTATAATTTATGTTTTGTATTTATAAAATTAAATATTAAATGTTGTATGCAAATTCAACAAGTTGTGAGTTCTTTTTTAGTTGAGTGAAATTGGAGTACATACTCTTTCATCCACTCTGTTAAGTGCAACCGTTTGGGCTAAGATACTGGTTTGGGTTTGGGTTTGAAGGTTTGGTTCGCAGATTTAGTCAAAAATTTTTTTGGGGTTGGGTTCATTGATACAAAAACATATAAAAATCAGAAATATATACATATTTTCAGCAGAAATTTAGTTCAAAATACACCACCATATCAATAGTCAAATAACATAGCAAAATACACCACCATATTAATAGTCAAATATTAATCAAACTTGAATGTCATGATATAGATTAAAGTTAAAAAAATAATGCCAAGTGTCAACAATCAGCCATCATTGATCAAATATCATATGGGTTGTCAAAATATCATCATCACCATCCATATTAGATGATGTATGTAGTGGTAAATTAGAAGAACCACAAATAGTGCCACTGACACTAGCACTAGCACTAGCACTAGCACTGACACTAGCACTCTCATGCTCACTAGTTGGCTCATAGTCATCATCAACATCAAGTGCAGCAAAGTGAGCAGTGGAAGCATCCAAGTCAATATGCTTTGACTCGATATCCCACTTCCTTGTGTCCCCTTCTTTGTAGCCACTTTGTTTGTGTGCAAGAAGCCACAAGTTTGAATGCACATACACCAAATCATTTGCCTTTTTTGGTTGTAGTCTATTGTGTTTTATTGAGTGGATGAAGGAGTATGTGCTCCAATTCCTCTTAGATGAAGATGAACTAGCAACTTATCAAGACCAAATTAGAGAGTAAGAGTTACAAAATTAAAAAAATTAAATATAAACAAAACTTAAAAGATAAAAGATTTTTTTTATAAAACTTGCGATAAAATTTTGATCGCAAGAGGTTGTAAGTACGTATATGATTGGCCATGGAAGTACCACCAACTATGAGCATTGACCATATACTTGTTTCAAAGAGCATCAAGACCACAGTCATTGGAGCAAGAAAAACCCATGAACTCAGCCCTCACTGCATCTCTTTTGTCACAATCAATGAAGAGTCGGCGAAGTGCTGCCTTGTACCCTTGAGTGACATCGACATTTTTATATGGGGCAACTCTTGTTGTCATAGAAAGGAGTTGAGCACTATGATATTTGGGACTCAATGCAAAGGTAAGAAAATGTAGCAAAGTGGTCATTTTGTTCCACCTCTCTACAATGATTTTGTGTGGTTCTTTGAAGAAATTTTCTTCAAGATCTTGCTTTTTTGCATTTATGATGACTTTCATCTTCTCAATCATTGAGTCAATGCCATCATATACCTCACCCAAACAAGGCCTATCCATGTTGGTATAACGAATCATTCTCAATATGGGTTTGGTGAAACTAAGGAGATATTCAACGCGATCCACCAAATGTCATCTAGGATCATTTGCTTAACCTTTGGTGCCCTTGTAGTGCTAGATTACCTCCGTATGGACCAATTTGGGCTGATGACAATGTTAGGAAGTGCCTCATGAACCTTCACAAGTCATCTCAACACAATTGTGTTGCAGGCAAAACAGGTCTCAACAACATGTTTGAAAATCAAAATATTTTTTTTACAAAAATAAAAATAAAAATAAAATTAAAAAGTTTACAAAAGTCAAACATGTTTATTATTTAACTTATCTTCAACAACTCCAATTTCGAGAATGTTCTAAATATGACTTGTGAGTTTTGACATATGGTGGTTGGTGATGAACATTTGGATGTCTTCGGCCTCAACATACAACTATTTGATCCAATCAATTTTGGTGCTAATTTTTTATAGCATTAGGTTGAGGGAGTGGATAGCACAAGGTGTCCAAAAAATGTGTGAATAACAATCCTCAACCAATAACCCAATAGCCCTACAATTTTTGGCATTGTTTGTTATAACTTGTACAACATTTCGAGGGCCCACTTCATCAATGGCTTGACAAAGAATTTTAGCAATAAATGCACCATCCTTCACCTCTCCTTCACAATCCACTAGTCTCAAAAACATTTCCCCCTTTAGGGGACAATGCAATAATATTGATCAATGGGCGACTTTTTGCATATTTCTATCCATAAGAAATGATGGACATCCCTATTTCTACGCATGAATCTCTTATGGGCTTCAAGGAGTCCTCTACAAATTTCACTTCTTTATCCAATAAGGTGCTACACACCTTTTCAAAACCCTGGCCCTTATACTCTTTTGGAGCCTCATTAATTGATTTCACCATTTTTTGCCAATATGATGAGCGAACAATATTGAATGCCAATCAATTCGCATAGACACATCTTGCTATGTCTTGATTGGCAATCTCTTTAGCCTCATTCTAAAATATCATTTCCAATGGTCCCTTTGATCTCTTATGTGTTGAGGCCACAGGTTGTTCTTTAGGTATGGATGAAAACGAATGGTTCTCTGTATGTTGAAAATGAGAAAGTGGTGGAGGGGGCTTTATCTCCCAAGATCCTTTCCTTAATAAAGGATGATTTGATTTATGACCTACTGCTTGGTTTGCTTTTTCTTGCTCTTCAATAAATGCCAAGACTTGTACTTATGGAATGCCATTACCATCTTCACTTGGACAAAATTTGATGCCTTGTCCAAGGATCTTGCACAAATGGTCTTTCACTCGACTGTATGAGCTTGAATATCTAACTTTACAATGACCACAAATCCAAACATAACCTCCACCACCTGGAAGTTGTACCATTTCAACATATTTCCAAAGGGGAGAGTTTGGGTCTATTTTGAAGTGGGGTTGGCTCATGGAGCTAGAAACAATTGCCATTGTAATACCTAAGACAACAAGTTCAATAAACAACACATTCAAAGAATTAGAACAAATGAAATTTGAAAACAAAAATATATAAAATAATAAAGACAACTTAATAGTTTGTTCATTTAAAAAAATTAAGCATGTGTTATAGATATGTTGGCGTTTCAATTCGTACCTCTGGTATGTGAATTAGAAACAGACAACTATGCACAGATTAACTGCTCTTCAAATTAGGAGGGGAAGCTCCCTCTTCGCTGATGTTGCTTTAAAGAAAGTAAACTAAAATTAATTGCCAATCATTTTGTTCAGCTAAGAGCACAAGGTTATAAAACTCTAGCCCTGTAGCTGAGATTTTCTCTTTTTGAACTTCAACTACGACTAAGCCTATTCTAATGATGCTTTTAACAACTCAAGTGAACTCAAAGCTTGAGAGTTAAAAGTAAACAAGGAATGATTCTTTGACACAAAACTCACATAAACTCACTCTCAATGTACACCTTAAGACTCATTGTACTTTTAGATGCAAGCTGAAATAAAGATTATATAAGCATAATACATAAAACGAAAACCTCAGACAGTAGATCAAAGCAGCAAAGCATGCATAAGATTTCCTTTCTCAAGTTTCAAATAATAAAGATTACACTTCTGGGACAGCAGGATTGTAGCAATAACAGGCTTACAGTTTTGCGATCAACCAGAATACATTGACACAAGTAACAAATGAACTGAACAATATCTTGCAGCAAAGGTAGGCATACAAGCTTGCTCTTACACTAAGTGAACTGACATTGAATAACAACTTGCAGGCAAAAGTAGGCTCAACAATTTGCTATCACAATAGCCGTTCCAGAAAAATGGGAAAGGCTGCCCTTATTTATACACAAGCAGAGGAGTAGGGAACCCTAAAATCTCCTTGCTTTGACAACCAAGACTTGCCAACTCGCAAGCTTTATTTCTAAAACTGAAACAAGATAACGATCTAACAACCTATGAAAGCAAAAAACAGGGAAAGTGCCAACTATTACAACTTGATATTTCCTCTCTCATGAAGAATGGATAAGCATGAGACAAGAATAGCAAGAAAACTCGGAAAAAGCGTCGAGTTAACTGATGCTTTTGAGTTCTATTCTTGGAAGATATCGCTGCCCCAAAGAGGTGACTCATTCACTGATAATTTGAGAAACTCTATCTGCCAAAAAGCTGATTTGTTCTTGATTTCAAGTGGAGAGTGGTGCATGTTGAAAATCTTGATTTTTGACTATAAACTTGAATATGTTCGGAAACTTTTTGCACGAACTGCTGAAAATAGAATCTTGAAAAAGCAGTTTTTTCGAAAAAAAGCTGGGACCTGGGTTTTGTAAAGAATCACGTTTTGGAAGGAACCCAGTTGATCAAATTTCGAAAAAACTAAGGATTTTCCGAAAAAGTGTGGAAAAAGCAGATGCTTGAAAACTTAGAATTTTCCAAAGTTGAAGGGAATCAAGAACTGAGCAGACCTAGATGAATGAATTTTGAAAAAGATGATCCCCTTCCTCTGAAAAATGATGCCTTGGAAGAATAAAGCATGAAAAAGCCTATGCTCCACGGGGACGCGTCCCCTGTGTTTTTTTGCCGTTTCTTGTACCGGGTACGAAACAGGGACGTGGGGACGGCTAGGAAACGTCCCCTGGCCGTCCCCTTTTTCCCTCCAAGTACCCGGTACTTCCAGGGGACTTTTGGCAAAAGGCAGGGGACGTAGGGTACTTCTAGAAGTACCCGAAACTTCCCAGCCGTCCCTCATCCGTATCGGGTACTTCTAGAAGTACCCTATGGCCCAACAGCAAAAAAAACACATTTTTATAAAAAATTAAAGTTTTTTAAAATGAAAAAAAGGCATGGGCGGGCCCACAAGGGACGCCCCATGCCACTTAACCTAATTTATGCCTTATATATGCCCTAAAATGAGAAAAAACAACTCATTTTTACATTTGGCTTGTGAAGTGAAGGAGAGCAAAAGAAGAGCAGCTGAGTGAAGGATCGCCAAACTAGTCAGTATCGTCAGACTCCAGCCTTATGTTGGGATGTTAATCCCAAAGATGCTATGCAGATTGAGGAGAATGCACATGAGGGATTGGTTGGGGTTCCATTGGTTGAGGCAGATCCTTCTATTGACATGGACACTAACACTAACTTAGACTCGAGCTCTAATGGCGAGGGCGATGCTGATTTAGACCTACCTTATGCTGATTAGGGACCTTGGACAGCGATATATTTTCTTAGTTTTATGTTTAGCATGTCATTTCATAGTTGAGACTTGGAGCCTTTGGGCATTTTGGTTATAATTATCAGACTTTTATATGATATGTGTGCACATTGATAATGAAAAGCATTTGAATTTTGACATTTTGATTTTGTTAATTTGTTTGTTGATTCTCATGTGAAATCTCAATTCAAGTCTAATGATATGTATTAACTATTAAGCTTATACAAATGTCTAGAATGAATGCTTTATCAATGTTATGCTATGAACATTTGAAATTTCTAAATATTTTAAAAAAATTCCCTATTTTTTTATCAGCCGTCCCCTGCCGTCCCCTAAAAAATGACCCAAAAGTACCCTCGTACCAGAAACTCGTCCCGCCGTAACGGGTACTCCCCGTCCCCGAAACCCCGTGGAGCATAGGAAAAAGCGAGCCTTTGTTCTTGCCAATCTCAAATCCATGAAGAAAACTGAAAAAGCACTATGTTTAAGCCTCCATATCTTTGAAAAATAGAAAATTGTATGATTTCTCCTCTGGATGCCAACTTGTAAAAAGTGAATAATGAAATCCACAACCTTCTTTTATAGGTTTTGAGGATAAATAAAACGCTTTATTCTCTAGCTTTAAATCTTTTGAAGCCAATCTTGAGCAAGTTCGTCAAATGTGGATGCTGTTTGGACGATGCATGAGGAAATTTGAAAATTTCACTAAGGCATGAAAACTTGGGCGCCTCTCTTGGCAAACTTAGCTATTTTCTTGAAATTTTCAACTTTTTTGTTTGCTTTTGACCTCAGTTTGATCTTGAATTCCGGGCACTCGGTGAATCTTGTGAATTGGCTGATGATCTCGTTGTGGATCCTGACCGAAGCGGAGAAAGATCTTCTGGAGGCAACATTTGCTAAAAATATCATTTGGAACCCCAAAATCATGGGCGCCCCTGGCTACCTGGGGCGCCCATGGCTCCCAGTGTTATCCATTTTTCCTGTTCTTCAATTTTTGTGTTTTCTATCCTTCAGATAAATTCTCTGTTGAATTTGCATTTCCGGATGTTTGAATGACCCGATGAACTGGCTGTCAGATTCGTTGGATAGCTCAGAGAATTCTGTGAAAGATCTTCTGGAGGTGATATTTCTTGAAAACTGATTTTGAGGGGTCAAAAGGTTGGGTGCCCTTGACTAGCTGGGGCGCCCAACTCCTCCAGAGTTGATTTTTCTGTGATTTCCACTTTCTTTCCTCCGTTTTCTCTGCCCGTTTGATCTGCAATATTTGATGACTGGAAAATCTGATGAGTTCACCGTTGATTTCGTTGAAGAGCCTGCCGGAATCTGAAGGAATGTTATGAAGACTGCAAACCCTAATTTCATCTTTCAGGCACTCAAATCCTTGGGCGCCCCTGGCTAGCTGAGGCGCCCATCCTCTCCAGACTTAGTCATTTTTTAGACATTTTCAATTTCTCAACTTTGACCTTCCATGCTTTGTCCTTCGTTTGATTTAGTCATTTTTTGGACATTTTCAATTTCTCAACTTTGATCTTCCATGCTCTATCCTCCGTTTGATTTGCAGCTACAGGTGACTGAAGAATCTGATGAACTCACCGAGATATCCACTACAAAGCTTGTAGAATTCCGAAGACAATGATCATATTTGCAAACCCTAATCTCTAAATTAGGTCCTCCAAAACCCTGGGCGCCCCTGGCTTAGCTGGGGTGCCCAAAGTTCCCAGACTTGGAATATTTTTCATATTTTTCATGATTTGCATTTTGCTCCTCTGTCAAGACTTCTCTGTTCGATCCACAATTCCGACTGAATGATTGATCTGATGGACTTGCTAGTAGATTTACTGCGAAGCCGTGAGGATTCTGAGCAACACTGCCTGGGAAGCATAAACCCTAATAACATCATCTGAGGCCTTGATAAGATGGGTGCCCTTGGCTAGCAGGCGCCTTTACTGGCAAGTGTTAGTTTTTATTTTGCAATTTTCAACTTTCCTTTGTTCTTCATCCTTTTGCTTCATTCTCGACAACCGGGGTTGAAAAATATTCTAAGGCATGACTGGCTAGGCGCCTAGACTGAGCAAGGGCACCTAGCATCTCCAGACTTAGTCAATTTTTCTCAATTTTCAAGATTCTTCAACCTCCTTCCTTCGTTCTTCGTTCTTCGAACATTTGTCGCCGTTTCTTGATCTGTGCAATGCTTGAGATCTTGAATCTGACACCTGGCAGTTGAACAATCTCCATTGATGACCTTGGAGCTCTTGGTTTGGCTTCTAAAAATGCAGAATAGACCCATTAGAGAAGAATTGATCTTTTGACGATTTTGACTGGACCAGCCTGATGAGGAAGTATTTTAAGCCAATCAAAATCAGTTTGAAGCCCTGGAGTCAAACTTTCTATTTTTAGAAAATTTTGCCAGCATCCATTTGAGAAGAAACCTAGAAAAAAGGTCTACTTTTAGAAAATTTCCTAAATTCTAGGGCCTAAAATCTGAGATTTGGGTTTAGTAGACTAGGTCGCTCTGAGTAGACCCAAATTCTCAGATTTTGAAAATTTTGAGTTTTTGACCCACAGGCATGACATGCAAAATCCTATTTCTTGACCTTTTGATAGTTTTTAACAAGACTTTTGACCATTTTTTCAAAATACCTAAGTGTAGCAAAAATTTTAATTTGGGGTACAACAAGATACCTAGAAGAATGAAAACAAACCAAAAACTTCAAAACAAAACAAGAGAGTTCATTTGTAGATTAAAACAAATTAGCAAAAAAAATCAAAAACTTCAAGAAACGTACCTCTTTCGAAGAAATTTTCCTCTACGATCTCCTTGCAACAAATGAGCACTTGCAAATGCATAGAAATAGCACAACAATGAGCTTGGAGCATTCAATGATCAATCTTCAACCCTATTCGTGCAATGGAAAGCAAGAAAATAGGTTCAACCGTTCAACAATGATTTTAAAAAAAAATTTCATTCACAATAAAAAAAAAGGAGTTTGCTTTTGCCTTTTGGATGTTTTGTATGGGCGAATGGCACTTTTTAGAGTAAAAAAATTGTCAAAAAATTTTAAAATAAGGAGAAGCTGTTTTAAAGCATGATGGGCCCAAATTTTGCTCAGGTTCATCCGGGCTAGACTCACAGGCTATGGGTTGGACCTTGTCCGAACCCACAAGGGATCAGACCTGGACCCTGAACCTGGGTCAGGCCGAACTAGGACCCGAGGTTGCCTACCTACGAACTGGTAACATAGCATTTGGGAGCCAAAAAAGTTGAGGATTTGGTCATTGTGCACTTCAACCTTCGTCTCTTGTCACATAAGACACCTTAATACAATGAGGGGGTTAAAAAGAATTGGGATCAAAGTCCTGGGTGTGTTGACTTAGGCACTACAATTGCATAGCTTACCGAAGTCTCTATAAATGAGGCAGCTTCAGCATGTGACACAGCTAGTGGGAGTGGCACTCCAATTGATCGTGGTTCAAATGAAATTGAAGCAAATGTTGACTTTGATGCTTTTGATGAAGAGCAATATGAAGACTATTAAATATTGATTGTAATTTTCATTGTGTATTGACATTTTAATTTGACAAATCATTGAATTATGAATTTATGAGTATTTTCATTTTTGCAAATTATGAATATGAGGTATTTAAATATTTTGTTTATTGGCATTTATGAGTATCACTGTTTTTTATTTTATAATTTATAATTCTGAATATCTATTTCTATATCTATATCTATATCGATATCTGCATATATATAGCTGAACCCTTACCTGTACCCAAAGAATTTTCCATCATATTGCTGTACTCGGTACATGTACTTGTACTAGGACTGGCAACTTAGACTAAAATTTGCCACAAGTTGGCAAATCTCAAAATAATGAGCAAGGGCATCAAGTTGTCTTTGTAAACATTTGGAAAGGTGCAAGAGGAGGATATCATCAACATAGACATGAACATGCTTTCAAGAAGTCCTCAAGCTCATTGTTGTTGATACTGAAAAATTAAAGAGCTTTTCATGTTAAGATGTTCAGCTAATTGGTATTTTTAGATTTTGCTGTTTATTTAGAGGCTGTTTGAAACTTCTACTTTGTTCCAATATCTTAAGAAAAATTACCTAGATTTTTTTTCTCTATGGGAGCAGAAATCTCTAGGCATCAACCTTTGCAAGACCCTATGGACCTGTTATGCTAACTATATCTTTCTTCCACCCAATCTTACTTGGCAGAGGCGCTAGGTATCTTACAGTTTCAGTCAATATTGATGTAGACTGTAGGTGACTGGTTAGGCACTTGTACTCACAAGGCACCAAACCAATGCCTCAGATCCAATAGATGGTTTGCAAGACCAACCAGATCTCATTTTCTCTTGTCTGGATTCTGTTAACAGAGTGGTATCAGCAGTTTTGTGATATCTAAGAAATCTTTGGCCACAAATGTTAGGAGGAAATGGAGTTATAACTATGACCAAAGATGTCTTTGGCTGAAATTGGTATGAGGAAACTGAGTAACCTACGACCAGAGATATCTTCACCAGCCCATCCCAGCCTAGGCCATTCCTATGTGACATTTATCAATCTTGCACTTGGAACTATTTAGTGTTTGAGGAGTCTATAGATTCTTTTGCTATTACAGAAACTCTTAACTAGTTTTATGATTTTATCTTTTGGCGTGGGTTTTATTGTTAGAGATATACTCTTCTATTGTTTCTTAGCTCTTAGTTTTTAGTTTTACTTTTTTAGTATTTTTTGAGTTTACTTTTTGTTTTGTAAACACACTGTTTGTTTAGCCTTGTTACGGTCTCTTTTATTTTTATTTTTAAAGTTTTATCTTTTTCTTGATACTACCTTGTTGGTCACTTCTTAATTGGTACTTTGCAGTCCCATTCACCAACTTTGGTCATTTGTGGACATTAATATAATTTCTTTGAACTTTGATTCTCATTTTCAGATATGATTAACTTAGTGTGAGAATGACTATAATTGTCATCTCTGATTTCAATATGCATGTCTCTCCTTCATGCCCTGTATTTCCCTGAAGTGTCTCTTCACTAAAACATGCATCTCTCTTGGACCTTTGTTTATGAGATAAGCCCAGATGATAGTCCAAAACTTGAGTTGATCTTCTATGCATTCAAAGTGCTGATTTTATTCATCAACACAGTATCAAAGTTACATCCCAAAGCACAGCTTACTTTATATGAGAAATCAAGACTCAAAAACTGCATTCATTCTAAAATGAGACTTGTGATTATTCGGTTCAGAAATGGAAAGAAGTAAGATGGTAAATTGTCAGAAATTAGGATCTTAGGATACTAATCATTATAAACAGAATATAAAATAAATAAAATGAGAATTATACTAGCATAGATTTTACACATTACACAAGATATACATGGGGAAAACCCATTCGGGTGAAAAACCCCATAAAGCATAATTTTTGTTAAAACACTTACAAAAATTTAAAAAATAGACTGAACTTGGGGACACTCCTTTACATACTTCCACATGGTCAATAATACTTCATGTGCATAGTGATATAATTCATTGTCGATCTCCAAATTCACACACTCAAATGAGAGAGAAACTCCTTAAATATAAGAGAAAGGGTGGCAAAATACCTAAAGGGGTATTAGTCACACCTATTCAACAACTACCATTCATAAATAATTAATAATCTAATAGTTATTAGACTACAATTATTTTAAATGGGATATGCTTAATAAAGCATATAATATATAAGGTTTTATAACCTTATATTAGAACAACATATAAATTTTATAAGGGAATATGACCCCTAATAACATTATATGTTCTAACATAAGTAGTGAGGAGAAGGCATATTGAATGTTCTAGAATTCATTGTTAGAATAGATGCTCCATCCAGACTTTATTGAATTCATTAGGAATGCTGCCATACAATTGATGAATGTTGCTTTTCCTGATCTCAGCATTTATAAGCCTTGAACTATGTTAGTTTTGTTGTTCCTCCATTGTTGTCAATAACATAGAAATATGACTGGTTTTTGGTGAGTGGATTTAATGGGAATAAGCTTGCCAGCTTCATTGAGTTCTTCACAGAATATTTTCCTGTAGCAGCTATCTCTATAAATGGCATCATGATACCATGTCTATGCCCTAATCCAGCTTGATCATTCTTATTCATACATAGTCTCAAATCTGCTAGGATATCTATTATTTTCATCATTGATCATTGAATCTTTTGAATGTTTATATTTCCTGGACAGAACAACCTAGGAGAGTGTCTGAGAGCAGTTGAAAAGCTATCATTTTATCAGCTGCTGAATTATATGTGAACATGACATCTTGGAAACCTCATTGTTTCAGTCCTGATTGAAATGCATTACAGACCTTTTTTTTTCTGGAAGTCAAATTTCATGTTTATAGCTTTTTATAACTGCTAAAATTATATAGATAAATATAAAAGGACATGGGGTTACTGCCTGCAGTTGATCAATGGCAACTGCAAACTATAGCTATCTGCTGAAATCAGCTATTCCCCCACCAAAGATGGAGCATTTAATATATGAGATTTGAGCAGAAAATAAAAAGGTTATTGGAAATAATATCCCACTTGACCACAGTCCCAATTTAGGGGTCAAGAATTTCAAAATGGTTATATATATGTCTCTGTTTGGAAGAGGAAACATTATGAAAATGATAATGGATTTTAATAGCCACGTTATTTGATTTTATAGTATTCGTTGTAATTTACATTGGGTCATTGTTTACAAATCTAGGTGATACACAAGATTTAATTTAGGTGAAGTTCTTCTTTAAGAGGTTGAAGAAAATAACACTTATCGCCCTTCTTTCTGTTCCCAATGTTGGGATGGCAAGGCATATTAATATAAGTAATGATTAAATTAAGTTAGTGGCAGGGATCGGTAAAAATTTGGTTAATTTAGCTTCTTACAAAAGATAGATTAGTTTTTAAGTGAATTTGGGATAATGAACTTCGATATTGTTACTACCGAGGCACAATTTAGTTTTGAATGGGAATAGTATTCAGCTAATTCTAATAAATAATAATAAGATAGTAGTTTTTTCTCATGATGTTATCAATAATTGGTGATGGATTCTCTATACCATGCACTTAACCCTTCAAAGAGTATATCCAATAATTACTTTTGATGCTCGTAACCGCAGCCTTTCCGGTAAATCTATGACTATTTCAGGGCAAGTTAAAGTTTGCACTTTATAGGATGTTATTGCTTGAGCAAGAAAGTAATCTATACTTATAGCAAAAAAGGCAACTGTGGTCATTATTAAGGCCGTTGTTTAGAATCATAACATTGGCACTGATTAATGTTGATAACGTAATGCTACAAGTGATAATTTTATCTAAGGTGCAGGTGAAGTGAATTTAGAGATATTCGATTCTGCAGATCAGGTTTGAGTGTTCAATTTTCCTTATTTTGTTGGCTTTTATGTTATTACTGTAGGTAGGTGCTGATGAGAACTTACTAGTGAAGGAGCATACTCATACCTTCATCAATAAGGGTGGAAATATTGGGGGTATTGTTCTCAAATTATTTAAGTTTTTTGCAGAACCCTAAGTAGTTAAAACTAGGGCGAATTCAAGACATTGTGTATACTTTATGCATTAAACACCATGCCTACTTTGTTTTAAGTTAGAAGATGCTCAAAATATTAAAATATTTATGGGACTTGAAAGCCATGACTTTGAAGTTTGCACTTGGTTTTGTACATTATTAGATTGTTTACTATGAAACTATTTTGGTTTTGCAGAGCTCGATTTTCGATTTCTTACAGGGGCTCCACTTCATGGTATTAAGGCATTCCTAACAACTAATCAGCTTCTAGTAAGTATCTTCATTAGTGGTATGGTCTTTGTTGTTGGTAGAGATAAAGCTTAAGCCTGGGCAATGTGATAGAAAATTGAAAGGAAAATATATAAATATCTTCAGTTGACTGTTAAGTGGTAAGTGGAACTAGAAGGCTATCAGCATGTTAAAGTACAACCGTTAAGGTGCCCAATGCATCTACCTTAGATTGTTTTTCTAGAATAAATGAATTTATCAAACAAGGTAACAAAGATCAAACTTCAAGATCTAGAGAATGTCAATGCACGAAGAATATTGAATGTTGGTTTGGCAAACTCCATAAAGTTAGCTTCATGGATCTTCATCTTCAGATTCTCTCATCTTGAGAACATATCTTTTAAGAGTTTTGACTATATTCAAAAGCAGGCACATAATAGGTACAAAAGCACTATTTCTGGCCACTTAGTGACATGAAGATAAGCCTATCATGTGTAATGAATTGGACTAATTTTTTTTTGTTTTTTCAAATGCAATTACAATCAACATGCACCCGTTAAGGTTAGCTCTAAACCAAAACGTTGCGTAAGCAACTCTAACCAAGAATGTACACTAGGATCCCGATGTGGGCAAGGTGTGAGCATAAGGTCAGGGGATCAAATGCATATGCAATTGAAAGGGAACTCTAACCAAGAATGCGTCTAGGATAGACGAGCATATGGTCAGAGGATCAAGATGCAGATGAGGTGAAGTAACTCTAACCAAGAATGGTGCCGAGTGATGGCGAACATGTGGTCAGAGGGTCCCTATAACTACTAACTGAAAGTAAATAGGCGGCAAGCCAGCCTCTTCCACTTATTCAATGGGAAGTACAAGTAATTCAAAGAGAAGAAATGAGAAGGGCTGACAGTACTACTGTTTAGCTTACATTGAATTAGAGAACCTGCCAGAATCACAAGATTAGAAGCTTTCAATGTTGCAATAATTTTAGTTATCTCTCGACTACTCTCAAGCCCTTTGAATATCACTTCTCACTCAACTACTAAATTTTTCCAAAGTCTGATATGACTGATTTTGACAGACAATGCACAGACCAGCAACACAGCAACTTACTAAAATGTTCATGGATTGCTCAAAACTCACCCAAATGACAAGATATCTAATGCAAAATGCTCTAAAGGGAATGGTGCCCAAGTTAAGACATTGAAACTCACCCAAAATGCTTGTATTTATTTATGCACGGAACCCAAGGCTTCCCAAATGGTACGGCCCAGCAGCAAGGGCGATTTTGCTCTAGAAAATCAAGGTCACCTTAATAAAATCTGCAAGTTAGCTTGAAGGGTCGCCCCACATAGACAAATGGATAGGAACAGTACCCAAAACCATAGTATTTTTATTTCAAGATTTATGAGCAAATCTTACATTCCTCTGTGATATTCAGCAACTCTAGAAATGAAACAGAAAATGCAAACTAGAACTCCAAAATGCAAATACTGAAAACAAACTTACTACAATCTACCTCTCAACTAGTTGCTATCTTTCAAGCAAGAAGATGAGCCAAGCTAGGAGGTGTGCTTTCCTCGAAGCAATCTGTCACCATTTCGGCAGCATGTCTTTACTGAAAATATGAGATGATCAACTAAAGAGAAGAGGTCATCTTTTATAAGCTTGAAGAGAAACTCTAGAAGTCTCTAGAAGGTGCACCAAAAACAGAAGTCAAGGTAATTCAAATTTTAGTTGACTCTTTTCCCTTCAAGGTGGTGTCCATCTTCAAAGAAGCAATAATATTTACTTTTTTCATTAAAATATTCTTCCCTTCAAGTTGGCGTCCAACTGTCCTTGAGCATTTTTGAACCTTTGATTTATTTAATCTTTTCTGATGAGGCACTCACCCATAAAGTCCCCTTTTTTAAAACAACATAAAGTTAATGTGCTAGGCCAAGGGGTTATAATATTAAATATAGCATTATAACTTGAAAATAACTTATCTCTCCATAAAAATGCCCCAAAAATCCATAAACATCAATACCAACTGAATCGCCCGAAGGAGAGGACCAACTGAACTGAAACCCTCCAGTCCACTGCCAGAAATAGAATTTACTAAAAATAGTAAATTCATGAAGTTGCCCGGAATACCAAACAGATTATACCACTGCGAAGATCCCTGAAAACCCAGAAAGAAACCACAATCCATATTCCAAACTTCAAGCAACAACCTCCTCAAAAACAGGAAACCCTAATTTCAACATCCGAGTAGCCTACGGGTCTCCGGAATAGGCCAACGGTCAACTGAAACGATCACTTTTGAGAAGGAGACATTACATCATGTCTATTACCTCTAATAGTAAAGCAACCAAAAATTTGGTAGAGGTCATTCATGACAGATACATCATAGTGTCTGGGAAGATGTTACCCATTGTTTTTATCCATAATTTCATAATTTATAGCTGATATACATCTTAACAAAAAATGCTTTAATTGTTATTCGCTGATCCCAGTGTGCTCTTGACTAAATTTTATAACCACACTAATAAATATCATATATATCCTCACAGCTTTGTATTGATGAACATGCTCATATATCAGGAATACATGCAGCTACAACTGCTAATGCTGCAATCTGCTATTTACAAGATTAAATGCTTGTGAATACAAAAATGAGTGCCAAAAATGGATGCTCAATCTACTGCTATTGTCCATAGCAGCGATACAAAGAAAAATATGGTGGAAAGAACCAAGAACATAATTTGTTTGCACAAAAGGCAGTATTTGTGTGGAGAAAATCCTATGGAGACTTTACATGGGAAATGATTGATGTCTTTATTCCCTAATCAATCTTCATGTTGAGAAGTGTTACGGAAGTATATTTTCTTCTTGGAGTTTGGAAATCATTGACAATTATAATATTATTCCATTAGAGTGTTACCACATCCTCCTCTAATGTGTTCTGCATCTCGTTGGCTGCTGGAGACTCAGACAAATGGACAATATGCCCATCCGATGATTTCCAATGAATTATTAGTAGGTTATCATTTAAGGTCCCATGCCATTTGATCTTCACCTCTTCATTCCCTGAAGGCTTTGGACTATCTGGAGATTCAGCTTCCATGCAACATTCGTAATCCTTGGAACCTCACATAATGTGTCCAAAACGTCATCTTGAATCTCCACCATTGATGGAGTTGGCAAGGAGTCTAAATCAGATTTTCTGATATCTACTGTCGATTAATGTGATTCCTTCAGTATATCTGATATCTATGATGAATTTAGTTTTGTTTCTGGATTTTTCTTTCTTTTTTCTTGAGTTGAGCCCAATTAGAGCTGATGAGGTTTAAATATGAACCCTTTTGGTACATCCTATACACTTGTGATGATCATTTTTGGATCATATCCTTGTACGTGCACGTATCATAAACTGCAAAAAGGCTAACTACAGTGTACACTAACTCTTGAATGTAGACATATATTTAGGATTGTCATATACTGGCATTTCCTTCAAGTGCTTAAGCTATGGTATAGGGTATGGCCATCACCAAACCTATTTGAGATGGGTACCACATGACATTCAACCCTCTCCTCTCATTGGAAATTGGGCTCACTTTATCATGGTGCCAACAAACCTTGCCATCTACAGTTACTCTTCCAAATAGTTCTGTTTGTTTCATGACCACCACACTGGGGGCTATCTATGCAAGATTCAGCTTTGTAGGATCTCTCCCAACGTGTAAGGTACTTCATCTCATGAGAAGCTAACCACATGACATTCATTTTAATAGGGAATCCAGCTAAACATTGTCACCACACTGAGATCTAGCTACTCAAGATTTACTCTAAAGGGAATTTATCCCAACATGGCAAATACACAAACGGGCTAACTACGTAGAATTCAATCTTATAAGTAAGATATGATCACCTTACTAATAGCAAATTTGGAAGATTCACCCTGGTAGGCAGTCAACTCAATTTAGGAACAAATCCTTAAGAAATTGGCATTATATATATGGTACTTATGGATGGCACCAATTCTACCAATTCTACATGATGAGTAAAAGGATTATGCATAAAAGAGAAAGTCATGAACCTCTTGAAATAGACAATAGCTTTGTTACTTGCTCCTCCAAAATTGCTGATATACTTGCTCCCATGCCTCTTTGTTTGTCATCATTCAGCTACATTATTGTATTTTTTTGATGTGGTTAAAGAAGGGGCCACTTTTTTTGACTTAAATGAACTTTTTTTTCATTTCTGATATTTCAGATCATGGTTGAATTGAGAAGGAAAACATTTATATTAGTGAGTGAGCATTTAACAACTCTAAGTTGAGTGTGGGTTATGAGGGGACTCTAGGGTTTCTAGGCATCTTTTTTTATAGTCATCATTATCTTTGGCCCATAGCATATATTGTTGGAAAGTTCATGAGATGTACTTTTTTATTGTACAAAGTCCATTTCAGAAGTTTAATGTGGATTCCATCTATCCTTCAAGTGGGCTACTCTGGTCAATGTTCTAAGCTATGACATCACTTCTTCCTAGGGCTGGCTGTCCTTGACAAATTGTTCTTTTTGATCTGTATATTCTCGTCTTGCCTTGTCATTAATTTATTTGATCATACAGTGAGATTTTATTTTATTTCTTAGTTATCTTATTTCTCCATTGAGAAATTTCAAGGAGTCGTGCTTCTTAATTGTTTAGATTGATTTATTTTGGAAGATTGTTGTTGAACCTTGCATGTGCTTTTTATAGATAAACAAAATCATCCTGACTTGCAGTGCTAGTTGTTTGTAGGCTAGCTTGTTGAGTCTTCCAGATATGGTGAATGGTTTCTAACTTTTTAGTATATCATGGAGATTCTTTTCATTAGATCTTAATATAACTCCCTTATATATGATTTACTATTTCTATTTGCTTATTGATTTTAAAGATACTGTCTATTGAATTCCAAGGCTATTGAAGACTTATATTGAACAAAGCCAATGATCAAATGTGAGAGAGACTTAAGGGCCCTGTCCACTTGCAAAAAAAAAAAGGAAAGGAAAATGTGCCCTTTCTAGTGTGATCGTCTTGAGTAAACTAGTCCTCTTGTGTGGATGCCCTTAAGTAAACCTTAAGGCATGACAGTTGGTGCTTTATTGGGTTCTCTATTGGATAATTTTTGAAGTGAAGGACATAGGAATTAATGGTGTATTGGGTGTTTTTCCTCATCATCTCATGTTTGGATGAAACTGAAATTTGATGTATCTTTTTATTTGGATCTCTCCTGATTAGCATCACTTGGTATATAAATGTTATACTTTTACTAAAACTTACCTGTTGACTTATCAGTAAAACATTTTATTGTATATCTGCAGAATTTTGATAAAGCAGCAAATGCACTTGCACTTGCTACAAGTCCTGTGGTTCGGGCGCTTATTGATCCAGATGGTGCCATGGATGATATACGTAAGCTAGACAGTGTAAGTAAAGATCGCCTTTCACTATATTATGTTCCTAAAAGTTATTTGTATATGTTCTGATCTTCTTTTGGGAAATCGGAGTCAAGAAAAAGAAAAGAAAACTCCAGGTGTTCTGAGAAGCAATATTCTCTTGACCATTTAAAGCTTAAATAAATTCATGCAAACAAGTTTTCCATTAGAAAAGGGTCTGTGTAAGCATCAAATAAAATAAAATAAAATACAAAAACAAATTATTACTGTGATTACTGTTGAAGTGCCCGTGGTTCAGTGGCAAAGAAACTTGGCCAGTGTAGAGCAACCATAACAGCAAAATTTTTTCTTGGGAATAACTCAGCAAACCAAAAGATGATGAATTTTTCAATTTTGGGAAAAAACGGGTTAGAGTTGGGGAAGAATCAGAAGAAGATGCTGCAGAAATTGAAAAAACCCAGAAACCCTAATTTTTTGACCAAAAATATGGAAAATCTTGTGAGTTTTTAGTCAAAATATTATTTGACCATTTATTTCAATTTCACTTGATTTTTCAGGGAAGAGCTCGGTTTTGAAGACAAGAAAAGATTTTGCAAGTTTTTGTACTTTTTTGAAGATTTCTACCTCTATGGTATGTTAGTTTTATGATCAGATTTAATGCACAGAAAATTAATTCAAAATTCAACACAATAACACAGCAGATACCCTGGGAAAACCCTCCACTTGAGGGAGAAAAACCCAGCAACAATATATCACTTATATATTGAATCACAAAGAGAAACTCCTTTACAGTAGAGGCCGATAATGAGGCCAAGAATATGCACCACAAACTGATGCAATCTCAGATATAATCAGATGTAACTCGCTGAAGATGAATCTCAGCCTTCAACAATGTCGAGCTGCTCTTGCATATGAACTCGATCTGCCTTGTAGATGAACTCACACTTGAGATGAATAAGAATGGAATGAATCAATGATGAAACAATGAGATATCACCAAGTATATATACAATGTGATGGAGGAAGATGTGACCTTTCAAAAACAAGAAGTTGGCCACCAAAGAATGTCTCTTGAAAAATCGCATCCCAAAGAAGCATGAGGTCGGCCTCATTAAAAATACAACTCCTATTAAATCGTGCCTCTTCATAATTAAATATAATTAATATCAATCATGCCTCTTCATCAAAATGATGGCTCTATAAATTAAATAGCTTTTGCTATTATTTAATTTATCAAATCGGCTGGAAGTAATTGACCGACGCTGTATGAACATCAACATGGTATAGATAGCCCACTAAGAAAAAAACCAATTATTTTTCTTATGGTCCATGATGACTGAAATTACAACATTAATTCACATCAAAGTCTCAAACACATTGTGTAAGCAATCAGAACCAAATTAAACAAGTACGTTGAATAATAATCACATTATATAAGTTTACATCATAAATCAAAGGAAACAGCTTGTACTGTTTCTTTTTATTGAAATGGAAAGAAATAATTTTGTAAACATCCACAAAGTTGAACTAGACACTGGGACCAAAATTCGTTACAAGATTCAACTGCAAATCAAAGCCAAAACAAATAAAACATCATGATATAGGGAACAATGATATAAAAATAGTACATTCTGTATGCAAAAGAGTGTTATGCACAATGCAATGAGTTATTGCTGATGTTGTAAAAACTTAACTTGAATCCAAGATCTCAAACTGGTTAAATAGATTATAAACCTTACGGATTTTACAGTGGGTCCATTTGGATTAGGGAAAATTCTTGCATTTCTCTCTTAGTAAATCATAGTTGAAGATTGTGTAGAGCCAATTGTAGCTAGATCTCAAGGAAGGAGAAGTCGCTCTCACAAGCTAGGAGCTTGTGGATGATGGCAAGGATTTGCTAGGTGGAGAGTGGGATAAACCTGCTAGGCAAGACTCCTGGCCAAAATTGGAATTGCTCTTGCTGCTTAATTGTATTGTTTTTTTATATATTGCTTGTGAACTCATGACTTGACAATTGTTTTCCTTGTGGGGCCATTCCTCATTATTTTTGTGGTTGTTTCCATTTTTGGGGCCATATGCTTCTCTTGTTTTGCAATTTTGTCAATTTAGTTTTGGGGCATGGTTCTATGCGTTCTATGTTTGTTGAGGATTATGATTTACATTTTAACTAATGGTTTTATTATATAGTCTTTTCATAAAAAAAATAGAGAATTGTGGTCATATGACAACATTGTTCATAAATTATGATATATACACTCTTTGTTAAATAGAAAAGTAGCCACTCTCATGTTTGGCTAACTTTAACCTTGGAGAATAGCTCAAGCAATATTGGAAATGCATATATGCCTTCTACCTTGAGAAATCTACTTGTAGATTAGATGGTATTTTTATATGGGTGAGTTGAATTATATCCATGATGGTACTGATGAGCTCTAAATGGGTTGGCCCACTTAACTCCCTTGGACATGGACAATCTCTTATGTACACCTTGTGTTGGACCTATTGTTGTGGTGGAGAATGATGTTGGTTCTCCTTCCACTTTAAGCTTTGATCCAAACACATGACAGTGTTGACATCCAGCTTTGGTTATGTTTACATTGTTTTAATATTTACTTCTAGAATCTCTTGGGCCTTTTTCTTATTCTAGTACTTTACTATTATAACATGCCATTCTTTTGAGCACTTTTGATGTACTTTGGTTGTTTGAGGACATTATTTCAATTTCTTTCTTTCATAATTTTAGATACATTCCATTTGTCTCTTGAATTTTCAACAATCTATTTAATATTACGTGTGATAAGAATAATGTGATGAGTTCTGATGTCCTTTAAACAAAATTGGTTTGTAGGACCGATCAAAATATATGGACAAAGTAATTTGTCTTTAGCCCTTGCTGCAAAGTGAATTCTAGGAGTTGTCCTCATTGCTTCCAAGTTCTAACCTTCACTATTTTCTTATCTTTCGATTCTTCACTGGTGTTTGATAATGAAGTGCCTTGGGTAGAAAGTAGCGAATCATAAAACAATTAATGAAATAATAGATTGTAATAATTAAAGAAAAATTGAGAGATTATTTTAACATCCTACAGGCTAATCTGTCAGACATATCGAAGTCACGAGTTTACTTATTTATACAATTGCTTCTGTGATTTTTTAGATCTGAAATATAATCTCAAAGCTTTGTTTGGTTGTCTTGGTTTAGGATTTCATGAACCTGGTTATAATTGCAGGTATCTGTGTAATTATTTCTAAAATGTTTTGAGCTTTATACTTGTAGTCTGTAGTCATCACCTATTCATTGTATTTCATAATATTAATTTTGTCATTTTACAACTGCATTAAGACTCATTACTATTGTTTGACGTAATAACACTTTATTGTTACTTGAGCTCACAGGTGAGTTTCTCCAAATGGTTTATGTCCCACGGAGGCACCCGTCAGAGCATTCAAAGAATGTGGGATCCTGTTGCTTATGCACTTGGGTTTATCAATTGTGATAATATCAGTGCTCGTTGTATGCTTACGATATTTGTTCTATTTGCCATTAAGACGGAAGCATCATTATTGCGCATGCTTAAGGGATCTCCTGACTTATATTTGAGTGGTCCTATTAAAAAGTACATAACAGAAAGAGGTGGTAGGTAAGTACCAATGGCTAATAATGAAATCCCTCTAGCTCAATTATACCAAGGATGTGCTACTATCTCTATGAAGCCTCCTTTATGTTGTACTTGATTTTTAATTCCATCCATTTTCCTTATTGTATTTGCTTCTCAGGTTTCACTTTAGATGGGGGTGCAGGGAGATATTATATGATAAGAATCCTGAGGGTGATACTTATGTGACTGGTCTTCGTTTGTCAAAGGTTAGTGATTATTTCCTTTTAGAAATAATTTTTGAGATCTAGAAAATAATTTGATGGTAATATATTTTTATCTTCTCCAATTATCACTGTATGTTGATGTTCAATTCTACCTACTAATGCCAATATCCATTTCTGCAACTTTTTGTTGGCTTATTTTGTATATCATTTGAATTTGTTAATGTGAGTCAATGTGAATTGGCATTATCTGATGACTTGTTGGCTTTTCATATACTGGTAAAAATTTCATTTGTGTTTTGGCTATAAGTTGTATTCATGTATCCTGCACTGTATGGCATTTTTTTGAAGCATGCATATCGTAACATTTAAAAAAAAAGGAAGTTTGTGAAGTACAGTAGATGCCAATATAACAGTCATAGTGGGGCTCTATCCCAATATAATATGATCAGCTATGTCTATTTTGAAGACAACAAACTGCCCCAATATGCATGCTATAGTGATCTTCATGAAGTTTTGCTTTGTACCTGTATCTCAAAAGGTAGCAGATACTGGGTAGCTAAATAACCTTTTATAGATCCTTGCCATGTTGAACAATCTTTGTGTTGAAAACAACTGCTCCTTTTGAAAATAAGAGGACAAACAAATAGGACAGTATATTCCAACATGATTATGTCCTAAAATGATCATCTAACCAGACAATGGGGTCAAATTCCTTACTGGCTATTTATAAATCATAAATAGGTTGGAAAGAAGGAAGCTGCAATATAGCTGGAAAATATGGTAGATTTATGAGGTTTTTTGGCTACTGGTCAGAATTTACTTACTTTCCATATCAGCTTTTATCTGGAATTTATTTTACCATGATGTGTAGATAGAAAAAGAAAAATGAAAACACCATTTGTATATCTTGTAGGCTTACCATTTTATCTAGTATTGAAATTAAGAATACAAATAGTAAATACTCGTTTTCTCCACCAATCTTGTACAAGAAAGAGATGCACAAGGAAAACAAAGTAGAGATCAACCAATACAGCGTATTCAATAATGTAAATGCATTCCTCCACAAGACCTAAAAATATGGAATAGCTAAGTTCTTTGTGATAAGGGCCCCTTAGAACAATGTTGAGGAAGATTGGTATCTCAACTCTGCAGTGAAGGGATCTATGAGGATAGCTTTCTACACAGTAGATCCCACAAAGCTTTGCAACATTTGATGAATAATGATGCTTCATCAGGAAAGGCTCACTTTATGCCTCCATAACCCTTCCATTTACGTAAGGGGTGGCATATTTTATAATTTACACTCCAGCATCTCAAATAGGGGTTGAAGAGTCCTCACCTTTCCTTCTAGCCCCTATTTTAATTTTTTTCTCTGATACACAAGCATCTTATGGCTCCCACATGCGTGAAACCCATGATGTAATAAATGATGTAATAAAGTAGGCTATCTTTCAAAATAAATATACACAAGTACTGTTGACACTGTAGGGATCACTCATAAATATACAAGTGGGGGTACCAATTAAGGCAGCCCCGGAGAAAACACCATTAACCCTCTTACAATATTCCATAATACATACACAACAAAAACATAATGGTCATAAGAGAGGGTGGAACCCTAAAATGATACCTTAGGACCAGTGGTTATGGATAACTGTGTAACTAGAACATGTCTTCAAAAGAATCTCATAGTAGTTAGCCATCCCTACTGCATAAGAATATTATATGATGCCATGCACAATCATCCTATATTATGTCGCACATGTAATACATGTAAATTTCTAATATTATCCTCAGTCATCTGATACTTACAAATTCTTTGGTTATTATTCTAACAATGGATTGTGCGGCTTATCATTATGGTATATGTAACATTTTTTACATGTACATACAGGCATATAAAATGCATCATATACATATCATACATGCATACTGACAGGGTATGCGATTATAAAAGCTATTTAAGAACATTCTAACAGTCATATAACATCAAATAAACATTGAAACAGAAATCTAATAAATTCAGAATCAAGTTAGGTTTCTCTATCAGTAGATATAAATGACAAATGTAGATCAGTATCCATTTGGTGTCAAAACATCATCGTTGTAGTTCTATACTCTTTTTTGTTGCAAGTTGCTAGACTTTATGTTATCTGGGAAGTTTTGCTGTGATGTTTCTGTTTCATTTGTTTTACAAATCCATATTACATGTTTTCAAAAAAGGAGAGGTCTGTTCAATGTTGTCTGGGCAATTTTCTTCCTGTTGGTATGTTATTTTTGTTGTTATTCTCATGTAACATGAAGTTGAACTATGCATGTCTGTATATGTTATCCATGAGTCTTCTTGGGGACAATTATGTCAAAATGTAGGGGAATTTTTGGAGGTTTACATGAATTTTCTTTTGATGACAAATTCAGGGAGAAGAATTAGACATTCTTATTATTTCAGACTTAAGTAGTGCATAGTTTTTGTGTTCAATCTTCTGATTAGAACCATATAGATGTTTTTAATTACCATCATGTTGTTATTCTATTCATGTATGTGGCACTGTATGGTGTTACAATCTTGGCAATAAATATGTTTGTAACATCGCATAGATTGGTATATGGAATTAGTAGTTCTATTTTTATGATTTTATCTTATGGGTGTTATGCTAAGGTTCCCTGGCTGAGGCAATCTCAATTCTGTCATATTTATTATATAAGTACCGTGTATCAGTGCATCACTCTCCATACATGTGACTAATGACATAGAGGAATTAATATAATTACTTTTAGTATTAATGATCATATTGAGGACAAAAAGGTTTTAAATGCATCCTTTTTCCTTAAGTTCGTCCAAGTTTGCTATAAACTTTTTTCTTTAGAACTTGTTCTCTGCATGGAGTTCAATGCAAGATAGTGAATTTTTTCAGTGCCTTTGCTTCATTTGAGTGGGAGTTAAATAGATTAACTATTTGCTAGGTTTACCTATATACTAGTTACATATTTTTTTGTTATAGCAGTTTGAATTTTGTGAACTTCCATCGCAAGTTTATTTTCCATAAGCAGTACAGATTGACATCTATATATTTGTGCCCATTGTTCTGAGCATTTATCCTAGAGTTCCTATGCTTCTATTTATTAACATTTGGAATTGCAGGCTACTCAGAAGCAAATTATAAAAGCTGATGCTTATGTGGCAGGTATGCTGTTTTTGATGAGACACCGTGTCAATGTTTCCAGGATGTGATTATTTATAACAGCTCCGATTTTTTGTTTCTCTTCCACAGCTTGTGATGTACCAGGGATTAAAAGGTTGATACCATCAGAGTGGCGGAAATGGGAATTTTTCGATAACATCTACAAACTTGTTGGTGTGCCAGTTGTTACTGTCCAACTCAGATTCAATGGTTGGGTGACAGAACTCAAAGATATTGAGCGGTCCAGGTAATGTTCTCAAGGAAGGATGGATGATAATGTAAAACTACAAAGTTATTGAGGAAAGCATGAAAACTCTTAATTTGGGTATTCTCTTGCACTAATTAAAAAACAGATAATTGGAGGCTCAGAAAACTTAGTGTGCACCTTTTTAACTTGTTTCTCCATAATTTCTATTCTAAGAGGCATCTTATTTTATTGCTTTTTCTATCTTAATTTTCTTATGTTTATTTCAATTTCAACAAACATAAAGATTATCTTTACATGTTTCAGGCAACTAAACCAAGCTGCTGGGTTGGATAATCTTCTCTATACACCGGATGCTGATTACTCCTGCTTTGCAGACCTTGCTATTACTTCACCAGAAGATTATTATCGGCCCGATCAAGGCTCCTTGCTTCAGTAAGTAAATAAAAATGGCTTTTTGGCTTTTTGGATATCTGTTATATTCACCTGGAATATTGCATTATTCCATAAATTTGAATGCGAAAAAAATAATTTCCTTGGCTGTTGCATGTGCATATCAATATTGCTTTTTTGCTTTTTTCTACATCAGTTGAAGAAATTATTTAGGAGAGAGGCTGAGTTGAGAGGAATAAGGAGATATGTATGGGAAGTTTTTTACCATAATGAAGAATCAAAATATCTTGCTATTAGGATTATGAAGATACTGTGATATTTCTTTTAGTAGCGTGCTTGAAGATGTTACTTTCAATTGACTGAATTTTCCATGAATTTTTCAAATTTGTTTTATTGGTCATGCTATTTATGCCAATAGCCAGATTTGGCTAAATCAGCCAACCAAATCAAGGTATTATATTAATAGAACAATGATCAATCTATTTTATTCATCCTCTTTATTTTCATAATATCTCTTAGTGATTTCTGTGTTGTTCCTTACGAAACAATTGCTGTCAAGACCAAGTTATTATTGATTTCATGGGTTTGAAGGTTTAAATTACTTGACTGTCCTGGCCCATAATAAATTTTACTCCAATAATCCATTTGCAACAAGCACCATTGGTTACACCCAATAGGCCAGCTATCTTTGGTGTTCACAGGTTTTACTCCAGTTTTCAGTTTATAACCAGAACCATGGGTTATAACCAATCACCTAATTAGCATGGGTGTTCATGATTTTTTCCCAATCATTCGTTTTATCATAAGAACCATTTGTTGTACCTAATATGCCAACTATCATGGGCATTCATGGCTTTTAATCCAATCATCTATTTTATCACTTGAACTATGGGTTGTACTTAATCATCCAACTAGTAGGGGTAGTCATGGGTTTTACTCAATCATCCATTCATGGGAGCCATGCCTTTTACCTAGCATTGACTCTTGATATTCAGTCAAATCAGTTCCAATAAATACAAGCACATTCGCATGATGAAGAGTAAATATAAGAGTAAAACTAAGTTTACAGTCTGACCTACCTTCCACAGAGTCTGCTGGACAGCCATCATATCTTTTGTCAAACCCATAAGTCTGAAGTTGTACTTGCTGAGACTTCAGCAGCAGAGGATCAAAGCTCCAATTTCTGGTCAAATTTTTTTTGGCAAGTCAAACCCAGTAAAATTATTCCTTCAAGGTGTTCAATGTAATCAAAGAAAACCTTCAAATCACCTAGATTCAAATACATATTTTATTGCTGCTATAATGTCAGATCTGATCAGTGCAGCGTTACATATAATTTGTTGCTCAATTGGTACTTCTGTCCTCACTGTTTATGGCGGTCTTAAAATTTTGGTCGGTAAAACAAAGTTTATCATTTCACCTATTAGTAGCAATTAGTAGAAGTCAAACTATGGTATCTCTTGCTGGTCAAACCATGCAACTACGTTTAAATAACAACAAATCAGAATTTTCACAACAGGTCAACAAGAGAGAGAAAGTTGTGTTGACCTGGTTTGATTTGACTTTGAACCAGTGATGTCATCCCATTAAATATGGTTAAACTATGTACAATAATTGATGTTATAAATAATTAGATAATGTCACAAATGATAACACTGTCCTTTCTTTTAAGAGTTGAATGTTCTCCATGGATTTTGCTTTGAGACTCTTCTATCACTTTGAAGATATTTTTCCATTATGGAGAATCTCATGGTTAAATAAGGCCTTTTCTGGGCTGTAACACTGAATAATTTTTGGCAAAGCAAGCAGTATGGCAAAATCTTCAAAATTTAAATCCTTTTCGGAGTGACATTTCTAACCAATACATAGAGACATATTACCCAAAGGACCAGAACAAATATGATGTGACGTGAAGAACTCTCATGGGTGAATCCCTTTGCTTGTGGACACAGATTTTCTCTCAAACATTGATGAACCATGTTTATTAGAAATCTGGATATAGTTTCTGCAACTTTTAGTAATAACATATCAATGATACATAAGACCAAAACTTTTAACAACTGTTACATAGCAAAATGACAAATGCAAAGCCAAATTGAAAGAGGCCCTAGAAATTATGAATTGACGTGTACAATGGAGCAGTTATAATTAGATGAGTGTGTGTGAGAGTGTGGAGCGAGGTGAAAGAGCTAAAGTAGAAACAAAATATAGACTCCTTATAAATTTCAAATTGACATCCTATTTTGTCCTCACAAAACAAAATATTAGTTTATAGCTGCAAAGTGCATCTTATAAATGCCAAAATAGCAATTTGCAAATCCATCTTGTAAATTTTTTCAATTGTGTTCTATCTATGATGGGATGTTGTATATGACATAGTAGCATTTAATCAGGTTCAGGACTGTTGATGTTAGAACAGCTTCGGGCCTCATCCTTCCAGCCATGACTTTGAAGGAATAAATTCAATATAGCCTATCGGCTATTCAATTTATTTAAGTCGATATTAATGTGAAGAGGTGCTTCACTTGCAAACATAAACAAAAGATTAATTATTGTTAATAATTACTTGTGGCTGACTTTGTTTGTTTGCCACCCTTGGAGACATATTGGTTCATATTGAAGGCCGACATTATGCTTTGAAGAGGCGCGATCTTTCTCTCTCTCCCGTGTATTTATATGAGTTGTTGATTGTTCATTCTATCGTCGATTACATTCATTCCTTCATTCACAAGTGCGAGTTCATAGAGAAGTGCGAATTGGTTCAAGAGCAGATCAAAGTTCTTCAAGGAGGCTGAATTTCGATATCTAGAAAGAGCAAGATAATAATCTGTTATTGCATCAAGTTGTGGTGCTGTTGTTTGGCCTCATAAGCGGCCTCATTGTAAAGGAGATTATTGTTTCATATTCAATATATAAGTGATATATTGTTGCTGGGTTTTTCTCCCTCAAGTGGAGGGTTTTCCCAGGGTATATGCTGTGTCTATTTGTTTGAATTTGAATTAAAATCTGCTTATTCACATCTGATCATAAAAACTAACAAGGACTGGCTTGACAAACCAAAAATTAATAAATAGGGGCAAATTTTTTTTTTTTGTTGCTTCAAGCCAAATAAAAGAAAAAAATACTGCTTTTCCATCTGGTGCAGCCCAAAACATTTTGTTATTTGTTTTTAATTAAAAAACCAGAGCCCAAACTAAGGCCTTCGAGTTGACATGGACTTCCATGGCGCATGCTATTTTTCATAATATTACTGCTTTTAACAAAGCTCCAAATCTTTCAAAATAGGCAGGTGTCAAGGCCATAAAGCAGTAATCAGTTTCTAACTGAATGAGAAATGGAACAGATATTCGCTGAAGAAAGTATCCCTCAAGTGTCACCTAATTGGTCCAATGTTTGGCTACTTTGTCAAAATCCAAACCTGTAGTGTATAAATGAGGTTCAGAGTGAAGAAACAAGTGATTTCATTTGCTAACATCCCCAAGGAGCGTTTGAATGCAATTAATGATTTATGCTTCTGTGAACTACTGTGTGAACTCATTTCACTTAGCTTTCTTTTATTTGGAATTACACTATTCTACACTCTTGTATCTTCGATTTTTTTTCCTTGTTATGTTTTTTATATTTGATTTTTTAATTTATTTTATGTTTTGCAGGGTTGTGTTAACTCCTGGCGATCCATACATGCCATTGCCAAATGAAGAAATTGTAGATCGAGTTCATAAACAGGTAGAGTCTTGCAAATGCTAATGCTTTTGTAGTAAAACTTTGCATAATATCTTGTATCAACATGTGAAATGGAAAAATGCCAAGCCAATCAGTGATAGAAATTCAGTTCCTGAAATCTCTTCTTTTAGAGGGTGTTTAAGTATGTTTTCATACTAAACAAAGCCAAAAAAAGTCATCTTTCTCCTAGTATGTCATTAGGAGTAATTTTTAGGACATATATTAGCCTGTTGAAAATATAATGCATTTTGAACCTTTCATCTTAATAATGATTGTCAAGGGAAGAGTCAAAAGTTATATGTACTGTCTAAGGGAAAATGTAGATATTCTAAATGTATTTTTTGCTATGCATATTGTTTTGTGTAGTTTGAGCAGTCAACATTCTGTTATCTTGCATCAACACATAATGCAGTGCTTAAGCAAATACGTTGTTATAGAAATGCCCATTTCTATTTTCTATTAATGGTCAAAAAGCAGATATAGAAAAGATTTAATTAGGGAATAATCTTTAAATGACATAGATGAAGGCATATATACCCTGATAAATAAAATTATATAGTAGAATTAGTGCTGGGGATCCACTCAGAACTCTGCAGTTAATCACACTTGAGTTGGAGTATATTTGTATGGGTGACAGTCTGGGGAGTTCTGCTGTGCGCCCTTTTTTAAAATTAGCTACAAAGAAAAAGTATTTTAAACAAGTAAACATACTATGATAACTCTTACAGACCATTTTGGCACAAAGGACATCAAAATTTTCTTGTCTCAAGCCTGAACTGGGCTAAAACAGGAGGTCATTGAGTGTTAGTCACAGTATTTGTAACAGTGTAACAGGAAAAATCTATGAAAAACAGTGCTGAACAAGATACAATTGGACTATATAACAATTTACTGTGTTCCAATTTCCTGCAAAATTTTATAGGCATCGTCTTTTTATGCATTTCAAACTAGATTGTCTAGATGCCTTTCTTCCAAAGGTTTACAGGAATGCTGACTACTAGTACTGGGGTTGGCATTGGATCAGTGCTATTGTACAGATTGTGTCATTCTACTAGTCTGTTCTCTACCCCTTGGATATCCCGCTTTTATAAAAATCTTTACTCTTTTCTTTGACCTTTAAAATCTATGTAGCCGGTTCGCAGGGTTTTGGCCCGGGTCCTGGTCCGGGTTCGCACTGGGTCCGGGTCCTGGTCCGGTCTTTCTATGGGTTCGGGTCTGGTCCCTCTGTGGGTCCTATTTATTTTTCTCTCAACCGCCACTGCGAAAAAGAACAATTTCAGACTTCGATTTAAGTTGTTTTCTGCACATTACGGTTGGATGTCGAGGGTTCCGAGTTGCAGGCTACACCCGTTACAGTAGTCGCGACGGTTGCAGGCTATTCCCATTACACACACGACGAAAAGACACAGACAAAAGGGATAAAGAGATAAAAAAAGACTCAAAATCGGCAGCGCTCCATATCTGGTGTACCGTGTATCCCATCCTGAACACTTCGCAATCAGACGTGATTTTATATTTATTTATATTTATAATATAAATATGATAAATATAAATATTAGCAATAATTGTTTTATAAATTTATAATATATATAGTATAATAATTTAATTTGTATTTATTATTTGTTATTATAATTGTTAAAAATAAATTATTAATATAAATATAATAATATAATAATATAATAATAAATTATTTATAATATAAATATGATAAATATAAATATTAGCAATAATTGTTTTATAAATTTATAATATATATAGTATAATAATTTAATTTGTATTTATTATTTGTTATTATAATTATATAATTATAAATATAGCTTATAAATTTATAGACTTATAAAGTTATAATTAATTGTTAACTGATTAATTAAAATTGTATATTAATAATTTATTTTTAACAATAAATTTATATATTTTTTACATGTTTTTGTAATTCGTACTAACGAACCCAAGACGAACCGAACCCACCCCCCAAAAAATTTTGCCGAACCGGCGAACCGAACCCGCGAACCTGAACCCGAACCCGAACCCAAACCGGCTACTTAGTTTAAAATGATATACAGTTTCCAGTAGAATCAAAAGACTTATTGAGTTCTAACAACCAGTTAATATCAGTGTTACCCCAAGTTTCCGGGATGGGGATGGCCGGACGAGTCCCCAAGTATCCGGATTTTGAGGCCAAATTTGGGGACGACGGGGGGACGGCTATACAAAATATAGAGAAAATTTTAAATATATAGGGAAATTTTAAATATTTATATGAAAACATGGATAAAGCATGCATAATATACACTATAGAAGCTTAACATATAACGTGTTCAACTTTATTTGTCAATACTCAATACATATTCAAAATTCAAAATTAACATACATGAATCATGAAACAACCTCCATGTTATAATTTATAAACTTATATCAAAATGCCCAAAGGCTACATTGCTGCCATATAGTTTTAAAGTATGATATGAAAATCAAAATACAATAAACAAAAAGCAGTAGCACTGCTGCCCCTAATCCGCAGGATCTCCCATAATTGCATCAAAATCAGAGTCATCCTTTGAGTCACTGCCACTACGATGGTCCACCTCAAACTCAACCAACAGAATCCTAACCAAACCCTCTAGTGTCTCCTCCTCATCAACCTGGGCCACGTCCTTGGGATCAATATCCCATCATAGAGTTGGAGTCTGTTGATACTCTGGAGTCTGCCGATTCTAAAGCCGAAGAGCACTATGCACGGCCACTAGCTTCTCCACTCGTCTAGAGGTAAGTCTATTCCTCTTGAGGGAGTGGATAAAGCTATATGTGGACCAATTCCTCTCTGTAGCAGAGGAACTGACAACCTGTGCAAGAAGGCGAGTAGCAAGTGTCTTCAACTGCGGTGTATCCCTCCCATGCCATGTCCACCATCCAATAGGGTCTGTTTGAGCTAATATAGCTTTATCCAACCTCGCCTGTGGTTTACTCAAGTTTGAGCCATGAAGATTTGCAAAGTTTAGGAATTGTGTCTGAAGTAGTGAAGCTTGCTTTGCTGAATACATCTTACCAATGGCACGTGTGAACCCATCTAAAACCTCAGGGTCATTGCATGGAGGCACCCTACTATCCCTTGGTGCATACCATTTGGGATTTAGAGCAAAGGCAGCCATATGAAGCGGGGTGTTCATTGTATTCCACCTCCGCATCACAATGGGCCTAATGTGTTGCTCATATAAATCCGAAGTGGGATCCTTTGCCAAAATTGTTTGCTTGATCTTCCCAAGCATATTGTCAAATGTCTCGTATATCTCTCCAAGACTAGGAGAGTCTGTATCAGAATATTGGATGACATCTACAATAGGCGAGATGAAAGAGCAAATAAATTTGCAAAATGCAAACAAAAAGTTCAAAATAATTAATTGACAAGTTAATTGACATGTTAGAAACTTCAAAAGTTGGAACATTGAACAATAGAATTAAAATATTAAAATCATAAATTTAATATGAAAATCAGCAATCTAATATGTCTTACCTCACATCAGACCACCAATCGTCATTGAGGATCTTTTGTTTGATGGTTTTTCCTTGAGCAGAACTTGAATTAGGCCATCTAGTCCACTCTGCATTGACCATCATCAATTGTAGAGGCTCATGCACCTCCGGCATCCTCTCCAACAAGATGAAGTATGTGGCATATCTACATTCATTGACTCAACGATTCATTAAAACAAAATCAAATTATGAATACAAATTGAAATGTTTGAACTTTGAAGTTTCAAAATTTGAAAAATTGAAAGTGAAACAAAATGAAGTGGCATACCTTGTCTCAATAGGTTTGAGAAACTCCTTTGAAAATGATCTGAAGAGAGCAAGTGAGGTGTGGTGATTGCAAATGAACATTTGAATATCTCTAGCTTCTGCCACTGCTTGCTTCACTCAATCCAACTTCCTCATGTCTTTCAATGCATTGTTCAATGCATGAACACAACATGGGGTCCAAAATATGTGCCTATAAGTACCCTCCACCATCAAACCAGCCAATTTGCACACACGTGCTGAATCAATGATCACCTGCACCACATTAGCAGCCCCAACCTCCTCTATGGCACCTCTCAAAATGGAAAACTGGAAGTCTGCATCCTTGCGTTTCCCCAAACAATCTATGGCTCTAAGAAAATAAGAACCAGTAGGGCATGTGACTATGACATTGATGAGTGGCCGATGTCTAACATCAATCCACCCATCCATCACTATAGAGCACCCCGTCCTCATCCACGTTCGCCTCATATCCTCCATTAACACATTAACTTCAAAGTACTCTTTGACTAGGAGGGTGGTGTGTAGCTTATGATTTCCAGGGGGTATGAATGAAGGGCCAATACTGGCTATATCTTTAACCATTTGTTTGAAATAAGATGAACGGGCCACATGAAATGGGATGGCATGGGCAAAAAAGAATTTGGCAATGGAAGATTCAGTGGCTTTTCGTGCTTGGTTTTTAAACATAGACTCAATTGAAGCTCCCTTCCCACTACCCCTCACCTTCCTCTTTCCTCTTGTGGCAACTTCACTACTACCAACTGTGGAAGGCATAGGCATAGTTGATTGCGCACTTGGAAAAGAAGATGACCCACCTTGAACCCCATCCAACTCCATTTGCAATCTTTGGCACTCTATTGCATCATCATCTTTTAATGTAGGACACATTCTAACTCCATGACCCACCTCACCCAAAAAATGAGACTTTACCCTTGTGTAGCTGCCCCTAAATTCTTTTTCGCAAACATGGCAAAACCACACCCTACTCCCCCCTGAATTTTTGTCTTTGGCCCACGGGTGTAACATATTGAAGGAAAGTTTTTTGTTTTTGTTTAAAGGGTGCTTTCCATAGCATTCCATGACTGTTGAAGGGCAATGGTATGGGTTTGTTTGCTCTCCACTATCACCCTCACCACTTTCTCTTCTATTTTGCACTTCATCTTCACTATCACTCCCATCCCCACTGCTGCTCATGTTTTTTATATTTTAAATTGTTGGCGTAAAATCTAACACCTCTGGAGTGTAGGTTTGTACGGACAGCTATGTACACTACGCAATGAGTGCTCTTCAAATTAGGAGGGGAAGCTCCCTCGTTGTGCTGGAATGCATGAAAAGAAAAGTAATCTAAGTCCTATCTTTTTGTTCAATTTGCGGAAGAGAGGCACAAGGTTAAGAAAACCAAACGTTGCAGCTAAGGATTTTCTGGTTTTCGCGGATCATTAACTACAACTAAGCTAACTACTTTAAATCTATCCAGTTTCCTCAAGAAAACAGAGCATGAGGAAATGGAGCAGGGATTGACTATCGGACGATAAACAAGTTTAGACTCTCTACTTGAAGGCAAGGTGGCACAACTATCATCTCAATCTAAACAAGCTTATTGGGCACAACAGATTTAAGAATTCACTAAGACGATCTTATGGAACCCTGTGTGGCATAACACTCGATCGAAACAGCAAAGCCTTCACAAAACAGCCTTTATCTTTATAATCTCACGAAACCCTATGTGGCATAACCTTCGATTATATTGATAAAGATTCACAAAACAGATTTATCGCTGCAACTTCTCGAAACCCTATGTGGCATAACGATCGATCACAATGGTAAATTAACACAAAACAACCTTATCACCTCAATCTCTTGGAACCCTATGTGGCATAACAATTGATTTCAATGATAAAGATGTTCAAACAGATCTAACTATGGGAGGAATTTACCACGCCAATCTTATGGAACCCTATGTGGCATAACACTTGATTGAAAGTAGTAAAGACTTCACAAAACGATTTTATCATCACAATCTCACGAAACCCTATGTGGCACAACACTTGATTGAAATGATAAAAGATTCACAAGACATAAAGAATCCACCATTACAATTGCATGAAACCCTATGTGGCATAACACTTAATCATAATAGCGAAGACACATGAACAAATACCAAAAGAGCAATATTGAGGGCAAGGTAGGTGCACGCATATATTTCTCTCTCAAGCAAAGTTATTTACAAATGAGCAAAAGCTCTTATTTATATACATCAAGGTGTAGGGAACCCTAAAATCACCTTGTGTTATCTATAGTTCCCAATGCATGCAAGCAATCGCCAAACCCTAATTAAGTAAACTATACAGATCAACGGGAAACTACCCTCGGTTTGTGAAACATCTAATCTAAAATGGACAATTGTGCGAGCATGCACGTCCTTATTGAAAACAAGTTAACTGGAAGACTATCATCAGTTAACGAAAACCCTAAATACAACTCCAAGTGAACAAGGCGATTCTCAGAATAGGTATGCATGTGATGACAACCCCGAGTTAACTGAAAAGGGTAACATCCAGTTTAACTCGTGTGTGTGAAGTCTATTCTGAGAAGTGGGAACTGAAGCATTATGTGTGATCTCGAATCCAACCCCTCAATGAGATTGTTGACGTGTCACTGTCCGGAGCGATGAGACTCACGGCCGAAGAATGCTATGTCGATGCAGCATGTCCTCACGGTATGATGCGGTAGTTCAACATCTCGTTTAGCTATCAAAAGTGGCGACATGGTAACCTTACAGCCAACTGTCTCCCCACTGAAAATGATATGAATGAGTGCCTGGAGTTCTGACTGAACATCTGTAAGCTCCACGTAGGCACCACCCTCAATCTGATAACGGCACGGTAAGCGAGATACCAGAGTCCTCACAAACCGGAGTGCACTAGTGACGTGCTCTCTACTCGACCAATACGATGCTAAGCTGTCTTCTATCGCCATTTCCCGAAAACCAGCTGTCTTCCAAAGAGTAGATAACCTCTACGATATTGCATCAGGTGGTACGTGTCATAAGCCAAACTTCGAATTGAGCAATCAAAATTTCATCCACTGGGTTTGTTAATATCATATCGGTTCCTCATCACGAAGGATCACCCGGACTCTCATGCGTTGTACCGCCAAGCGTGTTATAGTGCACGTAAAGCGTAGTGCGGCCTCACAACAGCGAAGTCCTCCTCCCATTCACTCAATGGCTTGCCATATGCAGCTAAATGAGTTGGTGACTTTTACGCTGGTGGCTCAAGCATGGAATGAGGAGATAATGTTGATGGCCAGTGCGTACTGAACTAGAAATGTCGCGGCCAATGCGATTTCAGCCTTGAGGGAACTGCCTTATCCTCTCGAGATCCTTTTGGTATTACGTCACTGGCACTATCGCTGGCAGCAACTTGAGAAGATTGGCACGATGCGTTGATAGCTGCGATAAGGTTAGCTGATAACTTCAAAATCACGAGACTCTAATTCAGCGAAGCTCTTCCTGGCGAGTCACGGCCGGTCTCGATAACAACCTCCATGTCAGTGTTTCTCTCTACATGAACCATGTTCTTAACTCTTTTATCTGGCGCATCTTGATAAATGTCATCGAAATCGGAATGATTGAGAACATAAGATGGCTGCCTCCTCTTCCTTCCTAGCTGAGCTTCGATCCAAGATTGGTCTCGGCTAATGCTACTAGAAGGGTCTGCACTAGCGACAGGAGGTACTGATGAGAGTGAGTGTGTAGAAGACCCACTGCGAGGTGGAGAGTCCAAGTCCAATTCAATGTGAATTGGGACTGGTGACGGCTGTGAAACCAATGTAGGAGCTTGAGGCTGAACCTCAATTTCTTGGCGGACTACGGTGACCTCACGAGCTGTGATAGCGGTTGTCTGTCGGACTCACGAATGTGAAAGCGATTGAAGCCTTGCCCGCTTTGAATTGTTTGGCAGCATGCTTTCTTAGGAGGTTACTCCTCTTCTTCTTGTTAGGTTTGGCCCGAAGAAAGTAGCATTAAGTTCACCCTCTTGGCGGCTCGCTCTAGGAGCAGCTAACTCTTCTTGTCTTCTTCAACATTAGAGGTAAAGGTATCTTCGTTACGAGATAACTCTACTTGACCTCTCCTTGACCGTTGCATATTCCTTGGCGTACCAATCTACTGCTGGCAACGGTTGTGTATCGACCTGCTCTCTGAAAAACTGAGGAAGAACCTCTCCTTCATCATTTGATAAACCTCCCACATCCTCTGACAAGAAAACATAAATCTATGAGAGAGAGAAGCGGCCGTAACTGCGTCTGCGAACCTCGAAGTCATCTGAGCAATTTTCCCAGTAATCCTCCATAGAAGGCTCGTGATATGTGCCTCCAGCAAGGCGAGCTGTATAATGACCTGAAAGGTCATAGGCACGTGCTTCGACAAGGTACTTGAGATGATATCTCTCAAGTTCCTGTCCTGCGATCTTGGCATCAATTGCCGACTTGCACCAATACATTCCAAACTGAAAAGGAAAGTTGAGAGTGATAGTGCGATACTGCGGTAGAAAGGCGATGAACGGGGACGGAATTAAGGAATCGGGGATAGCATTAAAACTTATAAATTTGGATTTCTGTGAAACCGATATACTGAGATAGGTGTATGTTGAGGCTGTATAAACCAATCGCCCATCCATTCATCGCTGCCTAGCAAACTGCGAGAATCTGAAACATGCAATTCGGTCCAAATTCCTCCTTTGTGTAAGTCAAAGAAGCCTGCATTGAACGCGGCGGAAATGGCGGTTAAACTCACAGTAACTCAAAGCTGATCATATCTTGGTAAACCGCCGAGCGGTGAGAATGCCTACGGTGTTAAGTCCTCAGGCCCGATACGATAAGCGATCAAGTACACGAGATATGAACACATGTGAAACTCATGAGCAACTAAGAAACCGGTAATCTGTGTGTGGAGAATGTCGCTGATGAAGGATGCCCAGTCATAATGCTCCTGCCCAGAAATGATGCGACCAATAATATAATACATCAAAGGCTGGAAAACATTTGCATGTGCTTGACCTGAGACACGATTCAAGAGTGTGATTAGAATCGTGCATCCTTATGCTCACGCGACCCACATTGTTTGGCAATTTGTTCTTATTGTTTAACCATCTTTCTGCCATCTTCTTCTGACATTTGTCCACATCAGCATCAAACGCTTGTGCACACTGCTCCATAGAAACAACTAGGCTGTTTGGATGTTGAGGAATGCCAAAACTCCTCTCGATATCCACAGGTTTGAGACTGCAAATGACCCGACCGTCGACTGACGCTATCTCACGAGTAGTCGGATTGTAATGCTTAATGCAAGCCATCACAAACTCAACGCAGTGAACGGAGATAGGTATGGAGGCGGCCTCTAGTAAACCAGACTGCTCAATAATGCGGGTAGTGGAGCCCTCGATTTAAGCGGGTCTAATGCGCCTCACGGCAATAACGTGAAGATCTGTCTCAGCCAACTTGCGAAATCGCATGAAAGGACGGTTTTGGTCCTATTCAAAATTTGAGTGAAGCTGCATTTGAAAAACTTGCATTTGTGAACTTCGGCTATGTTGACCGATTCACGGAATCTAAAATAGCTGCTAAGAGTTAAAAATAGCCTTCGAAGAATTATTTTCAGCGAAAAATCGAGATATGGGTTTTGTCAGGAAAATGATTCTAAGACAACCCGAAGGTCGATTCGAAAATTCAACTTCTACTCGATTGTACAAAGATTTTCACTTGAGAAAATTAGCAATTCGAGAACGAATGTTCTGAAGCTAAAAATTCGTGAAAAATCAAGCGCACAAATTCAACTCGAGGAAATTACATGGACACGATCCAGATACTGAGACTTGCCAAATTCGCCAATTTCAGGAACATGCACAATGTATATTATGAGAAATCTGAGATTTAAAGATGCAAAAGACGTTTTTTGTGATGTCTTCTTCTGTGAAAATCGCCCAAGATTTCTTGAGATAACTGATATTTGTGAACTTGAATCTGCAAAAAGATATGTTAAATGGAATCGCCCCTATGAATTGATGTAGATTTCACCTCTGAACTGGAAAAATTCGCCTTGTTTGGAAAAACCACGAATTGCTCCCCTTTGAAGTTTGCGCCTTTTTAATATGAAGAAATTCGATTTTCTCTGAAGAAAATACGAATTTGGATTTAAACTTGAGGTTTTGCCTTTGAGATGATATGAAATTCGCCTTTGAATCTTTGAAAGATTTGCGAATTTGATTGAAATTTGAGACGCCTTAAAGGAATTAAGGATTTGCGAATTGTTTTGAAGTTTGAAATATGCACCTCTTTCTCCTTCTGAAGAAATACGAACTTGCTTGAACTTACTTTGAATTTATAAAATTCGATTTCTTTTGAAGGAAATGAATTTGCCTTAGGAAAAATCACGAATTCACTCAAGATTAATTGTGCTCTTTAATGAAATCGAATTCTCTTTGAAAGCTTGTGAAGAACAATGAAGAAGGCGCCTGTATAAATAATAATAAATTCGCACCACTTAGCAACTGCAAGAATCCATGAACCCTAACCAGAATAGAAAGCCTCTGATTGGTTGCTCTTTAGTTCGACTGCCACTATTTGAAGTTCAAATTTGAAAATAATAATAAAATAATTATTATCATGCAATGGCGCCAAAAATAGAAAAATGCTATTTATAGACAAGCATATTCTGAACTTCAGTTGACAAACTGGTTGAAGCTTTGAGATTCATCTTTTGACTTTGCTGATTCCGAAAAGTCATCACATGAGCAAATTGGCGTCCATTTGCTCAAGATACTTCGTTTTTAATTAAATCCCTATTTTATAGCTGACAGCACTGTCGCGACTGGCCAACTTCGACACTGATTTCCGGATGACCGGGTGATGCTGAAACTGATCTGAGATAATCAACGGAAAGCCTACTGAACAAGGAAGAAATGTCTGCTGGGAGACATAACTGCAAAATCCATCGTTTAACCCCTTGAAAAATTAGGGCACCTGATTAAATTGCTTTACGGGTTCCAGACTTAGCCATTTTCCTAAACTGCCATCTGACGCTTCAAACGGCCGCTGACGGTGAATGGTGAACCCTGCTGATACGAGACGAAGCTCACGACATGACTGGAGATATTCCGCATCCGATGACTGCTCACACAAGAACTGAAAGCTGTGTTAAGGGCCTCAAAAAGAAAAGCGCCCCTGGCTCAAGGTTGCACTTTGGACATTTGAACGAAAATCAAACATCGTCAAAACACCCTACTTTGACAGCTGATAACTGGAGCTGGGATGACCCGATCCTGGCATTATCTGTTTTAACGGACAGCCAGGAGGGACCTCAAGAGAAGTCACTGGAGGTGTCGAGGCAAGAAAACTGCTTCTAAGACCTCAAATACTCCAGTGCGTATTTTTAATATGTTTACCGCTCCCAGACTTAGCCATTTTTCGGACGTTTTCACCTTGAAATATGACACCAAAGACCTCGCACGCACGAGCGACTGCCAAATGCTGAAGGCTGACGGCTATGCTCGTTGGATAGATAAATTGATTACGCTCAATAGTCGTGAAGACTTTGAAGCGAACGGTCATCGATCCAGTCTAAAGGCTAGTGCACTAAAGACCATGAAAATGCACTGAAAACCATTTGTTGGTTCCGCCCGGAAAATTACGTGCTTAGTAGAATCTCCGCCACGACCACCAGGAACGTCGGATCGACAAAATTTGAATGATGCATCGCGGAGCTGGACAAGAATACTACGATGTCATGAAGATCCTGTCTGCAAATTCTGCATCGAGGGGTCCTTTAAGCCAGCGCCCAGCTTGTACTGCTTGGGCAAAAATGGAGAAGCTCGAAGCGTGAAAACTCCATTTTAAAGGCGATCTTTGGACGACTGCCGCCTGAACTCTGAGAGTCGGATGACTGCGCTTGTATCTCGTCGGATAAGCAGACTAGCTGTGAACAAATTGAATGTCTTCGGCAACGAAACTGACAAGTTTTACCCCTGCCTTGAAATGGGCGCCCTCAGGCTAGAGGCGCGCTTTTGCCTGAAAAGAGCAAAATTTCCATCTCCTAAAATTTAGGGATTTTTACTTCGGTCGTTTGCCGGAGCTGTGAGTCTCGGAATGCTTCGCTGAATAGCTCGACGGATGGCCAGACTGATTCTGAAGAGATTGACTGCATGCTTGAGCACTTCAGACAAGATCTTGACCTCCAAAAAACTGGGCGCCCCTGAGCTATACTTGCACTTTGAGCTTTTCCTTTGAAAAATCTCCATGATTTGAGCTCTAAAAACTCTGTTTTGATCATTGAAATGACCGTCTGCAATATGAAATGCCGTCGTGAGATGCTCCTCCATCGTGAAAATCTTCATTTTGAGTCTCTGCTTCAGGTTTTGATCAATATAACTGACTTTGACTGACAAACTATTGACAAAAACTCCATGCTTGACATTGCCCAAAACTGTATTTTACAACATTTTAGCAAGGTTTAGACTTTAAAATGCAAAATGCCTTAATGAAGCAAAAAATTTGGTTTGGGTACAACATAAATGCAAGTTTCAACTGAAAAATGCAAAAATGCAAAAAATCAGACATTGTATGCTTGAGATTTTGCAAAAAAAATGTAAAAAAAAAAAGATGGAAAACAAATGCATACCTCTTTGGTGGATTTGCACTCCCAACAACGCTAGCTTCAACCTCTTCCCCTCCTTCAAACTGCTGTTCTACCTCCTTCAATGGCTGCAACTTCAAACCCTTGGCTGCTCTTTCTCTCCTTCACAAACAAACTCACAAATGAATGAAATGAGTTACTTTTTCCTCATTAGGCTAGCAAAAGTGGATGGGGCCCACTAAAGCCACAAACTCTGGGCTTTTATTTATTTTTAAATGTGTTTTTTTTTGTTTAAAACATGCCATCACATGGGGGACAACCGACCGTCCTCGGGACGGTCGAGGGACGCTCAAGCGTCCCCTAGCCGTTCCTGGGACGGTGAGCCATCCCCCTTTCCCCTTTGACTGTCCCCCCAGTCCGAAAACGTTTCCCATGATTTGCCAACAAAAGGGGACGCCAGGGGACCATCCGCCAACCGTTCCCCTGTACCAGAGACATCTTGGGGACAAGGACAAGGCATTTTAGGGGGGGGGGGGAGCGGACGCATCCCTGAGTTTCCCTAGTTAATATTTTAAAAACTCCCAAGTTGATGACCATCAAGGGGGGTTAACTGCTTATTATTCTTTGTGTTTATAAATTTCATCCTCGTACTTTGGTCTTGTAAGGTTATCATTTAGTGGAATGGAACTTTCATGTAGGTGTCGCTTATCCTTTACAAATTCTTGTGCCAATTACATAAAATGTCTTGTGTTTTGGGAGGTCTTTACTTATAAAAGATCCTCTATTCTTCACTTTCTTAGAGATGAATATTCATTCTATCACTTGTATGCAGAGGCTCAAATTTGAGGATACTTATATTTTCTAAGTTCTTTATGACGTGAAAAGTATCATGAAAATCAGAAAATAATAAGAGGAATCACTTTCAGATGAGGAGCAGCAAAATAAACTAAGCAAGGATGAACAGGCACCTGTGAGATTGAATTTGGTTGATCTTGCACCTTTTGTTTTGACACCCAAATAGGAAAAATGGAATATGAAACGAAATAGCAACTTTTCCATTTCTAGGTTCCAGGAGATCCTTCTAAGGCCCGAGAAGGATGCTCCAGCATGATTAACAATTATAAGTAGAGGTGGGAAGTATGTTTTTGATATGAGAATGGAGGAAAGTTGTAGATTCTGAAAGTAGAAATCTAAAATGGAATTGTTCTTAGAAGCTTAGGCAAACAATTGTGTATGCAACTAGTGAGCAAGGGGCAGATTGCATCCATATCTTTTTGTATACTCGTTGTAGTTGCCAACTTTTAATATATTTCAGTAGAAGTGCAGTTGCCACAAATAAAACTGGTTTTTCCCTCATTGATGGTTTCCAACATACAAATCTGGTGTTCACTTTACTTTTCATAGTATTTGCTTCATCTCTAAGTATTATCATTTGTTAATCAAGTAGAACAACGAATCCATTGATTTTTGGTTCTTAATTTCTACGAGCTTAGAGTTGAGAAATTAGTAATTACAGATCTCTTGGTATCAAAGTAGTTATGAATCTTGTGGATTTGTAGAGACATGTATAACACCATGGTCACTTTGTAGCATGTTATCTTTTCTTGGCAATGTTTTCATCATAGTACGTACCATTTGTGTGTATCAAGGAGGAACTTTCATAATATTGTTCCTAACCCATGGTAGCCATTGTGGCATGCCTTGAACATCACAAGAGATTGTAGCTTATGGAGTTTCAACATAGCAAAAACACTTGCACATGAATATCTGACAAATAGGGGGAGAAAATTTCGTAGATCTTAATGTATTATGATAGAAGTGCAGTTGCCACTACCAAAGTTGGTTTTTCCCTCACTACGGGTTTCTAGGGTAAAAATTTCGCGTTCACTTTATTTTTCATAGTCTTCCTTTCCTCTTTTAATACTCTTGTTTATCAATCAGGTAGAACAACATCCATTAATTTTTGGCTCTTAAGTTCTATGAGCATAGAGTTGAGAAATTACAAATCATTTTATCTTTGGCTCAATAATTAGCATCATTGATTAAATTTATTCATTTTACTTCATCTTTGACCTTATAAGTTGGTATCAAATTCTCTCATGGATTTCAAAGTCTACCACCCATACAACATAATGGAGTTGCAAAATGTATGAAAAAGACGTTAATGGAGATGGCTAGGAGTATGCTTAGTGGGGTTGACTTCGAACAAAAATTATGGTTAGAGGTGTTTGCCACTACATGATACCTGATTAACAAGTCTCCTAAATCAGTGCTTATTGGGAAAACCCCTATAGAGGTTTGGATGGGCAAAAATCCCTCACTTCAGCATCATTGTGTATTTGGTAGTGAGGCATATGCACATGGGCCTAGGGAGAAGTGATAAAAGTTGGATAACAAGGTAGTAAAAAGTATCTTCATTTGCTATGGTGTTGGTGTGAAGGGGTACAAGCTTTGGGATCTTGTGGCTAGAAAAGTTTTGTATAGTAGAATATGATATTTAGAGAGATCAAGCTTTCTCCTATAGTTGAACAACCAAATAAGGATGGGAAGTTAGTTGTGCAGCTACAACCTAAGATCAAGAAGGTTGCATGAGATGCTAAACTAGAGGTTCAGGTTGGATTAGATGAGGAGAATAGCTTAGAGAGTTTAGAGGAGGAAGTAGAACATCCACCTTAGCCTTTATGGAGGTCCACTCGGTAAAGGATGGGAAGTTAGTTGTGCAGCTACAACCTAAGATCAAGAAGGTTGCATTAGATGCTAAACTAGAGGTTCAGGTTGGATTAGATGAGGAGAATAGCTTAGAGAGTTTAGAGGAGGAAGTAGAACATCCACCTTAGCCTTTATGGAGGTCCACTCGGTAAAGGAGGTAACCAAAAAGGTATAGCTCACTTGATTTAGATGTAGTTTTGCATATGTTGTTTAACATTGATGAGCCTAGAATAGTTAAGAGGTAATGTAAATAGATGATTCTAAGTGCACGAGATTCGACGTGGATGAGGAGATGGTTGCATTGAAAAAGAATGATACTTAGGACCTTGTTTAGTTGCTCAAAGGATGAAAACCTATTGGATGCAAATGGGTGTTAAAAAAGAAGTTGTGTTGAGATGGTAAAAATAAGAAGTATGAAGTGCAGTTGGTTGCCAAAGGTTATTCCCAGGCTGAGGGAATAGATTTGAGTGAGATTATCTACCTTGTTGCAAAGTTGACATTTATCATTATGCTTTTCGCTTGTGCTATTGCTTTTGGTATTGAGATTGAGTAGATGGATGTGAAGACAACTTTCTTGTATGGTGATTCAGAGGAGTGGATCTACATGTCATAACTAGAGCACTACATTGAAAAGGGTAATGTAAATTTGGTTTTCTTGTTGAAGAAATTTTTCTACAGTTTAAAACAATTTCTTAGAATGCGGTATAAAAAGTTTGATTCATTTGTTTTGGAGTTGGGGTTTATTAGGTCTAAGTTAGATCACTGTGTTTACTATAAATAGAGGTGATCATTTATAATGATCACTTTGTATTTTGATGATATGTTGATATTTGGTATTGATAAAGAAATAAATAGAGACTTGAAATCTCATCTTTCGTTATAGTTTGAAATAAAAGACTTAGGGTTGCTAAGTACATCCTTGGGATGCAAATTAGATGAGATAGGGCTAACATAAAATTTTAGGTTGGATATAGGAAGTATGCTTTGTATTGTTTTAGTATGGTTGATGGCAAACCAGTTAATTTTCCTATTTCTATGGGAAACAAGCTTTTAGTTGAGTAGTGTCCTACAACACTTGCGAAGATGGAGATGAGTTCAATGCCCTATCCTAGTGTAGTTGGTAGTTTCCCATAGAAATAGGAAGAGCATGATTTGATGGGGTGTCTTAGCCTCCTTGGCCTCATGTGGCGCATGCCATTCATATGAGGTGGCCTCCTTGGCCTCGTGGTGCATGCTATTCATATGAGGTGGCCTCATGTGGCACATGCCATTCATATGAGGTGGCCTGCCTAGTGAGGATCCCAATTCCCTCATCTTTCCATCCTTTTCCATTCCCTCATGATTGATCTCCTTATATTGCTACACCATGATAGGGGAGTGAGGTTACAAAAGGGTGCCCTGGTGGCCCAACTCCCCTATGCCCAAAGGCAGTACCCCTCTGGCCCATGTGGGCTCATCTCGTCCCCACCCCAGCCTAGGTACCTAGAAGAGGGCCCCATCATGGTGAAAATATGTGCAGAATAAACTAATCAAATTCATGTTTGCAGATAGTCGCATCAGCAATACATAATGAATTATGAATGTACTATCATAAGATATAAATGATAATATGCATGAACCATTGGTCCTATTTAAACAATGCATTATATCCCATAAATATTCTATCATAAATACATTAACTCACAATGCTGCAATCACAAGGTAATTAATACAAACTGAGGTCTCTATTTGCTGGCTGATCTCCTTTTCTTTCTCCTCCCAAATCGATCCTGCTCTTAACACTCCGGAGATATCGTTAGCATAGATTAAACAGATAGAAATCTATCATTCATTAGAAATCTATCATTCATACTTATATTAAAGCATCATAATTACTTATAAGGCTCAATAATTGCTGCAAGCATCATTATTGCTTAATCGTTTATATATATATATATTCAACTTACTTCCCTTATTGATTATCATTTACCTTCATTTATTTCTTTTTGAGCCAACTCCCTCTTCCCACATATTTCTTCTTCCAAATCTTATCAATGTATCTGCTGCTACACTCAGGAAATAATGCCATATTCTCCCTATTTCTGTTCCATATATCTGTGCTCTTTCTTATCTCTATATCTTCTCTTTTTCTCAGAAATTATTCCTTACCTTCCTACCTAATTGCAGTTTTCAATATATTCCTTGTTACTGACCTTTGTGGTAACCAATCGCTGCCTTTTGGAAACAACCCATCCCTTGGTGAATCGCTGCATTTATGCAGTTGAACGTTACCTTTTCCCCCCTTCCATTAGGATTGCTATTACTCTTATTATTGCTTTAATAAACAAATTGCTACTTCCTTCTAACATTTACCACTGTCTCCATCTAACTTTATCGCTGCCTGTTCTCTCCTCCCTAACCCCTCCCCCCCTTTCATTGACTTGCATATTGACCCTTATATCTCTAATATGGGGTGTTTATTTTGAGTCGTTACATTAAAGGGATCGCTGTCTGCTCATCTCCGCTTGTTTATTTACTCACTACAGATTGCATACTTTGTTTATTAATAATATATATTAATGTTTATTTATTTTAATATATAAGAATAATGTAATAATATTCAATATTTATATTTATATTTTGATAGTTATAATCATAATATTATCTTATAATTATGATTATAATAGTATTAAATTGCTATTATTTTTATTTTTAATATGTATTTTATTTTTATTTATTTATTTGATTTCCATATCTTAGTGTTACAATTTCGGGGCCATGACAGTCCGCCCTGCCCAAGATTGCTTGTCCTCAAGCAATCATACAATATTAGCTTCAGTTGTAAGAATTCTAAACCAAGTGATGGTTGTTTGGTTATGTTTTGACCCTATGTCCTTGGAGGAACCATTAGTATTCTTTGCCTTGATTTGCCACCAATAAGGTTAATACCATCCTCTGAGGTATGAGGATAATTTATTGTTTAATATGCTACTATTTCCTAATATCTCTCAACAACAAAACCAAGAGTTTGAAATTGGTATGATCCATTATTAAGATAAGTTTTCTCTCATTTTATTACCTCATGAATCCTAGGCAATGATACAAATTCTTGTTGTAATCCTGAATGATAGAGGAAATATATCCTTCATTCTGGAAAATCAAGATCTTACTCCTTGGTGCAAGGTCAATTGTTATCTGAGTAGGGGATCTAGGTTTTCTTTACTATAGGTTGTCTCACATAATTTTCACCTAAAGATTTCAACCAAGTGAGTTTATCTTTAAATCATACATTTTTTAATCATTGGCTCATATGTTATAAGCTCTAAGTTCCTATTTTCTTAGATAATACTTAAGTACAACCTTGTTGGATTGATTGAGTCCAATAGAATGGAAAACTTCAACATTCACATCGGATGATAGGTGGACTCATTTTTATAGGTTTACGCTAATATTTGCCCAACCTTTCAACTCGATTGAGGGTTATTACTCCTCTTTGACATATCCCTATGTTTGGTACAAATCTATTTTCATATCCTGGGAGAGGGCTTAATTAATTAAATCATATCAATTTATCCCAAGGTCGAATGGTGAAAATGAACCCTGGGACTCATGGGTTATGGGCCCATAATGTAGCTTAGCATAAGCTTGGGTAACAATTTTATCATAACTAGGTTTGTATCAAATTTATCTTAGATACCAAGATGACTGAGGCGAAGAAGAAATGAGGATTAGAAGTATGACACACATCCATGACCTTAATGACATACATCTATGATCTTTAATGAGGATTAGAAGCATGACATACATCTTTCTCACATAATTATTCCTAAGAACTTAATTCAATTTACTCACTTTCTTAAGGTTCTATCTTTTGTTGAATTTCCCAATGATGTTATGGGTATTTCCCTCCAACGAAATGCGCTCTCTTTTATATTCCGTGTTTGAGGGGAGTCACATCTTTTTGCTTACCTAGTTACTACTCTTCATTATTGCATTTGGGCACTAATGATAATTCAAGATAAGTTAATTCGTTAGTGCTTCTCAGCTCAAGAAGCATTTTGTCAGACAACTTTTTCATAGTTTTTAGTCATAAAGTAATCATGAGCACCCATGGAGTAATCTTTGTTGAAGGCATATCTAGCATGAAGTAAACACATGGATATACTTAATACATGTAGCATGCATGTAAAAGACACAAATACATATGAGATATGAAGCACGCACATAAATACACGCAAGTCACGAACTATATTCTAGAATACATGCAGGTCACAAAGTATACCCATAAATACATGAGTCTCAAAGTGTGAATGCATGCAAGTCACAAGATATACACATGAATACACGTAAGTCTCAAAGTATGAAAGTATTCACATGGACATATGTTGCAAAGTATACACTTGAATACATGTAAGTCACAAGGTATACACTTGAATACACCAGAATACACATAGGTCACAGAGTATACAATTGAATACACTGGAATACACATAAGTCATAAGGTATACACTTGAATGCACTTCAATACATATAAGTCACAAGGTATATACACTTGAATACACATGAATCACAAAGTATACACTTGAATACATGTAATACATAAAGTGTACATTGGAAGCATGAAGCATGCATGTGAATACATGTAATACATGAAGCATACACATGAAGCATGAAGCATACACGTGAATACACATAATACATGAAGTACAGGAAGCATGAAACATACATGTGAATACACATAATACATAAAGTATACACAGGATGGTAGGAAAGGTGCTGTTATACCAATTATAATGACCCTAATAAGAATTACACTAAATTTACTCCAAAATTATCGATTTTCCCAAACAACAATGGATTTAGAGAGTACCTTAGCTGGATTTAGTCCCTGCAGACAAGTTAAAGATCAATTACGATAATAACCTAACAAGTAGAACATCATGATCAAACATTAGTGACTCCATAGAAAATTTGCTTATCCGATTATTACCCCACCTTAGGGATGCTCAACCATGGGGGAGCATGGAAGAGAGTGATTTGATGGGGTGTCTTAGCCTCCTTGGCCTCGTGGCACATGCCATTCATATGAGGTGGCCTACCTAGTGAGGATCCCAATTCCCTCATCTTTCCATCCTTTTCCATTCCCTCATGATTGATCTCCTTAAATTGCTACACCATGATAGGGGAGTGAGGTTACAAAAGGGTGCCCCTTGGTGGCCCAACTCCCCTAGGCCCAAAGGCAGTACCCTTTGTACTAAAGGCAATACCCCTCTGGCCCATGTGGGCTCATCTTGTCCCCCCCCCCCCTCCGGGTGGTGTACCTAGAAGAGGGCCCCATCACTGTACTCCTTTTGCAATTCTCCCTCCTCCCATCATGGTGAAGATATTTGCAGAATAAACTAATCAAATTCATATTTGCAGATAGTCGCATCAGCAATACATAATGAATTATGAATGTACTATCATAAGATATAAATGATAATATGCATGAACCATTGGTCCTATTTAAACAATGCATTAAATAACATAAATCTTCTACCATAAATACATTAACTCACAATGCTGCAATCACAAGGTAATTAATACAAACTGAGATCTCTATTTGCTGGCTGATCTCCTTTTCTTTCTCCTCCCAAATCGATCCTGCTCTAGAGTGATCCTGCTCTTAACACTTTGGAGATATCATTAGCGTAGATCAAACAGATAGAAATCCATCATTCATACTTATGTTAAAGCATCATAATTACTTATAAGGCTCAATAATTGCTGCAAGCACTATTGTTGCTTATATATATATATATATATATATATATATTCAACTTACTTCCCTTATTGATTATCATTTACCTTCATTTATTTCTTTTTGAGCCAACTCCCTCTTCCCACAAATTTCTTCTTCCAAATCTTATCAATGTATCTGCTGCTACACTCAAGAAATACTGCCATATTCTCCCTATTTCTGTTCAATATATCTGTGCTCTTTCTTATCTTTATATCTGCTCTTTTTCTTAGAAATTATTCCTTACCTTCCTACCTGATCACGGTTCTCAATATATTCCTTGTTACTGACCTTTGTGGTAACCAATCGCTGCCTTTTGGAAACAACCCATCCCTTGGTGAATCACTGCATTTATGTGTTGATGTTATAGCTACGAGTGTCATCCTTCACCCTATTTAAATAATAATCAAATAAATAAAGCCGTGGCTACTTATTTATTTGAGGCTGACATTGATGAAGGGGCATTTCTATTCAAATAATAATTTATATTTTATTCTTGAAAGCCGACTCTAAATATAAAGTTCGCCACCTTTGGAAAAGTCGTCTTGGTTTGAAGGAGGCCGACTCTTCATGAAGAGTCACTACAACAAGTATAAATACAAGGCGCTTCATTCCCTTTTCGCATCCAATAATTATCAAGAGAAAGTTCGCATAAATTCTGGGAGGAGTTCGATATCTACAACAGATCGATATTTTGCTTTCAAGGAGTTCGATATTCTTCATTGATTGTGTATTTGCATCAAGTGTGGTGCCATTATCATTACATCAGATCGGCCTTGTGATTGGCCAAATTGTAAAACTTATTGCTACTATTTTATCACTATATAAGTGATATATTGTTGTTGGGATTTTCTCCCTCAAAAAGGAGGGTTTTCCTAGGGTATTTGTTGTGTTATATTGTTTAGATTTGTTTTATTTCTGCTTAATTTAAATCTGGTCATAAAACTAACATGGTATCAAAGCGGGTTTAAGCAAGATCAAGATCAGATTTGTTTAAGCAGCAAAATCTTTTTCTCTTCTCATCTAAGGGAGTTTATCTTAGCTTCGAAAATGGTGAACGGACTCAAGGTTGAAGACAGGCTTGATGGTGCATCTAACTTCACCTCTTGAAAGTTTAGAATTCTAATTGCATTGGAAGAGAATGATCTTCTCGATTTCGTGGAGAGTGATGTACCCGAGCCATCTGATGAGGCTGAGAAAACTCAATGGAGGAAGAATGGTACTAAGGCTAAGAAGATTTTGATTGATTCAGTGAAGGATCATCTTGTGCCAATTATATCCAAGATGTCGACAGCCAAAGACATGTTCGAGACTCTCCAAGGCTTGTATGAGATCAACAACACCAGCAGAGCTCTTGCTTTGAGGCAACAACTCCATCATATAGAGGTGGCTAAAGGAGATTCAGTCATCTCCTTCTTCATGAAGATCATTGAATTGAAAGATCAGCTATATGCCATTGGAGATATAGTTGATGATAGAGATCTAGTCATGTTGGCACTAAATGGTCTTCCTCAATCTTGGGAGCCCTTTATCCAAGGCATTAGTGGAAGATCTAAATTGCCCAAGTTTGATCGTCTTAGGGCTGATTGCATTCAAGAGGAATCCAAGTTGGCAGCAAGAGGGAATGGACGAAGCTCTCACAATGAAGACAATCATGTTCTTGCTGCTCAAACTTCCAAGAGAAAAGGAAGAGAAGGGAGAAAAGGCAATTTCAAAAGGAATAGAGACAAAAAATCAGATTCTGCTCCTGAATCAAAGAAGAAGAAAGATCTCTCTCATATCTAGTGTTTTAGATGTGACAAGTATGGTCACTATGCTCTAGATTGTTTAACAAGACCAAAGCAACATGCTTCTACCACAGATGTTATAGCTACTAGTGTCATCCTTCACCCTATTTAAATAATAATCAAATAAATAAAGTCGTGGCTACTTATTTATTTGAGGCCGACATTGATGAATGGGTGCTTCTATTCAAATAATAATTTATATTTTATTCTTGAAAGTCGACTCTAAATATAAAGTTCGCCACCTTTGGAAAAGTCTTCTTGGTTTGAAGGAGGCCGACTCTTCATGAAGAGTCACTACAACAAGTATAAATACAAGGCGCGTCATTCCCTTTTCGCATCCAATAATTATCAAGAGAAAGTTTGCATAAATTCTGGGAGGAGTTCGATATCTATAGCAGATGGATATTTTGCTTTCAAGGAGTTCGATATTCTTCATTGATTGTGTATTTGCATCAAGTGTGGTGCCATTATCATTACATCAGATCGGCCTTGTGATTGGCCAAATTGTAAAGCTTATTGCTACTATTTTATCAATATATAAGTGATATATTGTTGCTGGGTTTTTCTCCCTCAAGGAGGGTTTTCCCAGGGTATATGCTGTGTTATATTGTTCAGATTTGTTTTATTTCTGCTTAATTTAAATTTGGTCATAAAACTAACATTATGCAGTCGAATATTACCTTTTGCCCCCTCCATTAGGGTCGCTATTACTCTTATTATTGCTTTAATAAACAAATCACTACTTGCTTCTAACATTTACCACTGTCTCCATCTAACTTTATCGCTGCCTGCCTTTTTAGATTCATTGCTGCCTTTTTACATCCAGCATTTTGTATCATTCTTCAATTGTTCATTCTCATAACCATTGCCCTTATTTTCATGCTCATATTTATGTTAACCATTGCTATTCTCTTATAACCTATGTTCCACGCCCTGTCGGGGACCGGGACGGGGGGGATGGCAGGGGACGCGTTTCCGGGACGTTTCCTAAGGGGCAATTTTTAGGGGATGGCAGGGGATGGCGACATACAAAATACATATATATATATATGATTTTTTCAAAATTTATTAATATATTAGAGAGAGGGAGGGAAAGAGAGATAGGTATGTCAATAAGTTATAATTTTTCACACATTCACTTGCTTGTATATTAAATTTTGCATGCAGTTTCTCCTAATTTTGTATGTTAAAACACAAACAAGCTTCTGATTTTCTGCTACAGTTATAGAAAATTGAATTCTCACTTATAAGTTATGTGAATTAAATTGAACTCTCAATTAAAGATAGCATATGACTACTATTTGCATAATTATGGAATGAGAAAGATTCTGTTCATAGCCATTGCACTTAGATTGTAATTTGATTAGAAAATGCTTTGTTTATACATTTCTAATTACTTCAATTTAACATCAGAACTTTTGGTACCCCTTTTAGTGCAATAACTTTTTTGAATTTCTCAATTAGAAATCTTGTCTTGATATACATGGAAACTTTTAACAAATGGAACAAATATGTGCACAACTATGAGTATTAATACAAGTTATCATCCTTGACAACAGACGTTGGCCCTCTTTCCATCAGCACAAGGGTTGGAGGTAACCTGGTCTAATGTTGTTAAAATTGGACAATCCCTTTATCGTGAAGCTCCTGGAGTGGACCCTTTCAGACCAGATCAAAAGACTCCTTTGAAAAATTTCTTTCTTGCAGGTTCTTATACAAAGCAGGTATATTTCTATCCATCATCTTCACAAAATGATCAATTTTATTATTTGCAATCTCTATCATGTTGCAATATGTAAAGCCTCTGTCCCATTATTTATAAACTTTGGTTCTTTGTATTGTCTTTGGAGTATGTCGAGCTATATACATATTTCTTGTAGTGAATCAACTTTTCATGCATCCAATAAATTTGGTGACTGCATTTTTACCTATCTTGGTTGGTATCATAGGCTTCTGAACCATAGATATACGACTTGCCAAGAGTTGGCCAGACTTGGCAAGTCCCAAGGTGGGCAGGGTGAAAAAGAGTCCCAGAGATTCAGGACTTGGGTACCATGTGAGTCCTGTCACTAAGACTAGGCCATCTTAGTGAGCCGGAAATTTAGCCAAAAAAAAAAAAAACAATAAAAAAAAAGAACCTCCTATATTTACGGATGAATTTTCAGTTTTAACAACTAAACTATAACATGCATTGAACATCGTCAACGATGTTAATTGATGATTAAAATAGAGATCATCAATTAGACATTAACAATTTATTTTAATTGAATAAGAAAACATAACACTAAAAAATATTCCTTTATCAACACCCCGGTTAGCCTACAGGAATTAAATAGGCTAAGCATCTTCACCAATACTCACTCCTGAGAAGGGGACATGACATCTTGTTGATCACACTAACAACAGTTGAACTGCATAAAACACCATTTTTTCATTTATGAACATGATGTAAACCCTAAAATTTTGGTGTTAATTTTCAAACAATGAATGTGAGGGAGGAGATGGATTTGATAATTTATTTCAACACAGCCAGCATAGCTTATCTTGCAGATTTTGAGTGCAAGAACTTATTATAGGGAAAATACTTCATCCCTGTAATGTTTCCTTTTGGGATCACCTTATACTTTGCCCTGAAATCACAATTCCAAATGAAACCAATAGCAGATTATAGTTAAAGATATAATTCCCTACTCAAAATTGAGATGGTGTAAATCTGGTTATGGAAACCTGCAGCCATGTTAGATGGATATGATATGAAATACATTTAATTCTAAGTCTAAGAAAGATTATATATAACAATATAACAAGTCTCAAGGACTATGTGGGCTCAACCATAAAGAGGGGGACGTGATGAGGTGCCCCAAGTATCCTCTACCCTAGGCCCAACAGCAGGACCTTATCCTCTGTGGTCCCATGTGGTCCTTAACCGATGGTCCTTAACCATCATCATGGGGTGGTCTACCTAGTGAGGGATTTACACCGTTCCCCTACATCATGCCAAACCTTCCCCTTATGATTGAAGATCCCCTTTTATTTATTTTAAAAATTGATTCAAGTGGGGATAGTTTGGGAGGCTGCAATAGGGTTTCCTAGATCCTCAACTCTAGGCCCAAGGGTAGGACCATATCTTCCTTACCCTCATGTGGTCCTTACCCAATGGTCTTTAACCATCATCATGAGATGCCACTCCTAGTGAGGAATCATTCGCCATTCCCCCTCCTTGCAGTCCTGCCTCATCCCTCCTTGACCAATCATTGCCAGAATCAAATCACTGTTCATAACATCAATAATATAGGCTACATTGGCATCGACTATCAGTGTTTAATTGGTATATATATATATATATATATTTGTTCACACCTATATTCATCTATTAAATTAGCATAGACAATTATCATTGCGTACCACGGATAGATTACTTTATTGTTCTGCTGCAATGGCGTATGTTTTCACTGCTATTGATGCCCAGATCTGATCTTCTATGCTCGGCTGTGAATGTATTCTGGAGGATGTCTTTCTGCCTTACTGTCCAGGAGATGATGCCGCTTGCTTGAATCGAATGCCTCCTTGGCCTTTGAAATGTCCTTTCTTTTATACCCATGCTGGCTGAATATCACATCGCTTCATATCAAAAGGCATGTCTTCTAACTAATTGTGACTTTTGGGGAAGCGCTTAAGGGATAATTAATTTATTAATATTATCCCTTCCTTAATTGTTGCATCCCTCAAAATACCCTAATCGCTGCCTTGGTCTGGGTTTGATTGCTGCTTCATATTAATTATTGCCTTTTTAAGGAAGCACTGCCTCCTTTAATATGGCCTTCATGAGGTGGTTGATGCCTTGTAAAGAATGATTACTGCATATTAAGTCTGACGCTGTCCTGTGAATCATAATTCCCACAATTGTCTCTGCTAGATCTGCTTATTTATTTCTGATATCCCATTATGATTCCCTGCCTCTATTTTCTGAAATGGATCTCCCTTTATATCTATCTCGTGCCTCTTCACAAAGGAGGCGTCTTATCACAAGGAGTCCGCCCATTCACACTAATATTTAAATTATAGTTGAAACCCTCATGCTACAATATGAGGTCGGCCATATAATTCCCATTTCAAGGGTGGTCTTTATAACTAATCCAGCGCTCACACTACTGTATTGAATCTTGCAAGTAAGTCAGCCTTATGAAGAATTCGCTGCAGTCAGCCTGAGTTTATTAAATTTATTCTTTCATTAATTTATTTGAACTTCCTTATATTAATCGACCAAGTTTTAGAGTTGTAATTTATGGGGCATGACCATCCCCCAGTACCGCCACTCTTCTACTATGACTCAACCCAACAACTTCTTTAGCCAAGAAGTCATGGCGACATGGGTTCCAGTAATAGCAAATAAGGAAGAATCTGTTTGTCTTCACTGTCCAAGTAAGATTTCATAATTCTAATCTAGGGATCTGTATAAATCATTTCCAGCAGATGATGTTACCAAATGATATTACAACAAAGAATGTATCTAACACTATTCTTCTTCTTCACAAGGCACTAGGAAATCAACCATCTCACATCTTTTGCATTTATTGTGGCAATTTCAAAAGGTCTTTTAGATTTGATATCTCCACCTAGGGAATCAAATCACTACAATTGTGAAGACCAAAAGGAGCTTAAGACTCTTTGCAAAATTCATAAATTGCTCCATTCTGTACTGTCAATGCGAGTGTCTTAAGGTCAGTAGTAATGCACTGCAAACCTCAACTAGAAAGAGGAAGAACGTAGCTATTGAAGGAGACAACGAAAATTAATGCAGAAAAGAAAAAATACAAAACCCTGTAGATTTGAGAATGATTTTTTGTTACAATAATTCTTGATGAAGAATACAGATCTGAAAAGGTACCAAATTGCAAAGTGGAAGAATCTGCTCAGATTGTCATAGCTGGCACTAAACAGGATGCCAAAAGAGACAAGAACAACCATAATTCTCTTTGATTCCTATTAACAATAAGGTAGGATTTGTCTACACCTATCCCTAAGAAACCAGCCATCCCAAATCTCATTTCTCCTCCAAAAGTCTCCTCCTTGTTGCCAACCCTTCCACGTGTTGAACCTGTCACCTACCATCCTACTCCTCTGAAGGCTGGCAGCCATCTAATGCTGCATGAAAAATTAAACCAGCCTGAAAATCCTACCTTCATACATGCTTGTGATAAGCAAACCACCGATACTGAGAAAATTACAATTAAACAATCCAACTCAAAAGAAACTAGCACCCACTTCACCCTTGCCAACATAAATGACACTCTCCAAGGGTTAATCAAAGCAATGGAGTTCAAAAGTATGGAGCAAATGCATTTCCAAGAGACTTCCAACATACTTTCAGCAATCTCCAAGGCATCAAAGACATAAAAAAGAACGAGTTCATGTGAAAACAATTTTTTCTCTTTGTCAAAGAACAAACATAATGGATGCATTTTAGTGTTTTAAGCATTTTTAAAGTTTTTATTTTTATTTTTTTATTTCCTTTTATGTTGAAAAAAATACTTAAAAAAAAAAAACTCGCACCTGTAGGTCACAAGAGTGCCTAGGAGTGGGCAGGGTGCATCCCTGCTGCCCCGATGCACTCCCATCACCAGACTGATACCTGGACTGGTCGGGTATGCGACAGGGATTCCCAAGGGAATAACCAACCAACTTAGCGTCTAAGCTTTCGTGCAATGCTTTCTTATGTTGGCCATCTAACATCTTACTTTATGTTAACAGAATGTCATCTTAAATCAAGGAATTGTCTCTTCATCTCCTAGCTACTATAGTAATTTTGGCCCCTTTTTTTATGCCGTTCTCAGTTGCTAGTCGTGGACCTTATAAAGTTTTTATAAATGTCCAAATCTAACTTCATGTTCTTAATTGGGAAAAATATAATCATACACTTTCTTTTATATATAAATCAACATTTCCTTTATTTATTAGATACAAGATGGTATGTTGTAGTATCTATGAACAAGTCTTTTCGGGATCTATATTCAACCTGCAATAGGAAGATGTATATATATGTTTAATACCTCATAACTCAAAAATGGTTCTACAGGACTATATTGACAGTATGGAAGGAGCAACACTATCAGGAAGGCAGACTTCAGCCTATATTTGTGATGCAGGGACCATGCTGGCTGAACTTAGAAGCATGCTTAAAGATTATGATGTTCAAGGCCAGGTAAAAGCTGCAGAGGGAGCAGATCAACTGACATTCGTTTGACAGTTAGATCAACATCTCTACCCTAGAACCATGCTATAGGATCCATAACAAAGAACAGAAGTCTAAATGAATGCCATAATTTGCCTCCATTGGATCATGAAATGTTACCCATGTAAAGGAATTACAAATCTTATCTTATGTTGAACATGAGCCGTTGTTTTTACCCTAGCAGCAATATGTACTTTATTTTATATCTAGATAGCTGCTTCTTTTTTAGGTCATTGGAGAAGAATTTATGTTGGTAAGTTCTCTCTGAACCACATATGTGGACTTGTACTAAAGAGGGTTTTCATTGACAGGTCACTGATAAGTCTCCCAAAAATATGGGGTATGTCATTGTCTTGTTAAACACCCAGAACTTATAAGTTTTCAATCTTTAATATAGTATACCATTTGCTTCTAAATAGTCGCTATTAAGCAATTTAATATGCAGTTCAAGAGCTTTGGGTTAGATAGTGTAATCTTTTTTAGATTGTTCCGGGTCCAATGTAATATACAATATTATTTCAAGCCTTTTCCACTTAAGATATACAGCATTAAAATTTTTAAAACATGTTTTTATTGAGAATCGGGCAGTTATAAAAAACAAGCTATCTTTACCAAATTGGCTGGAAATAATAGCGTTTTCAGTTATGAGTCGTACCGGAGTTGGGTATGTATCCGAATCGCCTGTGGAATCGGGCAATGTTCGGTTTTCATTCGGTGGAATTTTTCAAGGTGAATTATTTTCCTTTTTGACCAGCAAAACCCTAAACGACGGTCCCCAAACAAACGACCGGCATTATTACATATTTTGTGTGAGAAGTCTTGCAGCACAAGGAAAATTGGAAAACCGAAAAATGCATTTCGTGTGTTGGACTGGCGGCAACAGCAGACAGCAGAAGCGAACAAGAAAAGGATTTTCGTGTGTTACTGGCTCACGGGGTCAAGGGCTTAATTCGTCGAATCGTCATTCAACATCCTTCCTTCTCGTGTTAAAAGCGCGTTCCTTATTTCATAACCTGTCATCCACCTGTCTCACTTGCTTGGCTAAACTTTATTCTCTTCCACTAGACTTGTGTGTTAAAGTGCTCAACTGTGGATTCTAATCACCTGGTGCAGATTGCACTCTGCACCGCACTTTGTCTATTTACATTTGTTTGGTCTGTATAAGCCCACCCGATTTGAAATTCCCAAATACTCTAAACAAAAGAAATCCCATAATGAAGGTAACGTCTATCCAGAATGTGCAACCAGAATGCTGGGTAGACAATAACAGCGACATGTGAAATTTTGAACTTAGTGTTGGTGACAGCCGCGCAGGTTCAAGGTGAAAATCCATTGATTTATTAGGATTGTATAATATCTAATTAATTTCATCAGGTTTTAGATAAGATAATAATTGGAGTTTTGGAGTTATGGATATTTTATAGTTAATATTAATATTATCATTAAATTATATTTAAATAGGTATATTTATTCTTTGATTTTATATATTATTTCATAAAATAAATAAATAGCAATTTATTAATATTCTAATGCATTTAATAGATGTATATTCAATCTTAAAAGAAAATTGTTATAGTGATATATTATATTCAATTTGTATAATATATATGAGAACATATTATTTAAATATAATTATATATTTAAAATTAATATATATTTTTAGATGTAATCAAAACATATATAGTCTTAAAAGAAAATTGTTTTAGTGATATATTATATTGACATAGTCATAATTGATTTTAATTTTGATTTGGTAACTTAGGAAGCAAGGAGTACATAAAATATGAACATAACAGAAAACGATATATATGAGAACTACTTGAAAAAAATCTTAATGTTGAAGAAATGGTGTCATTATCTTTTAATTTCCTTTTTTGATCTTTGGTAGACATTAATACTCATTACTAAAATACAAGATAAAAAACATGTCACCTAATAATAGCTAATTATAATATAATAAAATTGAAGTTTGTGAATAAAAAGACATAATTATATCAAGTTGTTCAAGTTCTCTTGACAAAGTTATAACACTCCTATAGAACCATGACAGTCATAAATTGTAGTAGTGACATTTTTTCAAGTTGTTGCATGGCATATCCTTTAGGCTCTACCACAAAATTTGTATGAAGGTGTTTTCACATTTTTATTGATTTTCCATGGTACTAAGCAATTGTAAGATATTCTTCTTTGCAATCTTGATGAAATTCGGGAAGTTCAATGATGACAAAACTATAATGCTTTGAGATGATTGGCAGAGTACAACAAACTATTATATATACTACATCACCATTGGCTCTAGTTTCTCATTATAATGACATATGTTCAAGAGCAAATATGCATATCAATATGATTTTAAGTAGAGGCAATGTTTGTGCAAGGATAGAAATCTATACAATCTTAATTTCTCAAGATTTGATTTATTCCTAAGTTGATTGCAAGGATTATGTTTGTTTCCACGTCTAGGTGTCTTGAGGTATCTACTCAAATTCAAGCCCCAAAACATGCTTTGAGCTCATTTTTTCTCTTTTATAAGCATTGTAGTGGGAAAGCAATTGAGTTCTTCCAACTCTCCTATCATATGTAAGGATGTTCAAAATTTTGCCCCATTTCCACTATTCCACGAAAACATGTCTTCAAGTGCTCAAGTGAAATCTTGGACCTCCCCCTTTTTTAGGAGTAGACAACCTACTCCATTTGGTTCATAAAAATAAAATGGTGACATCTTAAGGAAAAAATGCTAAAACTCCTAAAAAGCTATAAAGGGGTAGGGCGGGGGGATTATCATTGCAAATTCAATAGAGTATTTGTTTTAGAAAATTTTAGTGAATTTTAGTTTGTTTATAACTTTATGTTATTTTAATGGATGTCTCTTCATTGTCCCCTCTATTATCTACAAAATTCAAGAAAAAAATTGTGATCCCCAAAACCACATCATCACATCCCCTAGCTTAAAACCTAGAGAAACACTACTTTAAACTTAAGATGTTTGTAAAAGTGTTTATAATAGATCCTACATGCCTTATGAACCTCCCCTTCTCAAACTTAAAATGCATATATATATATATATATATATATACTCCCCAAGAATGATTTTCTACCAACTCTTGGATTGAATCATACAATGTATGACAAAGTTAGTTATTATCTTAAATCACACACACCAACTTGTTGGTATGCATGACTATTTCTCTCGTTGTAGAAATATAGCTAAATGGCTTTTCTAGAACTAGATGTCTAAAGATCAAAAATATTTGATAACTTTTTCTATGTGTAGACACCTAAAAATTACCATCGTAAATACCTAATTATTTCCTCTATAATTGATTGGATATAACCCTAGTTATTCAATTAATTATCCAATTTTTTATTTTTTATTAGTTAAATCACTATTCAACACTATTTACCCGCACCTATTTCTAACCTAAAATTTTTAATCATTTCCCCCATCCTCACCCCAAAAATTAAATAAATATCTTATTTATTTATTTGTTTATTTCCTACACTTTTTATCAAGTGGGTTAGAATTTATTAACCCCTTAATCCTCCACTTACACATGCTAAATCTTAGTCAAATCCCCTCAAATCCTCTACATCCACCAATGTGTACAAAGACATAGGTCTTTTGTACACAAGGCATGGGATTTTGTATATGTGACATGGTATTGGTACCATGTCACATGGGTCAAAGGATTTGCTTGTCCCTCAAGGGTACTCCAAAGTACCCCTTCCATTTTGTCGACCCAAACTTCCCAAGGGGAATCTCCATCCTTCATTTTCTCCTCAATCTCTCTCTCCATCTCCTCCAACCAAATGAGGACACTTGTCTTTCTCTCATCCTCTCATCTTTTTAACCATTACAAGCTATTGATCTCATATTTTAATCCTAACTATCCAATTTTATAGCCAAAAATCTATAAATTGGAGATTACCCCTAGCCATTTAGAAGACTTTAAGAATTGTAATCTTATGTTGCAAACAATAGTAATCACATCCAACCATCCATGAGCACAACCACCTAATATTAGTGCAACAAGGGTTAATTTGGTGAGGTATTTTGTGTTGTCATAATGTTTTATAACTCTTACACTTAATTTGAGTGTTACATTTATTTTGCATAAAATAGGTTAATCTTGTTTTAGCTTATTTTTGTATGTTGAAAATTTCATGCCCACACCCCACATGACAAATCAATACATCCATGAATAAAAAAGTTAACTCCTCAAGAATTTTTAACCCATGTGAAGAGTGGGCATAAATCCCCAAAATTAGTAATCCATTATCTTGATGGACCCAACCTAACATAAAATACACTCCTATATAACCTAGTGCCTAGGATTGAGAAAGTGTTGTAAATGAAGTTGTCAAATTGTAATTACCACTATCACGCTCCAACTCCCTCTTCAATGCTATTACAACCAATATTTAAAAGTTACAAGGAGAATAAGTAAATAATAATATCCTAAAATCAACTACATGGGCATCCAAGTACCCATTTCAAGATGTTGGGAGGTATGACATTAAGCATTAGGATTTCAATTAAACATTACACTTTCCCATCAATTCATAATCTTCATAACAAATAGGATTAGAGGCATGAGATGGAGCATATGAGAGTAATACTAAGGATAACCACCATACCTAAGATCCATATTTTACTAGTTCATAGTACATGAGACTAAAGATTTAACCTCTAATTAGAATCATGTGTATTTTTTACAAAAGTATGTTTATTTTTAATGAAGAAACTTTTCCTCACTAATAGAGGGGGCTAGAACATGTGTACCTTTATAAAATCTATTATACCAACTTAGAAAGTGACTTGATTTCACCAATAGGAGGTCTAGAAACAATAGCAACTCACTTGTTTCAAATAGCAGAGTCATCGCATCTATGAAAGAGGAAAACCTTGAAACCAAATAAATCTTAAAGGAGGAAAATTGTCTAGGTCTTCTCCACCAACAATATCTTAAGTTCACTCAACCCAAAATAATATAACTCTAGATCTAATCCTTGGTAATCATGTCATTGTGTTGCCTCACAAAACTACAAACCCATATACATAAAGCGTAAACCAATCCTCAAGGCTAAAAAACTTGTCTTCAAGATGAAAGGGTAGAGACTCGTCAACCAAATATGGACAACTAGAGGCCAATTCCTAAGAGTGTGTAATCTTTCCTTCACTTTGGGCTTAATTAAACCTAGGAGGGTGCTCCAAGGAGTATCATTAATAGAAAAATTAAAGAGAAATGATGTATCAAGACTAAACATCCTAGCCACTACACCTAATGTATGATAGACCTCAAGATTTGTTACTAAGTCTACGACACGCTAGATGCTTGTAGAACCCCTTATTATTTTGAAAATGGATTGTGCACGAGAGAAATATTACATTAATTTTATCTCCCCAAAGATGTATTCAATCTTAACTACACTTCAATGCATGGTTTCAAAATAAAACTAAAAGGCATGCCCCTCTAAAGATGATACTTGAATGGATCACAAACAATATATTATTGAAGCAATGTGATATTAAGAGTAGGGAAAAACATTTTACACTAAAAAAATTGAAATATTTTATGTTTTGATGAAAGGTTGCATGCTTATCCTTACAAAACAATGCCTACTTCAATGGAAAACAAAGTCAAAGCTTGCAGATGGGAAGAAAACATGCATAAGGCTACAATAGATTCTAGTGTGCACAAATGTCCAAACCACATAGATAATGTGGAGGGGTTAGAAATTATCACCAAAAGCATAAAAACATAAGGAAATGAACATAAAAGCAAAACACAATGTTATACCTTTGATGACCCTCCTTGATTGAGCTCAAGATGCACCCCCAAGTCTTGTTTGATTTGCTATAAGTGTTGAATATGGATTGCTCACAATTGTGCCAGCATAATATTAGCACAATTCAAGATGTTGAAATGAGGAGATGGAGGCCCAATTTATTGAAAATTGGAGGGTAAAATGGAGGGCTAGAATTGATTAGGAATGTGATGCATGGATCAAGGGGTGGATTATTAGCATTGTCACAAGTTTCACAATTAGGTGCATGGAGAAGGGTGAGGTGTGCTCACACATGTGTGAGCACACATTGAGATGACAAGTCATTTAATTTTGGAGGCTATGTGTAAGATAGTGGAGGTAGGTGGGATTGGTTGCATTAATGAGATAAGATTAGGGGGTTGAGGATGAATTTAAAATTAGAAAATAATGGTAATGATAGGGGTTAGGGTGGCTAATTAATGATTAATTAGCTTAACGAGATGGGTAGAGTTAATAAACCATATTAACTTAGGTGGAGTTAATAGTTGGAGAATTGGATAATAGGGGTTAGTGAGTTAATTAATCAAGGATTAATTAATACAATTGGGATTAGAAGCATAGAGGATTTTAATGGGATCGATTAAACAATAAGAATTATTTAATTGATTAGAAGAACTATAGTTTTAGACAGTGATATAATTAATTAAATGAAATATTTAATTAATTATAAGAGGAAAACAGACTAATTAATTAAATAAATGTATTTAATTACTGAAAAGGGGAAGAATGGGTAAATTAATTAAATAAAGCTATTTAATTAATTCGGAGGAAGTGATGTCAAATTTAGGGTGACTACATTTTGCCCCTCTTTGATGCAGTGTCGAAGTGATACTACATCAAAGAAGTTTAAAATTTTTGCCCTAGTGGAATGAAGGGTTAATTAGGAGGTGATGCCCCCTCGAGAGACTGACCAGAAAAATTTAGAAAAAATATTTTTGGTTAGGGTCTCGAAAAAGGAGGGCAAAAATTATGGGGAATGGCGTAGAAGAAAAAGTTAGTAACAATTGGGAGAAGAAACAAAAAAAATAGATGGAACGGGGGAAAAGAACGGGACATTTGATGTGTCTAGTAGAGAAGAAATTAAGGTTGGGGAGGTGATTAGAGGTTAATTAGGGTTAAACAACTTATAAATAGGCTTGGAGGGTCTCAAAAAGTCATTTTCAACTTTTAATTGGAGGAGTGTAGCTTAGGTGGCAGAGCAGAGCAATGGTAGAGATTCCTCAGCGTACGCATCGTGCAGAGCAAGTTAAGGAGTATCAACATCTGAAGGATGTAGGGGAGCTGGTATGTCATCTATCCCTTAGGTTTAGGTTAGGTTAGGGGGGTCCAGGGTAGGTCGAATTAAGAGACAAAGTTCAGGCAATGCATGCACCTTTCATGAAATGGCGCTTAAGGGCATGATTGCAGTGCCTAAGTACAAAGAAATTGTGCCTGCATTTCTGCAGCGACTGCGGTCAATTTTGGCGCACGTAATAAAAATCACAATGCATCGCACAGAGCGAGTTCAGGAGTATTAGCGGCCAGAGGACGCAGGCGAGCCGGTATGTCATCTATCCCTTAGGTTTAGGTTATGCTAGGGGGTCCAAGGTAGGTCAAATTAAAAGATGAAGTTCAGGCAACATATGCGCCTTTCATGAAATGGCGCTTAAGGGCATGATTCTAGTGTCTGCGTACAAAGAAATCGTGCCTGCATTCCTATGGCGCCTACGGTTGATTTCGGCGCACGTGCTAAAAATCACAACGCCCGCGTTTGACACACATGTGTTTGACATGCATGGGGGGAATTAGGAAATGAAGGATGTGTAATGCAGTGCTTGCATAAAAAATTGACGCACCTGGGTGAGAAATTGTTGCACCTACACCAAGTGGCCCTTGGGTGCAAAATTGACGCACTTGCGTTCTATGAAACGATGTTTGTGCCAAAACATAAGCACAATTTCACAGAAACTAGGAGGGTGGGTTAGGTAGGCTAGAAATAGGTTCATGGTTTGGATGCAAAGATAGATGTTAGTGTGTGGAATGATGCAAGAGGACCTGAAGGTCCTACAGTCGCAGGAGCGACGGATGGTAGTGATGGGGACATTGCGACAAAGGTTGACGTTGGAGGACAATGACTGGTTGCACTTGATAGGTTGTACTTTGTTTCTCGTATGCCCCAGATTCAAGCACACAGGTCAATGATGACAACACTTGTAGAGTGGTGGCATAGTGATACGAGCAGTTTTCACTTGCCCACTGGCGAGGCCATAGTCATGTTGGAGGATGTGTGGTGAATCCTTCCACTGTCGATTCGAGGGGAGTTAGTGGTATATCGGCTCTAGGGGTGAGGGACGCATTGCAGAGTATATTTGCATGTCAAGATTTACCATTAAGAGGTGTGGAGCTAGATCTGGATGCAGGGTTGGGTCAGTGGCCAGATCTCTACCTGTTTGTAGCTGCATTAATTACTGCTACTTTGATGCCAGACAAGAGGTCGCAGGGATTCACGATAGGCTAGGCGGGAGTGTTGGAGCGTATGTTTGAGGAGGGTATAGTGTTTGCATGGGGCGTGGTTGTGTTGGGGGTTTGTACAAGGAGCTTCATTATGCTATGTACAAGGGAGGTCAGAGTTTGGCTGCAAGGGTGACTCTGCTACACATCTGGGCCTTTGAGCACATTACCATATTACAACCATTTTGCGAAAGATGACGCGGGCCAAACATGCCCTATGTTTTTTTATGTATATAGGGTTCCAGTGGCAGTGGCATCTAGGTGAGCTAGAGCATTGGTGCAAGGTTATTGATGAGATGGATTCATTCATCTAGTGGCCATATATTGATTGTGAGGACTGAGAGGATGACTAGTTGTATATGCCCTACGTCCAATGTGTTCACTATTTGATAGGGTGGACTTCATCCATTATTGAGAGGTATTTGCTAGTGTGGGTCCTTCAACAGTTTGGACAATGACAGGGGGTTCCTTAGGTAGAGGTAGTTTTTGGCAGGGTGGCCTGTGAGAGGCGACAATGAGTGTTAGGAAAAGGTGTGTTGTACACCTTGCAATAATGTATTTAATTTAATTATTCTTGGGGCCACTTAATGTTGCATGTAACATTGGGACATAAGTTAAGTTGTAAAAATGTAATTATTTAATATTGAGGAAAAATAATAAATAAAGTACCCAATATTAAATAAGGGGACATGGTTTGTAATCTCATGGTTTTAGTCACATAGTTTTGTGTAATACCACTTGGTGGTTTTGTGGGAGCTTGCTTCTATAAAGCAACCACAAAGGTAGTTGTTTGAGGTTGGTCAATTGGTAGGTTAGCTCTGGTTAGCATTTGTGAGGGTTTGAAGCATGGCACATGATGTGTGGTTGCATGCTTGTTCGCATGGATTGCTTGGAGAGGACTTGTTGTTTCAATGGTGTTCATGGAGACTCAAAAGATGTATTGTAATATTTATTGTTGAATAATACATGAGAAATGGATGCTTTTGGAGGTTAGGTTTTTTCCCTCTTGAGGGTTTTCCCAGGGTATATCTTGTGTCATATTTTCATGGGTATGTTGTCTATTCTCTTGCATGTGGATGTTGAATACTTAGATGCATAGATTTCTCTTTTGGGTTATGTGGAAATTGTCTTTAAATGGTTGCAAGTTTCCAACAAGTGGTATCAGAGCTTTGGTTGTGGTTGTATAACCCTTGGTTGAGAAAAATCTTGTTTAGGTTTGAATCTATGCATTGCATAAGAGAATGAAAAAATGGAAAGATATGGGGGTTTTGTAGGTTGTTTATTGCAAATCTAAGGGTTTTGGGTTTGTTGATTTGATGGCTTGTTTGCAGATTTGGGGTGTGAGAAATTTTGGGTGAAATGAGTTTCTTAGTTTTACATTCAAGTAGGGATTTTGTGGGGGAAAATTTACAGATGATCTCTTGGCCCAAAATAAACCTCACGGTTGGATCCAAGTTGGCTGAGAGACGAATTTTGATATATAATTTGTCCTATTTTGGTTATTGGAAAAAAATGCAATTTTTTTTTGTAAAATGCCCTATTTTTGCAGTCTTACAGATAAAATTCCAAAAAAAAATCTCATCAAATTAAAAAAAAAATCCCCATGCAAAAGAAAAAAAAAAAAAAAAAATCAAAGGAAAGGAAGTGGTGAAAAAAGTTTCATTTGAATTTTTTTTTTTAAAATAATTATTAATGGCTTTGGGGGGGTCGCCCCCTTGTCGCTGTACCCGCAAACAGGGCCGACAGTACCCTGTCGACATGTATCGTCTAGCGGTTAGCCGTCTGTGCGGTACCAACCGACAAGGTACCACCGGCAACCTGCCAGGTGGGCCCTGCATACCGCTGCCCTTCGGGGCTTTAAACCAGTTTTTTAAATGTTTTTAAAATTAAAATTTTCGCCATGCATTAAAAATGCCGCTTGTTTTAAAGAGGCCCATGCAATTTTTGCATGTAAAAATAAATTTAATTGGATTTGAATTTTATTTTGGAATCTGCCACTAGTATGAGTGGCACCGCTCGGGTGGGGCCGCCGCCTAGCCACCATAGGTGGCTAAAAACATACTCAAACTATGTTTTTGCTTTCGAGGGGCATAACTTTCACCTAGGTGCTCCGTTTTTTGATTTCTTGGACTCGTTGGAAAGCTGACTCAGAGCTCTACATTGTAGTGTGAGAAATGTTTCCATATTTTGCAGTTTTGACAGTGTTTTTTCTTGGTCAAAGTTAGGTGTTTATTTTGAGCTTTGAGAGAGCACATTGGGTGCATACAGAGTCATATTTTGGACTTCGAATAGTCGACAAAAATCTTGTTCAGAGCTCTTCACAATGGATCAGGTTTGGAGATATTTTGGCATGGTTTATTTGTTGTTTTCCTTATCTAATTTTTTTATGGGTTTCTTTAACTATGGTGATATTATGAGTTTATGGATGATCGGATCTTGGAGATTTGATGTTGGATTCATTGTATGCTCAGTTGTACATCTCAGATTATCCTCTCATTTGACATGGTCAGTATATGGTTGGATTTGTGTGTTGCATTGTTTTATCTACAAGTTATGCAATGTTGTAGGTGGTCTATACTTACATGTTGCATTTATGACTTGGACATGGGTTGTCTTTGACCATGATATTTTAGTGTTGATGCATGTTCAGTTTTGGTGGCTTGGTTTAGTCACTTGGTTTGTTGGTTTTGTTGTCATGTTGAGGAGGTGAGATGGTATTACCAGGTACAGTTATGATATGAGACCTATGCAGTTGACTATGATTATGCAAATATGTGGACTCGATTGGGTTGAGTTGTTGGTACATTTGGTGGTGTGTTGGTTGTGTGTTTGGTTCCTTAATTATGGTACTTGAATATGGACATGTTTGGAAAATTAGATCAGAGGTTGATTTGGTGTTTGAGTCATTTTGGTCTATATGGTTATTCTCTTAGATATCTCAGTTTGCAGTTTACTGATGTGATGATGAGTTTGCATGTTTCAGTGATTGGATATACAAGTCATGCAGGTTGTGGATTAGCTACCCGTTTACTTGCAGTGGGATGACTTGGTTGTGGATTATCTTTATTCACCAGGTTTGATTTATTGTTGTTGCACACTTTGACAGTTGGCCTTGTTTTTTGGTCATTTGTACATTGCTATGTGTGCCTAGAGATGAGAGGATGGATGTTTTTTATAGTACCTAGAAAGTTGTTTTTGGGACTTGTAGCATGTGGTTTATCATGATGTCATGGATAGCTTGGTTACACTTTTCAGTGGGAGCTTTTGACAGTGATGGATTGGCAGTGTTGGATATGTTTATGATGGTTTGGCAGTTGTAGGTATCTTCTTGGCTTAGAGATTTTGGTTCTACTTTTTATGATACTGACATTTTAGTTGTGTGTGTAGATCTGGATGATCTTCATGGAGAGGATGGTTGTCACAGTGCCATGTGTGACTCGGTATCACAGTTCAGTGGGAGTTGTTGGCAGTGATGTGGATCCACCATTTGATGGTGGATGGTCTTCTACAGTGATTGTTGGTGTCATGGATGGACTCTTGGATTCTACTTTTATGCAGTGATAGTTCATTGGCATCTTTGGTTTCATTGACAGGGGATGGTTTTATTCATATTGATTACATATGTTGATTCTTGGTTTAGAATGTTTAGCTATTATGTCATCGTTTACTCTTGATACGCGTTTAGAGTTTGGCATGGTACTTGTTCTCTTGAGACCAGGATGTATATATGTTATGGTGAATGTGATCTCCTAGAAGGAGATGTTTAGATCATGTTGTCATGTTTAGGTTCCTAATTCATGATTGGAGTTTTGACATTGATCTTGTGTGGTTCTCTTGGTATTGGGTACATCTATCATTTGCTTGATTACTTTATGATGGTACTATGTTGCATTTGGAGGTTGGCATGGATTGGTTGGTTACAAGTACTCATGGATACTTGGAGACATAGGTGAGGCTTGAGTTCTCTTATGGTTAGAGACATGTGTTGAGATGGTTACTCTTGATGAGTTTTCAACAGGATGTTCGAGGAGCCTACACCTTGGTTGCACATGAGTTCAACATGGACCTATGAGGAGAGTGTTCTTGGATGAGTCATGATGACTTGGATATCTTGGAGGAGCATTCACATTCCCCACTCTTGGTCTTCTCGGCGATTTCACTTGAGAGGTATTGCTCATTGTTACTTTCAGGTGCTTTATGTTTATGCTTTATCTTCTCATGCATATGGATCTTGAGCTATGGATATGTGGTTTTGGAGGGTTCATTTGAGAAGTGTTGGCATGTTTATCTCCTTATGCATTGTGATTAAATTCATTGATGTTGAGTTTAGGAGATGTTTTGGGCTTATTTCCTTCATTGGGAATGGATTTAGTTTGATCTTCTTTGGTTATGAGAGGCCTAAATCCATGTTGATTACATGATACATATGTTATGTTTGATCTTGGAGATTAAATGTTTGGGTGTTGTTATGGATTTTCTTTTGGGGTTTTGTGGAGGAGATCATACTTGACACAGTTGGAATTTAGAGGTGTATGTAGAAGATTTTTCTACAGGAATATGATTTGCATAGTTTCTCTCTTTTGGTCTTGGTTATCTTCTTGGATGTTTGGTTTCACATTACATTGGTTTGAGGTTTGGTTGGAGCTATTGTGATCACTAGCTTATGGTCATGTGTTTTCACTTATGTTCTTGGGTGATGACATGGAGGTTCCTTTATCCTTTTCCTTTGTTGGATGTGGAGAACTTGGGAGAGCTATGGAGACTTGTGGTGAGAGTTGTTCTTACAAGTTATAGGTTTACATATCATTGTGGATGGTTCCTTGATTCTACATGATGTTATTTACACTTTCTATATGATGCTATTGGTAGAATTGGTATGCCTTGATCTTTTTCAGATTTGCATTACCCATGCAGTGGGAGCTTTTGGATGTGTATGTCATTCTTTGACAAGTTTTGCACATGGAGTTTAAGATTGCAGTTTATTGGTGTATATGTTTATGGCATGAGTTTACTATGTTTTGTATACCTTGGGGGTATGAATAGTTGGATGTATTAACACTTGTTGTGGGTGTTATTTCATCTTTGGGTTTGTGTATCTTGATAGCTACTGGTGCATATTGATACCTTTGGATTGAGTGTTTGTGTTTGGGATATCATGTGAGCAAGACTTAAGCTTCGTTGTGATAGATTGTGTGGATTCTCTTTTGGATGGCTTCTTATCTTTGTGCATTGGCATGATGGAGGATGAGAGCATTCATGCTTGGGATGGTGGTCACTTTGATTATTGGTGCAAGTATCTTGATGGAGCACATTGAGAAATTTGATTCCATGATAGTATATGTGACTATATGGATTGTTCATTTGATTCATGTTTTGAGGTTACTTGTTCCCCTTATGCAATGTATACAACAAGTGGGAAAATGTTAGGAAAAGGTTTGTTGTACACCTTGCAATAATGTATTTAATTTAATTATTCTTGGGGCCACTTAATGTTGCATGTAACATTGGGACATAAGTTAAGTTGTAAAAATGTAATTATTTAATATTGAGAAAAAATAATAAATAAAGTACCCAATATTAAATAAGGGGACATGGTTTTGTAATCTCATGGTTTTAGTCACATAGTTTTGTGTAATACCACTTGGTGGTTTTGTGGGAGATTTCTTCTATAAAAACAACCACAAAGGTAGTTGTTTGAGGTTGGTCAATTGGCAGGTTAGTTTTGGTTAGCATTTGTGAGGGTTTGAAGCATGGCACATGATGTGTGGTTGCATGCTTGTTTGCATGGATTGCTTGGAGAGGACTTGTTGCTTTAATGGTGTTCATGGAGACTCAAAAGATGTATTGTAATATTTATTGTTGAATAATACATGAAAGATGGATGCTTTTGGAGGCTGGGTTTTTTCCCTCTTGAGGGTTTTCCCAGGGTATATCTTGTGTCATATTTTCATGGGTATGTTGTCTATTCTCTTGCATGTGGATTTTGAATACTTAGATGCATATATTTCTCTTTTGGGTTATGTGGAAATTGTCTTTAAATGGTTGCAAGTTTCCAATAGTGAGGTGGTTTCATTGAGTATAATATAACAATACTAGAGTTGGAGAGATACACCAGTGGTGGCTTGGGATCCTAGGCGAGGGATTGCAGATGTCGGTACCACAACAAAGTATGAAACCTGGTGGGAGAGGCACACACCTATTCATTTGACCATGCCTCATGATCAACTAGTGGTGGTAGTGGACAATGGTGATGAGAGTAGCCACTGGTTAGAGAGTAGTAGAAGCTTTGATGATGATAGTAGTGATGGGAGTGATGATGATGGTGGTCAAGGCCTTGGAAGAGAGGACATTGGAGGAGAGGATATTGGAGGGGAGGACATTGGAGGAGGTGGAGATAAGGAGGGTCATCGTGTGTGACAAAGAGGTGGAGACCTTCAAGCTCAACTGGATGCTTTGACACTTGAGAGAGAGCAGCTCTATCAGGAGCATAATCAGGCTCATCAGGCTCACTTACAGGTTGTGGGTGAGAGAGATATGACACGATTCAATGTGGTCCATCTACATGGTCAGATGGATGGGCAGGTTGTTATGCTTATCGCAGAGAGGGATGCAACCAGAGTAGAGGTGGTTACACTAAGGGGTGAGAGGGACGCCGCTAGGATGGAGGAAGCTAGGTTACAGGGTTTGTTAGATGGGGGAGCTGCTAGTGGTAGCAAGGATGGTGGACAGTGTAATGTCCCCAATTTCTAATCAGCATATAATTAAATAATTAATTTAATGTTGTCAAGAAAAAGGTCAAAAATAAAGACAAATTATTGTTGCAAAAGTAACTTATGTTTTGAAAAGTTAAAATAAATAAATAAAGTTACTTTTGAGGGGGAATTTAAAAAAAATAATTAAAATTTAAAGATGGAGAATGATGAGAAATCAAGAAGACAAAGAGTTATCATGAGGAGGAGTGAATAAAAGAATGCTAGAGCATTGTTTGAGTATGTTGGATTTGGTTTTGGAATAGGTATTTGGCTGGATAATTTCCAGGACTTTTTGGGGTCGGAAGCCTCCAAGAAGAATATTATCTTCAGTGTTGGAAGATACACCCTGGATGGTGGCTAATAGTCTCATTTCAGAGGTTGTGTTGGTGCTTATTGTGGTGAATTTAATGATTTTTTTTTGAAAGTATGGTATCATGTATATGAAGACAAATTTTCAAGATTGAATGAGAATTCATAGTTTGGGCTCTGGGTCTACAAATTAAGGTGATCAAACATTATGTTTGAGAATTTTAACTTCATTATTATTCTACATATTTTCATACTAGAATTCAGGCTTGTGCATAAATCATCGCAGTGAAGATAAATTCTGGATATATTCTACCACTAATTCAAAGAATCTTTGCATTATGTTGATAAACTCAAAGATTAAGTGTTGGCTAAAGAATTTACAACATATTTAAATTCCTCCTTACTGAGCATCAAATCTTAATTTTAATTATGTATTGAAGCAGCATAAGAAATTGGTCCCAACGTATATTCGACTAAGCATGGATAACTTCAATCGATGTCAAAGTTGCACAATCTCAACAATTTCTAGAGGTAATTGCATATTCAAGTGTTAAATACAATACAAGGGAGAAATAAGGAATGATAAATATTAGAGTTTTCTATCCAGCCGCCGATACTTTCCTAAGGTGTAATTAGTTTTTATTAAGTCAGCTTATTTTAGAGATATAATATGATTATCGCTTTCCTTATGATAATTCATGTTTTTTTAGTGAAGGAAATAAGCATATAATTCATGGAGCTTTTGAAGATTATCTTTTGGTCTAGGTTGATAGTTTGGAGTAAGGAAAAGCAGCCATTTCATAGTTTCATGTGATACAGTGGAAGCGTCAGCTAGAGAAAGGTTGGAAATTAACATTTTTGGAAGTGATGTATGCGAGAGTCGTGAGTTTCATTGAAATCTATATAGTTGCGTTGTAATCATTTTATTTGAGTTGGGGAAGTTGAATGAAAGAAAAATTTGAACGGATTCGGTAGTCGACTCCATTAGCAAGTAGTGTGAAGGAGAGTCAGGAACTACCTCCTTAATTCTAATTAGAAGAATCTGTGTAACTTGGCCAATCTTCAAATAAGGGTCGGCAAGATTGATCAAACGCAGAGAGATATACATGGGTTATGCACAGATGGAGATTTACATATTGTTGCGAAAGGAAAATTTATATCTATCGATGATTTGAATCTTTTAGAGCCATAATTTCAAGTACTGGGCACTACATTGGTTGATGATTAACAAGGTGATTATCGGGTTTCCATAATTTCTTTGGAGCGACCCTCTACTCAATTCGAGACTTCCAATAACTGGTCAAAATTTGAAAAAAAATGAGTTGATGTCTCACAAGCTATTGGAATTAGAAGTTGTGTTTAATAATCACAGATGTATGAATACCAAGTGGTCATAGAAGCTCAAATGCCCAAGTCATGTCGTTACAATCTAGAATGGTTCATCGATCTATAGAAGTTATGACAAAGCTTTAGGAAAAAATATTTAATAATAAAGGATATCATGGCAATAACCAGGATAACGTGGATGCTTGAGGATGCACTATAATGAGTCGTCAACCTCATTAATATTAAAATCTGTCAAATGAAGTGTCGCTACCAAGTCAGATATTTCCTATGGAGTTTAACATTAAATTAATTTGATGATTTTTCAACGGAAGCCTGGAGAGAATTGGGAACTCAACCTATACTTCAACCAAGTCTCTTTATCATATCTTAAGGGGAGTTGTGTGAGGGAGTTGAGTTGTTGTGAATTTACCTCAAGCTATATGGAGTTTCTTTTTGGCCGCTACTTATAGGTTGGAAACATTTAATTATTGATTGATGTTAATGTTATGAATCTGAAATTACCTTTGAACATTAATTTTTGAGTTGGAATGGTTGTGGACTCAGTTTTGTATTGGTGAATATTGCATTAAATGATACATTGATTTTAATGTGTAAATTTTGAGAAACTTATGGTTGAATGCTTTATTCGGTATAAAATCAGCTTTTCATAAGTTGTGTTATGCTTAACTATTTGGAGGAATTTTGAGTTATGAAGAAATGGTAATCATATGGAATCCAATCTTAATTCTTTTCGAGGTATCATGAAATTATAATCCAAACTTAGAACTACATATCGATTAAAGCGTTTGATAGAATGTCAGAGTAGTCAAGTTGTTGAAACTCAAAAAAAAATATATGCAAAACAGGGTAGCTCATTACATTGGTATTAGAGCACATAAATTTTTTTGCCACCTATTGGATAATTTAGAGTTGAGTTTCAGTTTGAAGCATGATATTCAAAGATAGACAATGGTTAGTGAAATTACTCCATGAATCCAATAGTAAACTCAGTAACCTATCTCAATCAAAGAATGATGCTTTGGCCACATTAAAAAGTGTGGAAGAATGTTTGATCCTTGTTGAGCAGTCACCTTCAAATCAGTTGCAAATAAATCTTGTTCCTATAGTGACTTCTTTGGGTCAACACAGGTGGTTGAGACATACAGATGATGTGGTAAGATTGTTGGTTACTGTTTGTTTGAGTGAGATCTTAAGAATATTGGCACCTAAAGTTCCTTATGATGATGACACAATGAAAGAGGTAATCAATTGATGGTGGATAGTTTCCAAGATTTGGATGATGTTAAATTTTTTCATTTTTCTAGAAAGGTGTTCATACTTGAAACATTTGCAAAACTCAAATTTGGAAACATCACGTTAGATTTGGGACTTGATTATTTGGTTCAACAAATGTTTCATTATTTCTTTGCCACAATCAGAATATACATGTCGATAATGTTATTGCAGTGATGCAAATAATTATGATTTTGGTTATTAATGAAAGTGATGTTATCTTTCATCCCATTCTATCTATGTTATTGGTAGTTTTGAAGAAAAAACAGGTTACTCCTATAGCTACATATAGATTGGTTTACAGAGTTTTCAAACAATGTGAGAGGAAGTTGAAACCATTCATAAAAAATGAGGAGTTTATAACAAAACATTCAAAAGGGAAAGGTACCTTGACATATGAGGAACAAGTGGATGAAAAAAAAATTAAGACAATGGACGAATTACCTTCTGAACATAGCCCAAAATTTGAATTATGCCATGAGGATGTAGCTGAAATTGAGAGCCAAGATATAGAAGACAAATCAGAAATGCTACATAAATATGAGATTGATCATTTGCCCAATGAGTCATGTGATTTGGAGGAAAAGATGAAAGTTACCAAAGATATGATTGTTGAAACCCTATCATGTTTTGATCATACACATAATGTAATTAAAAAACTCATTTGGAAAGCTCAAATTGAGGAGAGGAAAAAGGGAATTGCAAGTGGAGTCTCTCATACTCATTTGTACTCTATCAAAAAGGCTTTGGAAATAATGAAAATAGATTATGTGCAATTGCTTAAGGACAAAGATCTAGTTGTGAAGTATGTTGAAGACAAGGAAAAAGAGGTTGATTATTTTTGCTTACAATTAATTATGGCTCACTTTTCTTTATGCAAAGCATAAAATTTCATTTTTTGTGCAACTGCATCCAAGGAACAAGGAAGTGAAACAAGGACAATGGAGATCAAACAGATTGTTGAAGGGATTGATGAACTCCATGTAGATGAAATGTTGCATAATGATTCTAGCACTCATCATTTTAGAGAGGTTCGATATGCTGATAGAAATGGGAACCTACATCTTGAATATAAATTTTTGAATTTTGAGGATCAATTTCCATATGATGTAGATTGCAGCCATGATATTGCCGATATAATAGGTATTGAAGACAGTTTTCAGTGTGCTACACTTCATGATTCAACAGGTGTTGATGAGTATTCGGAATTGGAGAAAGGTGTATATGAAACATATGAAGACACCATTGGAAGGGATAAAGAAAGTGTGGATTTTATAAGTGTTAACAACAACCTATTGTCTTGGTATGGGAGTGATATATCTCTTGGAAATGTGAATAATGATGACCATCTTGAAATGGGAGAAGGTGTGCATGAGATCCATGAATACACTAATGAAAGGTATGGATTAGATGTTGATTTTATGATTGTAAATAGTAGTCCATTACCTCTTTATGATTTTGGTTATCATGTGATGATGGATGAAACTCTACCCAATTCTAGTGCTATGTTTGATGAAGAATACAAGGTATGGGATCCAAGTAAAACTCAAGACTATTTCATGGATGGGCTTTAGGAAAAATTGCAGATTTAAATTTGTTTGCATTACGATCAAACAACACATGATTTTTGTTGCTTGCAATCAGATGGTTTGGTCTTTATTTTCAGACAATAGATGGAGTATTTATCAATGAAAGTTTAATATTGATGTTAACTTTGGCATTGGGGAAGTCTCTTCAATCATTTTATGGCTCACTATCCCTATGCATACAAGAATTCTTCTTCATTTTGGATGTTGCTCCAGTGTAGTAATTATGATATTTATAGAATTGGCTGATGATCTGATTAAATTTCAGAATTTTATGATTATATGGCATAATTTTTAGATAAGGTTCAGATTTGGTATTATGAGCTGATTGTTTTTCTTAGAGTAGCGCAACGACAACTTGGTGGCTACTTTTAGAGATTGGTTTGGGATCCTAGAATAACATATGGTTTTGGGTTGTCTAAAACAGGTGGTTCATGGTTGTGCTGACATTGCTTGAGGACAAGAAATATTTAAGAAGGGCGGACTATAATGTCCCTAATTTTAAGTCAGCATATAATTAAATTAATTTAATGTTGTCAAGAAAAAGGTCAAAAAATAAAGACAAATTATTGTTGCAAATGTAACTTATGTTTTGAAAAGTTAAAATAAATAAATAAAGTTACTTTTGAGGGGGAATTCAAAAAAAGAATTAAAATTTAAAGATGGAGAATGATGACAAGTCAAGAAGACGAAGAGTTATGAGGAGTGAATAAAAGAAAGTTGGAGCATTGTTTGAGTATGTTGGATTTGGTTTTGGAACAAGTTTGGCTAGATAATTTCCAGGACTTTTTGGGGACGGAAACCTCCAAGAAGGATATCATCTTCGATGTTTGAAGATACACCCTGGATGGTGGCTGATAGTCTCATTTCAGAGGTTGTGTTGGTGCTTACTGTGGTGAATTTAATGAAGTTTTTTGAAAGTATGGTATGATGTATATGAAGACAAATTTTCAAGATTGAATGAGAATTCACAGTTTGGGCTCCAAGTTTGCAAATTAAGGTGATCAAACATTATGTTTGAGAATTTTAACTTCAATATCATTTTGCATGTTTTCATACCAGAATTTTGGCTCGTGCATAAATCATTGCAGTGAAGATAAATTTTGGTTATATTTTGTTGCTAATTCAAAGAATCTTTGCATTATGTTGGTAAACTCAAAGATTAAGTGTTGGCTAAAGAATTCATAGCATATTTAAATTCCTCCTTAGTAAGCATCGAATCTTAATTTTAATTATGTATTGAAGCATCATAAGAAATTGGTCCCAACGTATATTCAACTAAGCATGGTAACTTCAATCGATGTCAAAGTTGCACAATCTCAACAGTTTCTGGAGGTAACCGCATATTCAAGTGTTAAATGCAGTACACGAGAGAAATAAGGAACGAGAAAGATTAGAGTTTTCTATCTAGCCGCTGATACTTTCCTAAGGTGTTATTAGTTTTTATTAAGCCAACTTATTTCGGGAATATAATATGATTATCGCTTTCCTTATGATAATTTGTGATTTTTTAGTGAAGGGGATAAGCATATAATTCTTGGAGATTTCAAAGATTATCTTTTGGTCTGGGTCGATAGTTTGGAGTAAGGAAAAGTGGCCATTTCGTAGTGTCATGTAGCACAGGGGAAGCGTCAGCTAGAGAAAGGTTGGCGATTAACATTTCTAGAAGTGATGAAATTAATGTATGTGGGAGTCATGAGTTTCATTGAAAAATGTATAGCTATGTTGTAATCATTTTATCTAAGTCGAGGAAGTCGAATGAAAGAAAAAATTTGAACAGACTCAGTAGTTACAGGCTTTGGTAGTCGAATCCATTAGCAAGCAGTGTGAAGGAGAGTCGGGAATTCAAATAAGGGTCGGCAGGATTGATCAAACACAGAGAGATATGCATGGTTTATGCGTAGATAGAGATTTACTTATTGTTGCGGAAGGAAAATTTATATCCATCGGTGATTTGAATCTTTTAGAGCATTTCAAGTAATGGGCACTGCATTGGTTGACAATTAACAAGGTGATTATCAGGTTTCCAGAATTTCATTGGAGCGACCCTCTGCTTAATTCGATACTTCTAATAACTGATCAGAATTTGAAAAAAAATGATTTGATGTCTCATGAGCTATTGGAATTAGAAGTTATGTTTAATAATCATAGATGTATGAATAATGACAAGTGGTCATAGAGGCTCAAACGCCCAAGTCATGTCGTTACAATCTAGAATGGTTCATCGATCTTTATAGAAGTTGTGGCAAAGCTTTAGGAAAAATCGTTTAATAACAAAGGATATCATGGCAATAACCAAGATAGTGTGATGCTTGAGGACACACTATAATGAGCCATCGGCCTCATTAATATTAAAATCTGTCAAATAAAGTGTTGCTACCAAGTTAGATATTTCCTATGGAGTTTAACATTTAATTAATTTGATGATTTTTCAACGGAAGCCTAGAGAGAATTGGGAGCTCAACCTATACTTCAACCAAGTCTCTTTATCATATCTTAAGGGGAGCCATGTGAGGGAGTCGAGTTGTTGTGAATTTACCTCAAGCTATATGGAGTTTCTTTCTAGCCATTACTTATAGGTTGGAAACATTTAATTATTGATTGATGTTAATTTTATGAATCTGAAATTATCGTTGAACATTAATTTTTGAGTTGGAATGGTTGTGAAATCAGTTTTGTATTGGTGAATATGTTTTGTATTGGTGAATATTTCATTAAATGATACATTCATTTTAATGTGTAAATCTGGAGAAACTTATGGTTGAATGCTTTTTTCCTGAGGTATAAAATCATCTTTTTCATAAGTTGTGTTATGCTTAACTATTTGGAGGAATTTTGAGTTATGAAGAAATGGTAATCATATGAAATCCAATCTTATTTTTTTCTAGGGTATCATGAAATTATAATCCAAACTTAGAAATACATATAGATTAAAGCATTTGATGGAATGTCAAACCAGTCAAATTGTTGAAACTCGAAAAAAATTATATGCCAAATAGGGTAGCTCATTACAGACAGTTAGATCAGTTGCAGAGGGATGTGGATATACTACGGAGAGAGCGCGATGTAGCATGTGACATGCTAGGTGAGGGTTGGTTGGTGGTTGGATTTACAGAGTTTGGTTGAACCACTCGAGAGGTAGAGCGGTGGAGGGTTTATGACGAGGCATTGCAACCAGAGCGGAGGATAGCTAGTGTCTCAGTTAGTACTCGATCACACGGGCTGACTCGATCAGGGCCATCAGTTACTATGGGTCCACCATGAGCACCACAGAGGTCACCTGACAAGCAGTTAGATGCAAGGGGCACATGATAGTGCACATTGATTATGACTTTTGTGATTTTTTTCCCCAGGATGGGTTCAACTTTTGTACACACGAGAGATTGTCGTACATTTTGTATCATGACATTATATTTTGATATATATGATATGATGGATTTGGTCCTATATTGTTTATGCATATGTCATTATATAGCTTTTTATTATGTTATGTGGATTAATTATGCATGTGATGTATTTTATATTTATGGATTCTATATGATGATGTTTATGCTAGATGTTATTGATGGTTAATGAGGATGTGCATTTATGTGTTCTTTATACTAATAATGTGATGGATTATAAATGTATGTTATGATGTTTATTATGATATGAGATGTGATGGTTATATGCAATTGATGACTTTCATATAAATGTGACACTTCAGCCAGTGGATCTTGTGTCCAATTTTCTTTCAGATGTCATCTTCCATACCTCTTGATTACAAAACCATAATCAAGAACTCTATAATGGTGCTTTATTGCAATGATTTCAAATATGAAAATTAATAAAAGAAGCTAGGAGAACAACAGTTCCGCAGGCTAAAGTGCACCTTTATGTGAGAGAAAAAGGACTCCTTTGATGGTTTTTTATGTTTTGGCCTTGAGTCTTATGATGAATATATGTTTTCTTTATTTTTGTGATGGGTAAATGGTTTTATTTGTAGAGTATGCAGTCAGAAATGTTGTAAAATTCATGGTAAATGCTTTTGTTGGAAACAAATTTTTATGCCTATGATGGTTGAATGTGTTAATTTGATTTCCTATGTGATGTTTTGATGGGATGTGTATGAACATCATGCCATTGATAACACGTAATTTGTAGCTTGGATATTAGCCTGTTTACATTTACTTTGTCTCTTATGGTGGTTTTTGTAGCTAATTGGCAATGGCTGATTTGCATCACGGAAAAATAATTAGGACTCAGGATCGTGGAAGGTGCCTTGTGATATTTTTCTCTCTCTTATTTATTAGTGCATCCATGAATTTGACACCGTGTCAATGTCTTTTTTCAGTTTTGTACTCAAAATTCCCTTATTAAAATCATGTGCAATGCAGGTGCGAGTGCTTGTTTTTGTGTCATGATACATCATGTATTCCAGTCCAAGTGTGTAGGAGGGGATGGGGGGAGGATTAATAGAATGGAAAAGACAAGGGGGAATGATTAGGAAAGGGAAAGTGGATCGGGGGGGAGGTTATGCTGGGAAAATGTGGTGAGCAATCCTTAATTTGATATAGCAAGAAACATTATGCCCCAATGGTATTAAATGACCAAAGGCTCAATTGTGTATCTTGCATGGAATTTGAGACTCAAAAACATATGTAAAAAAAGATTAAGCCTAACCACTAAATGATTCCCAACAGCATAGTGGATCACAGAGGGGATTATACAGTGGACCAAAATTTTGTGAACCCCTCTAGCTAAGGTGTGAGAAATCATTAGCAAATCGGGCTAATCACAGACATATTGTACAAGGTGACCCAAATCTACTCCGTACCTCATTTCTAACACACCAAGATATGAAAAGATCTAGGTGGCCTCAACTTGGTAACTTCATAGATCACAATAGTAAATCCAAACAAGAAAAAACCAAATATCTTTCCAAAGGATAAGACTGATAGAGGTTGTCGGACCAAGGAAGGATGTATCCTATTAGGAAAAGATGGGGTGAATTACGATGGGAGGCAAGGGAAGTGGTGAGATGATTTTGAGGATTATGATGGTAGTTTAGCATTAGGGCTCTATGCAGACATGCATGTTGTTTGTCTTTGTGTTGTTTATCTCAGAATGAGGTGAGTGGTACCTTTGGGATGAGGGGGTTTTATTATGAGTGATATTTTATTATGGGATGGAGTGTTATTACGAGATGGATGAACGAGCAACTAGGTTGATTGAAGACTGCTTCCCACTACACATGACAAGGTGGGCTGATGGAGTGGACTAGAGGAGGAATGTGAAAGTATTTATGGCCAATTCATGTCTTATACAAACACCATCGTATAAAATTCATGGGTATGATGGGTTATGTGTATGGTATGCCTAGGAGTGCAAATCACTTTGTGCCAACTATAAATTCATGTGTTGTACTGATTGTGTGGTGTTAGGGTAGTCAATTTTCATCCAAAAGTAATCCAACAGTAAAATAACCATGTGAAATTTACAGTAGGTACAGGTGGCGTGTGATGGTGATATTTATGTAAGCTATCTACTTATTATGGAAGTGTGTAGCCGAGTGACATAAAGGAGGTGAAATGGGTGTATGATGGGTTCGGGATCACAGTATAAAAAGCTATCTCGTTATTAAATCGGAGGTTGGTAGATGGGTATATTCCAAGCTATAGTTGGTGGGGTGTGTGGATAAACTTATTATGGATGGATTTATTGTGGATGGGGGAAAAAGTGACCTAATAGATGGTGGGCGTGTCTCTACACATGCCACATTTTTACCAAGTTTTCACCATGGTACTTTCCCAAGGCGCCACAAAGTGGTTTTCACCATTGGACGAAGTATTTCTCTTTACTATTTTTTTGCTTTTTTTATTTATTTTTATTTTTTTGTATTTTTGTATTTTTTTTTTGTTCTCATGCAAAGAATTTTTTGAGGTGAATAATATTCATTGGCTCTTCCAGTGGTTCTCCTTCCATGGTAGCTAACTGATATGCCCTTGATCCATATTTTTTTGTAACAATATAAGGGCCTAGCCAATTGGGTTCAAACTTTCCCTTCTTTTCTCGTTCCTGTAGTTTCGTTGATTTTCCTTAAGGACTAAATCTCCGAGGGCAAGTTCTCTAGGATTAATCTTCTTGTCGTACAATTTGTGAAGCTTGTTTTGATATGCTCTGAGATGATTGAGGGCATTTAAATATTTCTCATCTAGAAGCTCCAGCTGTTGGAGGCGTGCTATGTGGTATTCTTCATCATCAATGAGATGTTGTAAGGAGATTCTCAATGATGGGAACTCGACCTCTGTTGGAAAGATAAATTCAACACCATATACTAGGGAATAAGGAGTAACTCTAGTAGGTGTGCAAATGCTAGTACGATAAGCCCATAGGGCGGGATTAAGTTGTAGGTGTCAATCATGACTAGTTTCATTGACCATTTTCTTTAGGATTCCTAAGATGGTCTTGTTTGTGGCCTTGGCTTGGCCATTTCCTTGTGGGTAATATGGGGTGGAAAAGTGATGCTAGATGTGGAATTGTTCACACAAATTATAGACTTCTTGGTTTTTGAAGGGACGTCCATTATTTGTGATTATGGAAGCGGGAATGCCAAAGTGACAAATGATGTAATGGAGTATGAATTTAGAAATCCATTTTCCTATAATGTAGGTCATAGGTATGGCTTTGATCCACTTAGTGAAGTATTAAGTGGAAGTGATTATGAATTTATGACCATTTGAGGATATGGGATGTATCTTGCCAGTTTGAGGTCTAACCCCCATTGTGAGAAAGGCCATGTGGTAACAATAGGCTGCAACTCTTGTGATAGTGCATGAATCAAGTCGCCATGTTGTTGACAAGGTTTACACACTTTTACCAAATTGATAGCATCTTGTTCCATTATAGGCCAATAATATCATGTGTGCAGCAATTTCTTAGCTAACACTGGTCCACTAGAGTGGGCCCCACAAATACCTTGATGTACCTCATTTAGGGTGGTTTGAGATTCTTTTTAGTCTAAACATCTCAAGAGGGTGCCATCAAAGGAGTGGCGGTAAAGAATTTCTCTGAGAATGGTGAAGCAGGATGTTTTTCGGATGAAGGATTGGCATTGTGAGGTTGAGAGGTTAGGTGGGATGGTTTTGTTGCATAGGTACTCATATATGTCTTGATACCATGGTGAATCAGGGCCAACGATGTCACCAACCATTTCAGATTCAAGGATATCATAAGCAGAAACCAAAATTTGTTCTATGAGGAACTCATATTGTTTCTTATTTTGTGGGACATCAACGAGGGAACAAATGGTAGCCATAGCATCTATTGCTTTGTTGTTTATCCTTGGAATTTGATCAAGCTAGATTTTTGTGAAGAACTCCTTGAAGCTATCCATCATGTGTTTGTAGGGAAAAATTTTGTTATCCTTTGTCTGGTATTCATCATTTACTTGTTTGATGACTAATTGAGAGTCACCGTATACCTGTAATTATGCAATCCTCCATTGGATGGCAAGCTTGAGTCCTATTATCAATGCCTCATATTCTACTATGTTGTTTATGCAAGGAAAAACAATTCGGTATGACTTACGGATACAGTCTCCTTGAGGTGTGACAAAAAGTATTCCTGCCCCTGAGCCATGTTGCGTGAAAGATCCATCAAAGTATAGATTCCACCATGTTCCTTCTTTTGTAGTCAATATGTGTTCATTTGGGAATTCTGACATCAGTGGATGACTATCCTATAATGGAGCTTTGGTGAGCTAATTAGCAACCACTTTTCCTTTAATAGCTTTTTTGTCTACATACTCGATGTCAAATTCACTAAGGATCATGATCCATTTAGCTACTTGTCCTTGGAATGTTGCTCTTGAAAGTAGGTACTTTAATGGATCAACCTTTGAGTTGAGTTGAGTTTTATGATTGAGCATATAATGTCACAATTTCTTAGCACAAAAGACCACAACCAAACATACTCTTTCTATTGATGTGTAGTTCAACTCACTGCCAGCTAATGTGTGAGATATGTAGTATATGGCTCTTTCTTTCCCCTTGTCATCGTGTTGAGCTAACAATGCCCCCAGTGCTACTTGAGTAGCTGATATATACAAGAGGAGTGGTTTTTCTGCTTGTGGCAGTACTAGGACTGGTGGTGTTTCAAGATAGTCTTTTAGTTGTTTGAATGCTTGTTGACAATATCATCCCATTTGAACATGATATTTTTGTGGAGTAGGTGGGAAAAAAGGTTGACATTTATCAGCCAACTGAGTGATGAATCTTCAGAGTTCTTGTACCTTTCCTTGCAAACTTATGAGTTGTTTGATGTTCCTTGGTGTAGGCATTTCTCTTATTGCTTTTATTTTTGTTGGATCTGCTTCAATTCCTTGATGGGAAACAATAAACCCCAATAGCTTTCCAGATGAAACTCCAAATACACATTTCTTGGGATTAAGGTGTAGTTGATACTTTTCCAGTTGATCAAATATTTTTCAAGTACTTCAATGTGTCCATCTTTTGTTTTTTATTTTCCTAGGAGATCATCCACATAGTCTTCCATGATGTCATGCAGCATGTCATGGAAGTTGATAGTCATTTCTCTTTGATATGTTGCTCTTGTATTTTTAAGTCCAAAGGGCATGACTTGATAACAAAAGGTTCCCCGTGGAGTTATGATGTTTTATGTTGATCCTCTTCGGCAATGTGGATTTGGTTATAGCCTAAAAATCCATCCACGAGGGATGACATTTCATGTCCAACAGTAAGGTATACAATCATATCTATGTTGGGTAATGGAAATTCGTCTTTTGGACATGCTTTATTGAGGTCTCTAAAATTTGTACATATGTGGATGCCTCCAATAGGTTTTGCAACAGGTACAATGTATATTGGAAACCCATTTAGGATAATCCATAGGTTTGTAAATCTAGCTTCCAAGAGTTTCTATAGTTCTTTTACCAAGAGAGCTATTTGCGGATGCATTTTACGTAACTTTTGCTTGATAGGTTTTGCATCTGGATAAAATACCAAATGATGTACTACGAGAGATGAATCCATTCCTGGCATATCCTTGTAGGTCCAAGCAAAGTTAATGGATCTTCTTTTGAGGAACTTCCTAGCTTTTCATTAAGTGTCTTTTCTAGCTCTTTGGCCATGTAGGTAATTTTAGGTTCCTCATTTTTTCCCAAATTGATGTTCGTGATGTCTTCAATCACTACAATAGATGTCTCCTCATAGTTGGGGATCGAATCATGTTTCCCATCCCCCAACGCCTCAGAGAGGTTTTCATCAAAGGATTCAAGTCTTTTATTTTTACTTTTTAGCAATCCAAAAGTACCTCATCAAGGTTTTCATGAAGGGATATTTCTTTCTTATTTTTATCTTTTTTGTTTTTGTGATTGAGGCACATGATTTTTTCTCCAAAGTAGGAATCTTTGTGTAGTGTGATTTGGTTACCCTGCTTGTGATCTCCTAATGGGATGTGTTCTCAGACTCCCATAATTTCTGCAATTGCTTCATCATTTTGAAATGTGTCCAAGGTTGGAGGTCCTTGTTTGTCCCAATCAATTAATTCAGGTTATACGAGTTGGAGGTCAAGAGAGGGTGAAATGGTGAATACGTGATCAGTGTCAAAAAGTTTAGTGATGGTGTGAAAGGATTCCTCGATGGCTTCCTCCTGAGAGTTCTTATTAGTAGAATTATTTCCACCTTTATTATGAGAACACTAGGGTTTTATGGTTACCAAATCAATGGCCAAGAAGCCAAGTCCTTGATGGACTTTATATTTTTGAAGTTGAATGGGCTCCATGATTCCTTGTTCTTGTGCCCCCAATCCTTTTCCTTTATAGCCCTATTTTTTGCATAAGTCACGTCCTTTAGGATATCTATGGATTTCCAAGGCAGGAAGCTCATTTTCCTCTTTGTATAACCAAGTTGAAACATCCATTTCTAGGCCCAAGTCTTCTTTGTCCAATAATCCCCATTTATTGAAATTTTTGAAGGTTTATTTTGGTTTCAAGATGAGTGTTCGGCCATATGAGCATGAAGATGTATGGATTTTCCCTATGAAAAAGGGATTTTGGATTCTATATTCTCTACATCCTTTGTCGGTTATCTTGACCTTATCCTCAAAAATGGAGGGTGGTGTGGATGACGGTTGTAGTGAAAATGGATGAACGTAGGTGGATGAAGTAGAGGATTCATCATTGATAGGGCAATGGTGATAGCTTTTGTACTTTCCTTCCAACACTTTACAATATTGGAAGGGTTGTGGGTCGGCGGGTCTGGTAATTTCTATTTTGTTATGAGAGAATTTTAAGCATTGGTGATAGGTGGAAGGGACGACTTGCATGTCATGTATCCAAGGTCTTCCGGGGAGAATGTTATATGGTAGGTCAAGGTCAAGTATGTGACATGTTGTATCCATAATGGTCGGTCCAACTTGAACAGGCAGTTTGATGGTACCTTCTGATTGCCTTTCTGCATCATCATATGCTTTTATAGTTATCTTTTTATGGGGGTCAATGACATCATCTAAATAGCCCAATTGTTTTATTAATTTTAATGTACATAGATTTAGACCGGATCCACCATCGATTAGGACCCTTTTGATGCTATTCTTATGAACAATGGCCTCAATGTGTAATGGTTTATTATGAGGTGTTTTCGTATGAAGGTATTTATTTGTAAATGATAGTTGGTGCGAGGACGAGAGGTGTCCAATTATGGCTTGGAATTGGTTAACATTAATGTCACTTTGTACTCGGGATTCTTGAAGGGATTTCTTGAGTGCTTCTTTATGAATGGGTGAAGTACGAAGGAGTTCTAAGATGAAAATTTTAGATGGGTTTTTTCCAAGGTGTTCAATGATATTATATTTATTAGTGTTGGATGGAGTGGATGAGGAGGATGATGATCCTTGTAGTGTCACTCAGCCATGGCGAGTGGTGACGGTGCAATCGAGTTCTTTTATGGTTATTGTGTTGCATTGTTCAATTCAGTCGATGATGGTGTCATGTGCAGATGAGTTAGAATTATTGGTATATGTATATGAAACATTAATATATGAGTGTTGGCCATCATTATGTTGTGGAAAGGGATATGTGTAGATTCCTAGTTGCTCATTTGGGGAGTTTTAATTTTGAATTTTAATTTCTCCCTAATCGATGAGGTCTTGGATATAATTCTTTAGCCTCATACATTTGATAGTGTTATGTCCTTTAATGCGGTGGTATTCACAATATTCATCTTCCCTATACCATTCAGGTTTTAGTTTACTTTCATCAAGAGATGTAGTGATAGGGAATTTTTTCATGTTTTCTTGTGCCAATCTATGGAATATGACATCAAGAGGTTCCCCTAAAGGAGTGTATTTACATTTGGATTGGTTATTATTTTGCTTTCCTTTTCCTTGGGGAATGGTTATGGTTTTGTAGACACCTTGTTGTTGTGTGTTGTGAGATGATGTGTTTTGTATGTTTTGAACACATTTACTATCAGTTACTCCATCATTTACAATATTTTTTATTTTTGTACCAATACTTAGGTTTGTCATGGGAAGTTTGGTTATTATCTTTTTGGTCCTTATAGATTTTGATTACCCCTTCTGCAATTAAAGCTTTTTCAATAGTTAACCCTTTTTCAATGACTTCGTCAAATGTTGTAACACATTGTAGTCTTAAGTGTAGAGCAATTTTAGAGTGTAAATTTTCAATGAAAATGTTAACCATTTGTTTTTCTGGTACTTGTAGGGGGAATCTACTTGCAAGGTTTCTCCATTGTTAAAGGAATGCAAAAAAACTTTCCCCATTGTTTTGTTTTGTTGTGCATAACTTAGCCAAAGTTATTTCTTGGCCAATGCTATATGAAAAATATGTTACAAATTGTTTAGCTAAATCTGCAAAGCACTTAATGGATCCATGGGGTAATTGTGTAAACCATTCCAAGGTTGTACCACTAAGGCTCTTAGGAAATAACCTCATGAGGTATATATCATTGTAGGCCACTTCTTGGCATTGGACTCTAAAGTCTTTCAAGTGTTTGATGGGGTTACTCTTCCCTTTGTACTTGTCAAATTTTGGGATCTCATAGTCCTTAGGGAAGGGGATTGCTAGTATAGATTGGTAAAATGGATAAGGACATATGTCTTCATACCTAAAGGTCTTCTTGGTTTGACCACTTTGGATTCCTTGGATCATGTCTTTCATTTTTTGCAACTCTTCGGCAAGGTAATTTTGGGAAGGATTTTGGGGTGGTTGGTTATACGTATATTGATAGGAGGGTGTTGATGGGGGATTATTAATGTTAAGTTTATATTGTTGATGATTAGGGGTTGGGACTTGATTGTTGATATGTGGGGGATTGTGAGGAGGTGGGGGTGTATGATTGTTATGTTGGGTTTGGGTATGAATGTTGGTGGTGTTGATTTGGGGGTTAGATGTGAATGTATTATGTGGAAGTTGGTTATGGATGACTTGTTGTTGAGGATTGTGGTTTGATGAATTATTAGGGGTGGGGGAGGTATGTTATTGTTAAGGGGTTGGGATATAGTTTGTGAGGTGATGTAATTGGCATGGATAGATGAAGTGGGGAGATGTTGTGTGGGTATGGTTGGGTTGGAAGGGGCATAAGTGATATTAGCATTGGGGGGATAGTAACCCTTAAATGTGATGTAAGTGGGGGTATATTACTGAGGGGTTGTGTTATATTTGTGGAGAGAGGTACGTTTGTGTTGGTGAAAGAGGGGATATTGGTGTTAAGATATGGACCAACAAGATGATCAAAGAAATTATTGGATGATGAGGGATTGTTTGAAGGATCACTACCCCTTGCTTGCATGATGTTAGCAATGGAAGGTATTTTAGCTCCTTATGCTATGAGGCTAAGGACAAGGTGGTCTTTGTCAAGGAGAATAATTTTCTCCATCATTTATTGGTTGTAGGGATTATTAACGAATTCCCTTAGTCGAGAGGATTCTTCTGGAGCATCTACCATGTCATCATGGGGGGTTGGTGGTTGAGACGAGGTGTTGTTGAAAAAGGCCTCTCCTTGAGAATCCATTCATTTCTTTGCTTGTGATCTAGTGATTTGCATGCAAAGGAAGGATTCTTTAAGAGATTAAGGGTGTTGGATTTTGGACTATGTTTGGACTTGGATTTATGATAAAAAAGGGGTGGTAAAGATTGTGTATTAAGATGTCCTTAGGATTGATTTAAAGGATTGGGTTTGGGGTGATTGATTTGATGATGTAATTAAGGATAGTTTGATTGAATTGTTATGATAAGATTGGGATGATTGGATTAAATTGATGGCAATCAACCAAAGGTTGTGATCAAAAGTTGTAACCTAGATCCTTAGGATGGATGATTTAGGATTTGCTTACTTAGGATAGGTAAGTTCCTAAGCAAGGGTAGATGGAGATGATTTTGAAAAAATTAGAAAAAGGGAGCCACCCCATAAGATAATTATCCAACAAAAGGATGGTCTAACCAAGGATGTAACTTAAGATAGGCAAGTTCTTAAGCTACCCTTAGCAAGGATGTGGGATCTAGATTAACTCCTAATGACAAATTTGGTTTGATGATAGATGATGAATTTTAAAGGATGTATCCTAAGGTTAGATTTGGATGATGATGGTTAATGGGATGGGCAAGATGATGATGTGAAGAAAAATAAGGGATGATACTAAGTCCAAAAATCATGAGTGATTATAAGGTTTTCCCTAAGTCCAAATGGGAAATTTTGAATGATGGGGAGGGTGGGGAATTGATAATGGAAATTTTTTAGATGTCAGGATGGGGTGGTTGATGATCAGAGGATGGTAGAGTTGCAGAATATGTCAGACTAAACCAGGGAGCCCTAGGAGGTCAGAATTAAAGACTTAGATTCTATGACAAAACATAGGTGCAGTTTTAGGAAAATGTAGGCTCAACATTTTTTACAAAGGCACAAAATATTAGGCGCAACAAATTTTGACGGAGGTGCAACAAGTTTGATCTTAGGTGCAATACTACAGTCTTGGATATTTTGGCAAGAGATTTGACAAACAATAAAATACATTAGCTAAATTTGGAAGTTTTTGTTGTTTTCAAAGGGTATAGCCAAATCCTCAGCCCTTTGGTTGATTCGTCTTCACAGGTTTCACACAAAAAGATACTTCAATCACTTGATTACAATCCCTAAGATCAAGTAGGTTTATATATTAATGTGGTCCCACCACCCAATCAAGCTTGGGTTAATACTCCTTGATATTTGGGTGGTTCTTTGGAGCACCCTTTCTCGCGAAGGCAGATAGGTAGAGATCTAGTGGCACAAGGTCGTCAATGAATGCCACAGCTTCACCTTTTCTCTCTCCTTGGGAAATATCGTAGTTAACCACGAGGATTTCTATCTCAACCTAATGGAGTACGTGGTGAGTAACTTCAAGGTACGATCCACATCCCTTGCACCACACTAGCCTACATTCAATTGCTTTCTAAGTTTACAATGTTTTTCTAGGGAGTCCTCGATATACACAAGGTACATGAGGCTCAAACCATGAACACTAGTCCATCACAAGCATGGATCAAGAGCTTCAGTGAGGCACTGAGAGCTCAGACCAACCCTTCACTCCTAGCTTGGAATCACCCTAAGCAATCAAAGCTCTTCCAATTATGACACAACTAGATTGGGGTACAACTTTAGTTCTCCCCCTTTATATACCCGCTAGTACGCATGGTTGAGATCATCCCCTAGGGTGATGAAATTCTTAGGCAAGGATCCTAGAGGGAAAGGTATACTAGGTGTTTTTTATCCCCAAGATCGCACGAAGTGTGAGGGAAGAGCATAAACACAAGCTAGCAACCTTATGTTTACTTAAAACATTAATCTAAACAAAATGAAGAGATGCAAAGATTTCTAATCCCCAAGATCACACTAGGTGTGAGGGGAGAGCATATGACTATTGCACCCTTCCAAACACAGAAAACAAAGTTAATTAACCCAATACTCTAATTTAGTGCCTAAATTAGTGAAAAACAAAAAGTCTTGGTCAAACATCCTACAAAACCATAGATTAGTAGTTTATAAAATTTGTCTCTAGCAATCAAACAACTGCACCACTCGTTAGTTCAAGCGTTAGCTCAAAAAATACAAAACAAAACAGAGTTGTAGTTTTGTAGAGTACAAATATGGAAGTGCAGAAACATAAAAATAAAGATTTTAACACTGAAAACAAAAGCGTTGAAATACACAAAATGGTGCATGCGGTAGCTTAAAATCAATAACAAAAATTAAGCCTAATTATTGATAAAATACCTATTTTTTATTAAGATGTACAAAATACTATTTTCTTTTCAAATGCTTGATTAATAGACACACCAAGAAATTCCTAAATTCCACAAAAATGATTTAACTTAACCACCCTAAATGGAAGCGTTGAAATGTGAACAAAATAACACCTACATTTGAAAACCTTGCTACTGCAATTTATGGTTAAAATGATGCAAAAAAGTAAGGCCGCTAGCCGAAAGATATGAAATATTGATATTTTCCCAAATGGAGAATGATGAAAAAATGAGAATTGATTTAATGCTAATTAAACTACCTTATCCTAGCTAAAACAGGGGCATCGTTTCCTAGGACAGGGGTGCAACAAGTCACTTTGTAGGAATCGCAACAAAGGCGTCGCGAGTTGCGACACAGGCGTAGTAGACTTCTGTGCTGGCGTTGAAAACCAGGCACAACCCAACAAGTAGAAAAAATGGAAAAAGATGTGAGTTCTTTGACCTTTAGGTAAATTTTAAAAGCCCAAAATCAAATGTTATGTGATTTCTAGTGATCTTGCTTAGCCTTGGTAAATTTTTAGGTTGGTTTTAGATTGTTGTTCTTTTTATCTTGTCCTCTTAGTGTGAGTTGTAGTTGTAGCAAAAATAGAAAAGAGAAATCAACTATAATACTTAGTAACAATTACAATAGAAGCTTAAAACACTATTAGAGAACCAAATACAATATCATGATGCTAAAGAAACCTTGCAAGGCATGAAACTCGTTAGCAAAACAATTCAAACCCTGAGAATGCAGGCACCGAAATTGGGAATGCAAGCGGGAAAATTCATTGCACAGATACTGTAGGATTGGTCACGAGCATGACAGAGGCACCGCAGGTCGCGACAGAGGTACCGAATGTCATTGCAGAGGCGTGATTCTACAATATCTGAACCTAAAAACTTTGAAATCACACAATTTAACAACAAATGTTAGTAGGGATGTGGGTCGCACCGAGCATGCCAAATGTGAAGGGTTATAAATTACACCAAAAGCATAAAAAATATAAGGCAAAAAACATAAAAGCAAAAAAAAATGTTATACCTTTGATGACCCTCCTTGATTGAGCTCAAGATGCACCCAAGTCTTGTTTGATTTTCTCTAAGTGTTGAATGTGGATTGCTCACAATTGCAACAACATAATATTAGCACAATTCAAGATGTTGAAATGAGGAGATGGAGGCCCAATTTATAGAAAATTGGAGGGTAAAATGGAGGGCTAAGATTGATTAGGAATGTGATGCATGGATCAAGGGGTGTGGCTTATTAGCATTGTGACAAGTGTCACAATCAGGTGCATGGAGAAGGGCGATGCATGCTCACACATGTGTGAGCACACATTGGGATGACAAGTTATTTAATTTTGGAGGCTATGTGTAAGATAGTGGAGGTAGGTTGGACTGGTTGTATTAACGAGATAAGATTAGGGGGTTGAGGATGAATTTAAAATTAGAAAATAATGGTAATGATAGGGGTTAGGATGGATAATTAATGATTAATTAGCTTAACAGGATGGGTAGAGTTAATAAACCATCGGTTTATTGAGGATTGATTTGGAAAGTGATACATGGATCAAGAAGTGTGGCTTATTAGCATTGTGAAAAGTGTCACAATTAGGTGCATGGAGAAGGGTGAGGCGTGTTCACACATGTGTGAGCACACATTGGGATGACAGGTTATTTAATTTTGGAGGCTATGTGTAAGATAGTGGAGGTAGGTGGGATTGGTTGCATTAACGAGATAAGATTAGGGGGTTGAGGATGAATTTAAAATTAGAAAATAATGGTAATGATAGGGGTTAGGGTGGCTAATTAATTATTAATTAGCTTAATAGGATGGGTAGAGTTAATAAACCATGGGTTTATTAACTTAGGTGCAGTTAATAGTTGGAGAATGGGATAATAGGGGTCAGTGAGTTAATTAATCAAGGATTAATTAGCACAATTGGGATTAGAAGCATAGGGGATTTTAATGGGATCAATTAAACAATAGGAATTATTTAATTGATTAGAAGAACTATAGTTTTTTTTAATTTGGTAACTCAAAGGTATCCCCAGACCATGCGTTTAAATCGCGTAGGCCTTGCGACTCAACCCAGCGAACTCAACCACCCTTGCCTTGGTCTTACTTTTTTTGTCAGGTTTTGGGTGATGAGGAGGCAAGCTGAGGCGAGACTAGTCCTCTGGGGGATAAAACCACACTCGACACGAACCTAACCATTATCATCTAAGAGAGAGAATCAATCTCAGGACCTACATGGGACAAACCCAAAGCCTTCAACCAACTACGCCACCCGTTCGGGTCAGAATAACTATAGTTTTAGACAATGATATAATTAATTAAATGAAATATTTAATTAATTATAAGAGGAAAATAGATTAATTAATTAAATAAATGTATTTAATTAATTAAAAGGGGAAGAATGGGTAAATTAAATAAATAAATATATTTATTTAATTAGGAGGAAGTGATGTCAGATTCAGGGTGACTACAAATAAAAAATTTGTATGTGAAAGCATACTTACTCATGTGCTACTAGAATTTTAAAAACTCGCTAATAATAAGGAGAGGGTTGTTATAAGATGCTTATAAACAAAATGAAATGCAAGTAGTGAGGTGAGTGTGGATGGAATGTAAAGGGATCATTAAAATCTCATTATTATATATAATTTGAGCACCTTGGTAGGTAATAATTTATTAGGCATTGCAACTACCCTTGGTGGATATGTTGAAGTGGATGGTTGATGATATGAATGGAATAATGACAATGGTAAAAATTGTCATGGATATAAAATATACGGTAATAGAGAGGATGGATATTGTGGATATGGTGGAGGTGGTTGATGTTGTGGTTGTTGTGAGTATTCATTTTTCCATTTTTGGTAGTATGGGGATTGTTTCCATTCACCATATCTACTATTTGGAGAAGCATTTTGTAAAGAAACATATTGCTTTCCTAATTCAATAGAATTATAATACATTAAGATCAATATGCATACCTAGATATTCATGATTTGATGTATGAAGTTATCCTTGAGTTACAAAGAAGACTTTCTCACTTTTACCTTTGCTTTGTTGTGGCTCATGTATAGCTTGTATCTGCTTCACCATGTCTTCTTCATTTTCTTGAACAACTTGGCATATACACTTATTTTCCTCCATGCAACAATCAAAGTAACAAATGGTCAAATCTTCATATCTATTAGTTTCTTTTTAAAAATCTATTGTCCCTCTAAAAATTCTTGAATTATTTGTTTTATGGCCTTCAAATTCTTCATTTTTGAAATTTTTTTCTTAATAATTGATGTGTTTGGACTACCTTGAAAATGCATCATTTTAATGTTTTTGTGTTGTTTCTTCAAACTTACTTCTTTTCTATCATTTAACTCACAACAATTGGTGTTGATATAAATAGTTTTATGTTCTAAGATTTACCTAAAAAATCTAACCATGCATCTATATGATTTAAAACAATGCAAATTAGGATTAGTCACCTAGGCAAGATCGACAATTGTGTGAGATTTCTTCCTAATGTATTGGTCCTAACTCATATCACCAAGCTAATAGGCCTTTTAACACCTTTCATCGGCAACAATGCCAAAATGATAGGCCAAAACTGGGGTAAATAATGACATAGATTTAATATTTAATAACTAAATTCAATTTGTTCTAAGTGTCAATCTGGGGGTGTAAACTTGTGGAAGGCATCATGGCTATATGTGCAAGGGTTGTAGGTAGTGAGGTGAGTGTGGATGAAATGCAATTATTCTAATGAAATAAAATAATTCTTTTAAAATTGCTACAAAAATTCAAAATAATTCTGCTATAGGAGCTTTGTTAAAAACCGTTGTAATAATTGTGTAGGCTACTATAGAAGCTTTGTTAAATACGATTGTAATAATTGTGCAAGCTGCTACAAGAACTATGCAGATTGCTAAAAATGTATTCTATGGAAACAATTTGCTACCAAAACTAATTTAAATTAATTTATCATAAAAATAAATCACTAAATAAATCTAAAATATGCTCTTTATACATCAAAAATAAAATCTACAATTTATATTTTAATCACACAATACTAAAATAAAATGATAACATAAATTATTCAAAATAAAGAAAATAAAAAATAATATCACCATCATTTCCTTGGAGTGGGCCCTCCTCCTATTCCATGAGGTGACTGTAGAAATGTTAATTGCCCCTCAAAACATCTGTTGCATATATTATATTTTCATGAAAAATATTACATTATTTTCTGCACTTTTTTCCTACACGATTACATTGTTGTTGCATTATATTTTCAACATTATTCATACGTTTATCTCCCCTTCTTATTACATTTTTATAGCACTATTTTATAGCATTTTTTGTATTATCTTGCCATCTCTTATGACATTATTTATGGCTTGTGGGTTGGAATAAAACTAACAATAAATATAGGAGTTTGTTTTGCCATGAAAATAGCTATTTTCTTGGTCTATGTCCATCACAACTTTATTAATTGTAACAAAAAATAATGCATACTAATTCATGTCATATGAGTATAAAAATAAGCCACCAACTACTACAACAAGATAACTAATATGTAGCACAAGAAATAATTACTTAAAAATTGATTAATAGCTGAAATTATTTGCTACCAAGTGCACCATGGTCAACAAGAAATTTGTTCTGAAGTCTATTATTTCCACCTTTATTGATATATTGTTGGAATTATTTTCTCAACACAATGATTACAAATATTAGAAAATATAATCTAATATTTAATATTCACATATTTTACCTAAAAACTATATTAAATATCACTTATTTATATTTTATCATATGTAGCAAAAGGTGGTAAAAATATATGATATGGTATGAAAATGGAATATAAAAATGGGTAGTAAGGTATGTGAAAAAGGCTAGAAAAAGGGATAAAATAAAATGTATATGCCTCTCATCAGGGACCAACAAATATTTGATCTAAGGCAAGGAGGTCAATCAATAAAGAAAATTTGGCTCAGCTTGAGGTAAATAAGCCATCCACCTTTAGTGATGGATCATGGATGATAAACACTTTGTATTTGAGGGAGACACCCTCCTCCTCCCATCCACCTCAGGTGCTAAAATCTCACATGCATTCCAAACCGCTTCACTAAGGGTGGGTGGGAGGTATAGTTGTAGTTGTTGCTATTGAGCCATTATTTCCTTTACCCCTCCCTATCTATATAAGTATCTTGATTTGCCATAAGATGGCACGAGAATAGGCATTCAACTGGTTGATGGAGCCACTCCTCACCAAAGGAAATATTCAAGGCTGGGAGGTCAATAAAGAATAGTGTTTTTAGGATGCCTCCCTCCCTAGTTGTGTATGGATAAGCCAATTCTAGGAATAAACCTGAAATACTAGCTCTTGCCTTTGTTGATGAGTCAACGAATACTAATGTTTTGTATCAAACAAAATTAATTTTGATTGGTTCTGCATGCAGATCGATTCCTTCTCCCCATTTTCTAACCATCTCTAGTTGGGAGGGAGATGTAGGGGTGGTGAGGAAGATAGTTAGAGGAGGAGGGCTCACTCAGTCATTCGTCTAGCTAGGTAACAAAGAATGATTGTCGAGTAGGTTTATTGGTTGGTCCACACAAGATCCCATCTTATCTTCAATTGGTTCTTCAAATGAGGTGAATTTGCTTCATTTTGATCAATCAATATTGAAGTATTTTTTAGTGGCGAATCTTCGCTAATAGGTGAATAGTTCATATCGGCCAAGTCAAAATTGGTGAATATATTGCAACCAACGGGGTGGCCAAATCGCTCGAATTTTATGAATTATCAGTCCAATGCATTTCAATTTTCCATAAATTTATTTTATGAGGCATATGTAATTAATAGTTTTGCCATAAGAAACTACGTGAACTTCCAATGGTCTAATTAATATTTGTGCCTAAAATCTCAGAAGCATGTATTAAATCACCCACATATTCGCCAATACTATTAAAATGACATTGTGTATTAAGACACGTTTCACCAACATCATGAAATGTTCATTGTGTGTGAGGACCCATTTCACTAATAAAATTTACAAATAATTATGTATGAGGACCCATTTCACCAATAATATTAAAAATTAATTACGTTTGAGGACACATTTCATCAATTACATTAAAAAAAATTATGTATGAGGACCCATTTTGCCAATACTGTGATAAATCCATGCTAATCGTAGGGCCATAACTGCCTTGAAAATTACAACGTATATATTTTTTCAAGGTTTGATTCACCCAACATTTAAATGTATCATTGTATAATCATGTAGGATTTTCCAAATTTTTACTATACCATTTAAAAATCCCGCAAAATTCACCAAATATGGATTGATATAAATACAATTGAAACTGATTTATTTTAACATATTTTGTTCAGTTCTGAACTAGTGAGCTCTCAATTTGAAAGTTAGAACCTTGATAAAAGGAAAGTTACAAACTTGCAACTACAAGCATTATTGCATTAATGAATAGCGGTTCAGTGAAAACCTAAAGGTAAGTCATCATTTCTTCATAATGTTATAAGATTTTTTATCTCTTTGCCATTCTTGCTTCAATATTAAAGATGATATTGAGTAGGGGAAACGTACCAGTAGCTGTCAGTGCTAACTTCATGCATTCGTGCAGAGTGCAAAATAGGTCCAATTTTAAATTTTTTTTTTTGGGCTTCTTCGTAAGCAAGTTAGGACCTTAAAAAGAAAAATTTGGCTTCTAGGTATTTAAAACGCGCCTTGTAGAACCCCTAAAGCGAAAGGTGCTCAAAAAGGGTGTTTTTAAACCTTTGTCCCTTACATCTTAACCACTTCGCCAATACCTGTTCATATAGACAACCAATAAAAAACCACAAAAAATTAAGGTGTTTTCAATAGTTAAAAAGGTATTTTCAATAGTTTTCAATGTGTTTTAATTTTTTTGGTCAACTACACATTCAGTAGTGAACATATATTGGTGTAATTTGTAAATTTTTATTGGCATAATTAAAACAATGTAATGACTAAAATGTAAACTGTTATTGGGGGGTCAGGTGAACAAGGAGTAAACAACAATTGGATCATGAACGACAATTGGGGGTTTTCCCCTAGGGAATGGGATCTATATTCAATGTCCTTAAACCAAAAGACATGTTTTGGCAGCTTTTAATTTGTGAGAGATCAAGATGTCAAGCAGCAAGTGCAACAAGAGTAAGACTCCTCAAGGTGGTGAAGGGATGCCATCAAAATGCCCAAAACAAAAAGTTATCGTAAAATCTCACTTTGACAATATTTTTGATCCATCAGATCAAGATGAAACTACATCATCAACCCTTGCACCAAATATTAATGAAGAAGTCATTAGCAATACCTCACAAGAAGATCAAAATGAGTTAATTGAGTTAGATGAGGATGCCAATGCCGCAGAAAATGTTTTAAGGGATACCTGGGGTAGCCAAAATGAGTTAATTGACTTGGATGAAAATGCTAGTGTCATAGATGATGTTGCTGCAAGAGGAAAAGAAAAACCAAATCGAAAATGGGGTGCAACTAGGATATGACAAGGAATTTTTAGATTGATTGGGTGTCAAAGTACCCATTCCTTGAACTAGTGGAGAATGCAAATAAAGATGAACCTCCAACAGAATGCAAGTGTAAGATTTGTAGTTGAAAATATAAGAGACAAGAAGTTTCAGCTAAAGCTTGACACTATAGAAAATCATATCATTAAATTTTATGAAAAAAAAATCATAGACGAAAAGGAAAAATCAGTAATAATATAGAAATCAAAGGAAGAATGTCTTAATGTTAAGTATGAATTGGAATATGATGAGCATATGCAAAGAATAGTGAAGCTTGTTGAATGTGGAGGTTCAATTGAAGCTCAATTTGTAAAGATAATGGTAGGAGCACAACTGGAAAAAACTATTCAGTTGAGTTTTGTTTTTTCATATTTTGTCAAGAGAGCATCCTATGAAAAACTACCTAGAATATAATAATTTATTCTTTTTTAGGCGTTCCTAACTTTCCTAGTACACAATGGTCAATAAACTCTGGATGAGAATGGGCATGTTGTCTTATTGAGGTGGAAAAGCAGGATTTACAGGAAAAAATAGAAGTCATTCTTCATTGCATTATATTTAGATGAAGTTATTGGGGTAGATAATACTTCTTGGGTATGTATGCATGTGTATATTGTACACTGACATGTCTGCCAACCTCATCTACTATGTGTTCATAAAATGAAGGATAGTATGAATGACTTCACAATTGCCAAAAATTTGGTGTGTGTAGGAATTGGTGGAGCTTCAATAATGTAAGGTCATAGGAACGAACTTTACATAAAGTTACAAACTACTTGTTTACCATACATGATTGTCATTCACTGCATGACCCACAAAATTAATTTAGCATTTAAAATTGTAAGCAAGTTTCCTTTAGTATCAAAAGTTAAAAATATAGTCTGCAAGCTCTACTCATACTTTTGTCGAAGTCCCAATTTTTTTTTGAAATTTCAATTTTTTTGAGGGAATAACAACAAGAAACAAGCTTCTTAAGGATGTTGATACCAGATGGATCTCCTTGTATAGACCAACACAATGATTTTTTTCATAATATCAATCCTTGATTGGAGTAATGTACGAACATCGCCACACAATAGACAAAGCTCTTGACCTCTTACATAGGTTAAGCGATATAGACACACTCTTAACTTTATCTGGTATTCTCCCCATGCTGGATGAAATGAACAATCTTGTGAAAAATACCAAGACATAACTATGTATATTAATAAATATAGTAAACTACGATGAATGACATGCATGACCCTTGATAATCTATATATATCAGATTATCCATTTCGAAGTCCAAAATTTATAAGTTGGAAGTTAATTACAGATTTGAACAATCCTGAAAGTTTTATACAGTTTAATGCAAGTGGGGAGTTATGTGTCTTTGTACATGGATTTGAGATACCAATGCACTATTGTATGACAGTTAGGTGCTTTACCAGAAAAGTACCTATTACAAAGGAATATTTTAACGACATTGTTAAATTTGTAAGTGGTATTTTAAAATCTATTGCAAAATCTCTTTCCTTAGATATTATTGAACGATTCCCTGAGATGAAATACTTGAAACCGTGTCTATTGTATGCCCTCAATTTTAGGTCCTAGGCCACCATCAACCATAATGTTTTCATAGAAAATTAATTTACTTTGGTTGAACACTTTTCAAAAAGTTCATAATACAATGGATAAAAAATAGAAGGAATTATAAATGAAACTAAGCTTAGAGAACAAGCTTCTCATTTTACAAAAAGTATGATTGACCAGGTTGAATCCTTGGAGAATCCCATGCAAGCTAGATCAGTAACAAAGGTTTGGACAATCTTTAGTCAAAGTGAAATATTGTGTGACTCATTATCGGAATATTTCAAACTTGTTGATTTATGTCAAACAATGATATTTGGGTCAATGGAGGATGAGAGAGTTTTTCAATACATTGGGGTTTTTGAAATTTAAGATAAGAAACAAACTAAAGATAAGAAACAAACTAGACAAGAATTTGGAAAATTGCTTGAGGATGTACACAACTAGGTATCATATCCAAAGTTTTCCTTTTGAAAGGGCACTCACAATTTGGAAGTCCATATGTGAAAGAAGAGGGTTTTGCAACATTTCAAATGTTAGTGGTAGTGGCATAAATGGCAGTGACACAATGAATGTTGAACTTGAGATGCATTTAAGCGGACGTATGCAAGGAAAAGAAAACTAATATCAAACTCAGAGTCAAGATGGTTCTCAATCTCATCGTTAGAGTGAGGACTAGGAGGTGAATTAGAAAATGCAAGGGATTTAGCAATTTTTAGGTATTTATATTGCATTTCATAAATCATATTCCAAACAATCGTTGTTGATATTTTATATTATATTCCATGAAATTATGAATCATATTAGATAAATTAATGTTCTACTATTTTCCACTATTCCAAATTTCCAATGTAGAATCTAAATTCTAAATTTTAACTGTTGTACAAGGATTTAACAGTTTCTAGGTATTTAAATTTTATACTACATTTCATGAATCATAGATTCGTATTTCAAACTGTAGTTGATGATATTTTATATTATATTCCATGAAATTATGAATTAGATTAAATAAATTAACCTATTATTAACAATTTCATATTTTAATGTGTCATACTAATAAGTTTTACATGCACTCAATGATTCATAATTCAACTCAATGCTTAATAACATATTAAAAATAGTAGCATATATAATATTAGCACTCGTTTAATGTGTATCTAGTAGTAGAAACCAATTTTTCTTGAATTGAGCAAATAAATTATACAGATAATTAAACACATTTATGAATTTGAGTTTTGTATTGAGTTTCAAATGAAGGAATACATAGAGGAAATGCAAAATATTGCTCAAAGACAACTCTACATAGAGATGAGTTGGAAACTCATATTATCAAATCATTCTATTAGATTTTGTAGTGTGCTCCACGGTTCATCTGATGGAAGTGCCATTTTTTGTAATTAATAGTCTCTGACTTGAAAATTTGCTAACAATTCATGATTGAAATTGGAACTTGACTTGAATGTTTCAATCAAAGTTGAATTCAAGGTTATCAATGGTTTGATGGAATCTAAATAGTTCACCTCATCTGACTTTTGAGGAAACTGACCTTCAAATCAAAATTCCTTGTATCCTCCATCTTCTTTGATGAGTCCAATTTATGACTCAATTTTGACAGAGTTTATTACCCATTTGCTATTGTTGTCATAAACTTTGATACTTGGATGTTTGAAATTTTCATGATATTTCCTCAAAACCATAGACATTGGGCATAAGTTTATCTTTTTGACCTTTAAATGACATTAACATGCTATATGAACTATCTATGTTAACTTTACATGTGGATAAATGAATGTTACTTTAAGATAGTTATAGATATGCAATTGTTGTGTGTGCTAATGTTTTCATAAAGATATAATTAGAGCCTACAAAATTAAGGGAGATTCTTCCAGTTGGTCATTCACCATAAAGGTCAACAAGGTGATCATTCAAAGGTCAATGGAGGGAAGACTCTCAGTGGAGGGAAATTCCTAGTTCAAATCGAAGAATTGTAACTACCTTGTAAATGATCATAATAGTTTGTTGAGCGAATATAGGAGTTACTGTTGTGTTGGATCTTTGTTAGGGAAAACATGCTTGACTAGATTCCACGCATGCATAACCTCCTTTCCACTTTCCATGCTTTCCATAAAGTGGTGTCCTCCTAATCTATTGGAGTTAACCACCTTGCTAGGTAGTTAGTTAGTAGTTTTTCTTTCTATAAATAAGACTTGGATACTCCTTCTCAGAAGGTTGATTGATCTGATGATGTACTTGCATTCTTAGTTTTTTAGTAATACAATTACATTGCTCTATTGTAATCATGTTTTCTCAATGAATAAAATGAAGTTATAAGTTTGTTGCATCTGAGGTTGTATTAAGGGATACTCGTCCAAGGGGGCCCACTTGGTGAGCATTCCATCCTTTAGCTTAGTTATTATTTTTTTGTTCAGCAATAGCTATAAATCTGGCAATTGTCTGTTCCTGTAGCCACTAGAATTCCATTTTGTGATTGTCCCTGCAACCAAAGTAGATAGACTAGTTTCTTGTCTATTTGCTCAAATTTTCATTTTTGTCATGCACTTCATCTTAGTATATTTTTTGGTTGATGTTTATTACTTATGTTACTTCTTTCTCAACAATTTACTTTCAGCATTATGTCTTTCTTAAGCTATAGGATGAATATGGCTACTATGGATTCTTAGTGCACATACAGTGTTGACCCATTTCAAGTCTACGTCCTTGGGTTGACAATTAAATGAACCTTCATAATGATTGAGATAGCTATTCAGATTAGATGTCCAATCTCTTAATCACAACTTTAAGGGCTTAGTTGTTAAGTCATTGTAGGAGGCCAACATTTTTGGCGTCGTTGCCAAGGATGGTGTCAAACTAGGAAGTTCTCTGGAGTCATTGATAGTTTCTTGTTGTAGTATTTCTAAAAGTTTGTTCTTAGTATACCCCTCACTTAGCAAGTAATGACCCCCCCATTCTTTCACCAATTTTTTGTGTGAGTTGGTTGATGTTGAGTTGATACCGCATGCATAGAGGAAGGAGAAGAGATGCTTATGGGAGATTCCTTCCTAATCATCCTGATCCATTTTAGCTAGAAGAGCTTCCAAATCTATCAGGAGACAAAGAAGAAGAACCACACCCTTTTGTTGATGCATTTCCTAATTTAACCAGTTCTGAAACTTCCTCTGAAGATTAAAATTTGATTGAGAACCCATTTTCTTTGGAACTCCATCAGGAAAGCATGGGTGATGCAAATAGAAACAAACCTAACCAGCCAGCTTTTCCATTCCCCATTGCTCATCAGAATGAAGTTGACAACCTCAAAAATATTCCTACTTCAATCCTTCCTAAGTTCTATGGACTTGTCATAGAAGACCTTGATACCTTCTTGTTTGAGTTTGATATCCTCTGCAGAAGCTATGACTATACCACTAATGCCCATAGGCTTAAGTTGTTTCCTAGCACCTTGAAAGAGGTTGCATTAAGATGGTTTATGAGCCTGGGCATAAATACTGTGGAGACCTGGGATGACATGAAGACAAAGTTCCTTGAGAAGTACAAGGAATATTGCAGGGGCAGAGACATGAGAGGAGATGACATCTTTAGGATGTAGTAGAAGGAAGATGAGAGTTTGGAGGATTACATTTCAAGGTTTATGTTTTGCCTGCAAAAATCTCCACATCATACACTCAATGAGGAATCCCAAAATTTTCTCTTCTTGAGAGAGATTAATGAGAGCTACATTGAGTCCTTAGACCTGATGGGAGGAGGAGATATCACCCAACCTCCTTGGGAATATATTAAGAAGCTATGTCAAAGCTATCCTAGGGCAGCTTCAAAGAAAGGGAGAGCTTACCAATCCTCTATGGGTAAGTCATCTACCAGTGGCATTTCAAGGATAGAGATTACTCACTTGTTGGAAGACTCCAAGCAAGACATCATAAACAATTTGGCTACTCAACTGGATACACTTCAAGCTAAAAAGAAACATGAAGAGGTAGAGGCAATGTTGGAAAAATATTGCCCTCATTGCAAACAAAAGAAGAAGGATTGTAGGTGCAAGATGGTAGCTAATATTGACAGTAAGCAAATTTCACCTGAGTTCAAGCCAATCTAGGGTGAAGATGACCAAGTCTACTACATTGCACAAAGGAGGCCATGGGCTCCAAGACAAGGTATACCACCAGATCCACTATCTTTTGTTGGGCCATATTTTAATTCTTATTCATCTGGTAACCAATGGCAACCTCCATATCCATCCAATTATGGAGGATATCCACCATATCCTTGGAGTAACCCTCCAAATACCTGTCCCAATCACCAAAAATCTCCACCCTAGTGAAAACAACCTCAAGGGAATTGGCAGCAGTTTTAGGAAAATTGGCAGCCACCTCCAGGAACCTGGCAACAAACATCTCAATGGAGGGGAGGACAACAATGGCCAAACCAGACCACTAGTTACATGCAGCCACCCTCTCATCCCCAACAACCTTCTATAATGTCTCCTCCTACTAGCTCAAGTTCAAACACACCTAGATCTACTCAGCTACCAGCTCAGCCCACACCTAACCCAAATAACAAACCACAATAGGAGCTAGTCTATTATGTTGATGTAAATCAATTTCTTGCATATGTTGCGAGTTTAAGTGACATCCACTTGCGTTCAAGAACTACTTTGCCAACTCCTTCCACACCTATCATCACTGAGCTTCCTGTGGAAGATGAGGAGCCTCTAAATGTCCCCATTCAGTCAAGTGTACCCAAAAAACCTGAACCAATCCCAGTCCAACAGAATGAACTAGAACCACCATTTCCTCAAAGGTTGGAAATTTCTAAACAAAAGGAAGAAAATGAGGGAAAAACCTTTGAAATTTTAGATCAGTTGAAACATATATGTGTCAAGATACCTCTATTTCAGGCCATAAAAGATGTTCCCATATATGGAAAAACAATTAAGGAAACATGCCTCAAGAAGCCGGGCAGGAAAAAGAAAGACCCCACTATGGTTCATGTGGTGAGACAACTAGATAACATCATGTTTGGGAAAGTGACTATTCCCAAATACAATGACCTAGGTAGTCATGTGGTAGGAGTTGTTATAAACGAGATCCAAAAAAATAATGCCCTGATTGATTTGGAAGCAGCAATAAATGTGATGACTAAGGATATCCTGCAACAACTAAACATTGTAAGCATGATACCTACTCCTACTGTCCTGCAGCTTGCTAATAGTTCTATTGTTAAACCTGATGGTATAGTAGAGGATCTTGTGGTAACTCTGGACACCTAGGAGTACCCAACAAATTTCATGATTCTTTATCCTAAAGCTACACTAGACGGGTATCCCATTATTCTTGGAAGGCCATGGTTAGCCATAGTAGATTCCTATATTGGATGTCAGTTAGGGGACATGACCATTTTTTATGGGAAGAGCACCAAAAATCTTGTTCTCTACCCCCCTGCTCAGCCATCCTAGGAAATGGATAACCCCATATGGCCACATGTTGGTGAAGAGGCTGAGGAAGTTAATTTTGTGGCACAACTTATGATGTTAGGTAGAAGTCCTTTCATGCAGCTTCAAGAAGAAGATGAATTATCGTCTAACATAATTCAAAACCATTGTGAGGTGGAGGAAGCATCATCCTCTAATGCATCTGGTTTTGTTGGTCCAGTGAAGACCCTTTTGCCTGCTCTTCCTACAGTTGAATCTCCTGCAACAACTAATATGTTTCATACATTGTTGCCACATGAACTCAAGGTACCAAGCATTAGTGAAACAACTATGATAGAGTTAACCACACAAGTGCAAGTGTCAGAAGGAAAATACCTGAATATTAACAACAAATTGAGCCAAGAGCAGTAGCTGGCTTTGACAAACTTGTTGAGGACCCACCAACATGCATTTGCATGGGACTACCATGATATGAAGGGGTTGAATCCTAAGCTCTGCACTCATAGGATATATATCAGAGATGACTGCACACTAGTGAGGCAACCACAAAGAAGAATTAATCCTGCACTGAGGGAAATTGTAAAAGGGGAACTATAGAAATTGCTAGATGTAGGATTTATCTACCCCATTTCAGATAGCCATTGGGTGTCCCCATTGGTGATTGTGCCCAAGAAGGGATGAATATGGAGAGTTTGTGTTGACTACAGGGAACTCAACTTTGCTACTAAAAAGGATCATTTTCCCCTTCCTTTCATAGATCAAGTACTGGATTCCCTTGTAGGAAAGCAGTATTTCTCTTTTCTAGATGGATTCATTGGCTAAAACCAGATACAAATTGCACCTGAGGATCAAGAGAAGTGTAATGCCCACATTTTATTCTCTAAACAACCTAAAAAAACTGTAACAACTTTACTAATTTTGCAATAATTTTTTTCTTTCAAAAGTCAATAGCAACATATCTCGCTACCTACAACTATATTAGCATAATATACTACCTAAAGCTAGGATCAATGATATCACTAGTTACGAGTAAGGGTAGAAATGAGTTTATTATCTTAAACAATAACAACTACTTATTATGGGTCAAGTGAACATACCTTGCTACTCACTCAAGCACCTCTTGTATTCTAATGTGTCGTACTATCCTCACTTTCAATACCTGTACCTGCACATTCTACAAGACTTGATGCTCTTATAAGATCAAAAATTTATCAGTACATGATCACCACAATCAATGATATAATTACATAGCTATACAAGTCAAAATGGTGGTTTTCAACATTGGGAAAGATTAACAAGACCAACAAAACTCAGACAGACAATCAAGGGCCCGACCTAATTCCTCGGGGATTCGTCTCTAACGGTCTTGCCTATGTATATAATTCACAGAGGAATCGTAGTTCGACAACATGAGTTACCCCAACTCATTTGACTCACCCACACAAGGTATAACCAATAGTTTTCAACAGAAGACTCAAACCTCATTCTTACTCATAACACCATAACATTGGTACATGCTAAAAATTCAACCATCTACTCAAGATACAATTGCGTACTATAAAAGTGGGTATGCAACCCTTTCTAGGGTCCATTACTCTATACAGTTAAATAGTCAGTTGCCACCCACTTAGGTGAATCCGAGAATCAGAGACTTGATAAGGATAAACCAGACAACATATTCCAAGGAGGTTTTTTTTTGAAATGTTAAGCTTGCAAGGGAAAATAAATTTGGACAAGTTTACATATATTCTAGGTAGGACATACACACTTCTAATAGTTTTCCTCTCATTTTCCTTTAAAAAAAACCCTCTATGATATAATTCATAGAATCCCATCACTAAGATCAATATGCAAGGACTAAGCTAAGATCAAGAAAAGGTTTCTATTATACTTTATTACATAATTTAGGTATTGCAACATATCTACATGTTAGTTATAATTCGAGACCCATTTTAAACCCTAATAAAATTAGTTTTTTAATAAGAAGTACATGTTACCTGCAATACCATAAGGTTTAGTCAAGGCATCACACACAAGGGTGAATTTACTCAAGACAATCACATTAAAAGAGACACCCCTTTTTGTGAGGATAACTTGATTTTATAATGACATTAACAACCTTAAGTTCACCTACTATTTGAATACCTAGAATTTATTCACACACCACACAAGTCTTACATTAGTTTATTACTATTTTTCCCAACCTATATTTTGATACTAATATCAATGTTATTATAGTGCAAGGAAACATTGACAAACCTAATATGAATGATAGTGTGCACTATGAGATTGTGATTGTGTGTAATAGTTGTTCTCCTTTCTCTAAATGAAATATATATTATGCAATAATAAAATAACTTGTAATACAAATATTATTTAAATGAAAATTTATATATTTACATATGAACCAATATAATTTATTTTTACTTTTATTTTTAGGCTGGAAGAAAAGTTAGAAAGATGATAATACATACTCTCACAAGTAAAAGTAAAGTGGGTATCTAAAATTATTTTAATACTTCTACGTCAAATATTGAGCCTCAACCAAAACATCAACATCTAAATTAGATTTCCAAATATTATTAGCATGCTATCTTAACTTGTTGAGTTTTACATCCCCACATAGAGAAGGTTTAACTGTGTGTAATAATTATTACTTTTAAACTAAATTTCCTAAGGTTACATGTATATAGTATCTTAATCCAAGAAATGCTAACATCAACTATAGATATTTACTTTAATGTAATCATAATTCTTTGGTCTTTTGGCAACATTTTTGATGATACAAGATCTAGTTTCCTAGATGGTAATGTTGTTGTTTTGATACAAGTTATATGACATATTTTTATTTACTTTTATTTGGAATAACAAAGTGAACTACAACAACAAAATATGACATAGAAATAGAAAACAAAAAGGTTGTTTTAACAACAAATAAGATGAAGAATAGGGCAGCGATTATATCAATGATCAAGAGGATATAAGCAGCAAAAATGATGCAGGAGCATCCTTGGTTCTTGGAAATCTTGCATCAACCAAAAATATTTTCTTTCAATTTTTGTTCTAGTTCTATTCTTGCTCAGTTCATGTTGGTGTATTCGTCATCTTTTCTCACTAGACCCTGTGGATCTTGGTTTACATTGTGGGAATGTTCATGTTCCTTATTCCAAGATTTGAGCACAATTGGATCTTTTTCTGGAAAGTTAGCGATTCTGAATTTCATGGTAGTTTCTTGAATCGACACCGAAATAATTTTCAAAGTTAGCGGCTAGTTTGATCGTTGGTGGTTCATTCCCATAACTTGCAGATCTTAATGGTTTGATTTTAAATGTTTTGTGGAGTGTCCCTGACCTTCAATATAGGTCTGCACTTCATCCTATGCACCTGTTGATGGAGTAATTCAAATTTGAGGCCGACCTATTCATGCGCATGTTACATTTTCCTTCATAGGAGATTGTGATGATCTTTGGCCGACGTGAATGATTCTAGATTTGCAGATATGATATAAAGCTTGTAATAGAACATTAGAAAGGCAGTGAATAATAAGTAGATAAGTCTTGGATTATATTTGTAAGATTTTAGCTTGCATATAGGAGCATATTGGAATGTTGTATTTTTTAACATGTTATATCAGGCCTATGAGCCTAATCTGTAAACCCGGATGTTGCCAACCGATTGTAACTGAGATTTTTGTTAATGAGAATATTTGCATCTACATTTTCCTCCATATTCTGTGTTGCTTTTGTTGTGTTACTCTTGCTGCATGGCCTAGATTATTCTCTTTGAGGACCCTCCTACCATGACTACGTTAGATTGGTATCAAAGTGAGATTCGATCCATGTGAGGTCGTCATAATTCGTGAAGTCCTGTTGAAAATTTGTTGTGGGGTGGCGGATTAAGGATCTGACTTGCAGCTATAGAGGACTTGTGTAAAGATGGCAAGAAGAAGAAATGTTAGAGTAAATGGAGCGCATGGAAATGCAGACCCAACTTTGATGGAAATATTGAGAGGAATTGCTGCTAGATTAGATGCAGTTGAAATGGCCCAGAGAAGAGGTTGACCAGTTGATGATGTGAGTGATGAAGAGGTAGAAGTACAAGATGAAAGAGGAAGAGAAGATCAACCTGGCTTGGATTAGGGAGAAGAGAGGTTCATTAGAGCCCTAACTAGAGCGAACAAAAAACCACATTTCAATCCACCGAATTATAATTGTAAGTTGGATTCAGAACAATTGCTAGAATGGATAACAAAGATGGAAAAATATTTTGAATTTGAAGGTACCACTGAAGATAAGAAGGTGAAATTTTCTTGTACAAAGTTGAAAGGACATGCATCCCTTTGGTGGGAACATTTGCAAATAGATAGGCAAAGAAGAGGAAAATAAAAGATAAAATCATGGGATCAGATGGTGAATAAGTTGAAGACAAATTTTATGCATGTAGACTATCAGATCAGTTTGTTCCAAAAGTTGCAGAATGTGAAGCAGAAGGAGACAAGTGTGACAAAGTATACCGAGGAGTTCTACAAGTTGAACATCAGATTTGGACATTCGAAAGATGAGATCAAGCAAGTAGCCAGACATGTGAATGGTTTGAGGTCATCTATACAGGATGATATTAGTTTCATTAAGTTGTAGACTGTGGAAGAAGCATATCAATGTGCCCTAAAAGTAGAAGAGAAGCTAAATAAAAGACATGAAAAAATATAGAGAGGAAGAGGTGGAAGATTTCAAAGAGGAAGAATTTTTATTGGAGGAGGAAGAGGAAATTTTGCAGATCAGAATAAAGATAAGGAAGTCAGTAAAAATGATAATTCATATCATAGAGATGATGGAAACTCTTACTGAAGAGGGGGATATGGTGATTACCAGAATGAAGGTTATAGAAGAGATGATAGAGGACAGGAGAAAAGAGTATTCAAGGGAACTTGTTATAAGTGTAGTGGAGGACATAAAACATTTGAATATAATCAGGGAGAGACAAGTAGGAAGACAAAGAACAATAGCAGAACATCCCTTGTTGAGGAGGATCATGATGGATCATCTAATAAACCGAAATAAGGATAAGTGTTGGTGAATAGAAGAGTGTTGTGTCAAAGTGAGTTGGAGAAGGAACCATTGCAAAGAAAGAATTTGTTTTGAACCAGATGCAAGGTAGCTGGTAAATGTTGCAAAGTGATTGTTGATAGTGGAAGTTCTAAGAACTTGGTTTTTGAAGAAATGGTGACCAAATTGAAGTTGGAAAGATTGAAACACCCGAAGCCCTATCAGATAGCATGGATTCAAGATGAGCATAAGATACTGTTAAGTGAACAATGTTTGGTGAGATTGAAGATATGAAATTACCATGATGAAGTTTTGTGTGATATCATGCCTATGGATGTATGCCATGTTTTGTTGGGAAGGATTTGTCAATATGATAGATAGGATATTCATGATGCAAAGAAGAATACATATACTATTGTTGCAAATGGGATGAAGTAAACTTTGTTGTCATTGGAAGATGTTCCTAAAGTTGAGGTTTGTATGAATGCTAGAATTTTTTTGGTTGATGGAAGGAGATTCCTGGATGGATTGAGACATGAGAACATGTGTTATGCCTTAGTTCCTAAGAAGGCTAAAGACTTGAAGCATGTGGAAGAACACCCAGAAGAAATAAAGGAGTTGTTGACAGAGTATGAGGAGATCATTTCAAATAATGTACCTGATGGATTGCCACTTGTGAGGAGTATTAGTCATTGTATGGATCTGATTCTTGGAGCTAGTTTTTATAATAAAGTAGCACACCAGATAACACCTGTAGAAAATGAGAAGTTGAATATACAAGTGCAAGAATTTTTGAGAAAGGGTTTGATTAGAGAAAGCTTAAGTCCATGTGCAGTACCTATTGTGCTAGCGCTTAAGAAGGATCGAGAATGGAGAATGTGTCTAGACTCTAGAGCCATAAACAAGATCACGGTGATGTATATATTTCCTTTTCCCTGGATGGATGACATTATGGATTGTTTGAGTGGAGCTAGATACTTTACAAAGATAGATTTGAAGAGTGGATATCATTAGATTAGAATCAAAGAAGGGGATGAGTGGAAGACAACGTTCAAGACAAATGAAGGATTGTATGAATGGTTGGTGATGCCTTTTGGACTAACAAATGCACCGAGTACTTTCATGAGGTTAATGAATGAGGTATTGAAGAAGTTTTTGGGTAAGTTTGTGATTGTGTATTTGGATGACATCTTGATTTTCAGTAAGAGTAGAGAAGAAAATTTGTTGCATATAAGACAAGTTTTGTAGAGGTTGAGAGAAGATCAGTTGCTGATAAACATTAAGAAGTGTAGTTTCATGAAGGAAGAATTGGTATATTTGGGATTTGTGATGTTTGTGGATGGATTGAAGATGGATCCTAAGAAGGTAAGAGCAATTTTTGAGTGGCCTACACTAGATAGCATTAGAGAGGGAAGATCATTTCATGGATTGGCTAGTTTCTACTGGAAGTTCATTAGGAATTTCAGTTCTATTTGTAGTCCTATGACAAAAACAATGAGAGGAGATAAGAAGGATTTTAGGTGGACATATGGAGCAGATCAAAGTTTTGAGTTGTTGAAACAGAAGGTGACTGAGCAACCTATGTTGGCTTTACCAGATTTTAATAAGGTATTTCAAGTAGACTATGATGCAAGTGGAAATGCAATTGGAGCAGTATTGAGTCAAGAAGGGAGACCTATAGCTTATTTCAGTGAGAAGTTGAATGATGCTAGGAGAAGGTATTCAGTGTATGATTAGAAGTTTTATGCCATAGTTCAAGCCTTGAAGAAGTGGAGACATTACTTGTTTCCTAAGGAGTTTATGTTGTATACCGATCATCAAGCATTGCAATATTTGAGCAGTCAAGGTAAGTTGAATCAAAGACACATGAGATGGGTAGAATTCTTGCAAAGCTATACTTTTGTTTTGAAAAATAGGAGTGGAAAGTCAATAGAGTTGTTAATTCCTTGAGTAGGAGAAGGAATTTACTGACAGAGATGAGGGTGGAAGTATTAGGCTTTGATGAATTGAAGAACTTGTATGAGGAAGACCCAGATTTTGAAGAACCTTGGAGAGCTTGTAGAGAACCAGTTTTTGAGGATAGAAGTCAGTGGTTGGATCATTTCATTCACGAGGATATGTTGTTCAAAGGTAATCATTTGTGTATACCTTGGAGTTCAATGAGGGATAACTTGGTGAAAGAGAAGCATAGTGGAGGATTGTCATGACACTTTGGAATTGATAAAACAGTAGCATTGGTAAGTGAGAATTATTTTTGGCCTCAGATTCATAAGGATGTTAGGAGATTTGTGCAGATTTGTAGATTTTGTCAAGTTGCAAAAGGAGGTAGTCAGAATGTTGGATTGTATAAGCCTTTGACAGTTTCAGAGAGACCTTGGGAGGATATTAGCATGGATTTCATACTTGGTTTTCTGAAGACACAAAGGTAATGATTTTTATTTGTGGTGGTAGATAGATTTTCTAAGATGGCCCCTTTCATACCTTGAAACAAGACAACAAATGCAGTGCATGTAGCATATTTGTTTTTCAAGGAAGTGGTTAGTTTGCATGGGTTACATAAGAGTATTGTTTCAGACAGAGATGTAAATTTTGTTGGTTACTTTTGGAGGACACTTTGGAAGAAGTTGAAGATAGATCTAAAGTTCAGTTCTACTTTTCACCCACAGACTGATGGATAGAAAAAGGTAGTAAACAAGAGTTTAGGGAATTTGCTGAGATGTTTGGCTGGAGAAAAGACCGGAAGTTGGGATCTAGCCCTTGCACAAGCAGAGTTTGCTTACAATAATTCAGTGAACCAGAGTATAGGAAAGACACCTTTTGAGATTGTTACTGGAGTTCATCCTAGAGGTATATCAGAGTTGAGAGACATCAGTATGGAAGGTAAGAGTGTAGAAGCAGAGGAATTTGCAGAACATATGAAGAAAATGCATACTCAAGTGAAGGAGCAATTGGAAGACACGAACCAGAAGTATAAGGAGAAAGAAAATGAAAAGAGGAGACAAGGAATTTGAAGTTGGAGATGAAATGATGATCTAGGTGGATACTTGTCAAAAATTGAAGTGTTCCACATGCTCCAGATTTTAGTGCCATCTTGAAGAGCCTAAAAATATGAACCCAACACAACTTGAATGAGAGAAGAAGGAGCTTGTATGCTCAAGTTATGGTTGGTCAAAGTTGGGGTCAAACCGGGTACAAAGGCCAATTAGAAAGGTGAAAAAAATATCATCTCAAAAATGGTCAAAAGAAACATCATATTGAAGAGCTCGTCATCACGATTCTGATGACGTTCGTTTTGTGTCAAACGGAGTCTGTATGCGAAAGTTATGACCAGTCAAAGTTGTGGTCAAACTTGGTCAAAATGTTGACGTGACAAGTGGGTGACGTGGCACAGCTGACTTGTCAGAGATTGACACATGGAAAGAGTAGATGATGTGGCATAAATATGGATTAAACCATAATTATTAAAGGAAAAAAAACGTATGGTTTAAAAAATTAAAATAAGGAGGATTTAGTGGGATTTGATCCCTTAACCCATGCCTTAAAATCCTCTTGCCTTACCTTTCTCCATGATAAAAGGAAAACCCCTTTGTATATATAAATCTTTAAATAAGATTTAATTCCCCTAAATATAATGTCTACCTTAGAATAATATTTACAATATATATCCTTTATGAACTTTTAAAAGCTCACCCGAATGCCTTAAAATAAGGGTTTCCAAAATATTAAAAGTTTAAGGATTTAATCAAGATCTTTTTAAAAAGGGGATTTAAATATTGTTAAAAGGATTTTTACGATTACCTTGTAAATCCTGAAATTATAAGGGACTACAATTAAAAGGGGTTAGGATTTTTATGATTTTAAAGGTAGATTATTTTTATAAATAAGGAAGATTTTCAAAACTACATATGTAATTATGGGGGAATTTTGGAGATAGGGTAGTTTTTTCAAATCATATGGTTAGTAACCATATTGAGCAATTTCTTATGTATAAAAAGGGGGGAATTTAGGACTTGGGATAACCAAGTGGTGACATAGAAGTGATGATGTGAGAAGAAATTCCTTGGAGAAATTTTGCTCGATTTTCGTGCTATTCAGGAGGTTGCTCTTGCGCACTTTGAAGGAGGGCTTGTCAAATTTCTTTGTAAACCAAGGGAAGATTATGCCAACATGTTGTACTGATTTTCTCGAGAAGTAATCGGATCGGTCCACTCATTGGAAAGGGGCCCAAAGATGTAGTCATTTTTACGACGAACTCCATTATCAACTTTGTTTGCATCTCTCTATCTCTTTCTCTCATTTTGTTTCATCACTTTGTTATTTCCATTATTTTAATCATGTTTGTGTGTTAATTTCGATTAAGTAATTTGGATTTTTAAATTGTAATTGTTAAGCATTCTTTAAGCAATTGTCATAGATCCGTAAAATAGATCAAGTGGTATCAGAGCTTTGTTGTGATTGGTGTTTGCAGAGGTGAATGATAATGAGAGCAAAGAGCCAACGAGATGAAGGCACACTTGCAAAGTATAATCCTAAGATCAAGAAATGAAGGCCATAAAAAATGTTAGAAATGGTAACTCAACATGAAGTTTCAGAGCTCAATGAAAGAAGCTTTCAGAAAGCTTTCCTTGACATGAAGGCAATGGTAGAAGTACTTTTTTAGGAAAGGCAGGAAAAGCGAGAACGGAAGAAGCATGAAAAAGGAGATACTTTGAAGCAAGAAAAGTATGAGGATCAGAAGGACAAAGGGAAAATACCAAGAGGTGGTAATGAGCCTCAAGAAACTCCTTCTTCTCCATCTTCTCCATCTTCTCTGTCTTCTCCTTCTTCTTCTACTGATTCTATTTCTTCTGCTAATCCTTTCAAGGGTGTACATAAGCCTAAAATTAAATTGGATGTAAAATTTGATCTACCCAAGTATTGTGGGGAATTAAATGTTGAGAAATTAGATGATTGGGTTCAACAAGTAGAAGTGTATTGTAGAGTTCAAGGTCTCTTAGATGATGCTTCTAGGATCCAGTTAGCTACTCTTCGGTTGGGAGAAACAACTCTCACCTGGTGGGAGAGTAGAACTCGAGCAAAAATTTCACAACATGGTAGAGTCAATTTAACTTGGGCATAATTTGTGAATGCTCTTAAGAAGCAATTTTATCCCCTAGGCCATGTGCAACAGTTAATGATGGACTGGAAAACTTTTAGGCAAGGGAAAGGTTAAATTGTCCAAGAGTACACCCATGAGTTCAAGAAAAGGGTTATTCCATTAAATGTCCCATTGTACACCCAAGACACTTTGCTTAAGTACATAGGTGGTCTTCACTCTTATCTAAGACATTCCATTTTGGTTTTGAATCCTAGTAATCTGGACGAAGTTTGTGTACAAGCTACACACTTAGAGTCAAGAGGTAAGAGTACTTTCATTGATAAGTTTGATAAGAAGCCATCTAAGCCTGAAGGTAAATCCAAAGATTCAGGAAAGAGGAAGAAGATGAATACCATTAAGAAGAAGGATGATAAGCTCACATGCTCTCATTCTGACAAGAAAGGTCATGATGAAGATCACTGCTGGTAGTTGCATCCTGAATTGAAGCCAAAATGGGCTCGTAAACAGAAAGGTAAGGAGTCTGCAAATGTTTTTATGGATCTTGGTTTAGAATTTGAAGATGAAACTAAGATAATAGCAATGGGTTTGAAAGGTAAGGCTCCTATTTTCATTGTTTCCTTTGATAGTTGTGCTTCCACTTCTCAGGTTAATGATGTCCCTGAAGATAAGAAAAGAAATGAGATTTTTCACATAAGGGTTGTTGCTAAGCTTACTAAAATTGATGCACTCATAGATAGTGGATCTCAAGTTAACTTAATTTCTGAAGATGCTGTAAGGAACTTGGGATTGAAAACTACACAACATAAGAAACCTTATCCACTAGGTTGGGTTTGCAAAAATAATGAATTACAAGTAACAAGGCAGTGCATTTTGAGATTCACAATCACAAATAAGTTTGTTGATGAGGTACAGTTTGATGTGGTTCCACTAGATATCTGTGGGATAGTGTTGGGTAGCCCTTATTTATATGATCGCAAAGCTATTTTCTACAGGGAGTTGAATATTATCATCTGTTTAAAGATGACATCCAATATATTGTACATTCTCACAGGATCAAGACTGGTAAATCTTTTGCAAACACTGGGTAGTTAAAAAGGGTGATTAATGAAAGTAAAGATTTATCTCTTATGTCTGTTAATTCAGGTGGTTCTAGACATGAACTTGAGGTAATCAAGGCTAATCATATGTTGCAGGATACACCGATAGTACAACATGAGGAAATAGTAAATGAAAGCATTGATGATCCAAGTCCGCAACTTTTGGTTGGGAATTTGGAGATTCCCTTGGGTAAAAATGTTCCTGTTGTGAAAGATAAACATGTTGTTGATTCATTCGCTTTTGTATCTACATTGTTATTCGGCTTGATATTAGTCAATGTTTATTGGTTAATGGTTGTAACAGTTGATGTAGATGTTTATGGAAGTGATGGAATGATGTATGTGTTCAACAATGTTATTGCAGTCTTGATTGTGATATTAAGCCAGGTGTACAGATGGACAGGTGATACATGACAAGTGGGGAGGCCATGCCCTCACTTAAATTTTGAACAAATGTAACTTTTGGAGGTCCAAAAGCTCTCCAGTGGGGAGGACTGATCCAGGTGGATACTTGTCAAAAATTGAAGTGTTCCACATGCTCCAAATTTTAGCGCCATCTTGAAGAGCCCAAAAATATGAACCCAACGCAACTTGAATAGGCGAAGAAGGAGCTCATATGCTCAAGTTATGGCCGGTCAAAGTTGGGGTCAAACTGGGTACAAAGGCTAGTCAGAAAGGTGAAAAAATTATCATCTAAAAAATGGTCAAAAGTAGCATCATGTCGAAGAGCTCGTTGCCATGATTCCAACGACATTCGTTTCATGTCAAACAGAGTCTGTATGTGAAAGTTAGGACCAGTCAAAGTTGTGGTCAAACTTGGTCAAAATGTTGACGTGGGAAGTGGGTGACGTGGCACAGCTGACCTGTCAAAGACTAAAACATGGAAAGAGTAGATGATGTGGCATAAATATGGATTAAACCATAATTATTAAAGGAAAAAAAAACATATGGTTTAAAAAATTAAAATAAGGAGGATTTAGTGGGATTTGATCCCTTAACCCATGCCTTAAAATCATCTTGCCTTACCTTTCTCCATGATAAAAGGAAAACCCCTCCATACATATAAATCTTTAAATAAGATTTAATTCCCCTAAATATATTGTCTACCTTAGAATAATATTTATAATATATATCCTTTATGAACTTTTAAAAGCTCACCCGAATGCCTTAAAATAAGGGTTTCCAAAATATTAAAAATTTAAGGATTTAATCAAGATCTTTTTAAAAGGGCATTTAAAGATTGTTAAAAGGATTTTTACGATTACCTTGTAAAGCCCAAAACTATAAGGGCCTACAATTAAAAGGGTTTAGGATTTTTATGATTTTAAAGGTAGATTATTTTTATAAATAAGGAAGATTTTCAAAACTACATATGTAATTATGGGGGATTTTTGGAGATAGGTAGTTTTTTCAAATCATATGGTTAGTAACCATATTGAGAAATTTCTTATGTATAAAAAGGGGGGAATTTAGGACTTGGGATAACCAAGTGGTGACTTAGAAGTGGTGATTTTTGTGAGAGAATTACCTTTGTGAGAGTGAATTGGGAGAGAATTTTCTTGGAGAGTTATGATAGTGAGTTGTTTGTCTCTGTGCATTTGGAGCTTGAATTCAAGCTTGTTGTAATTGATAGAGAAGGAATTTTTGTAATTCATTATCATCCAAGGAGACATGAGGAGACTTTGTAACTGTTGAAGTGCCTTGTAACCATTTTCTGGAGCTTAATCAAGGATTGGTCACTCTGTTGGAGAGGAACCCGAAGACGTAGCTGTTTGGTGAACTTTGTTATCAACTTGTTGTTTCTTGTCTTCTCTCTTTTATCACTCTATTTTGTTCATCACTTTATCATTGCATTATTCATTTAAGCATTTCAGTTACATTTGAAATTAAGCATTTCAATATTGATTTAAAGACCTTCAATTTAATCATTGTAAAAGTTATTATTCACGTGCAACAAGTCCTAGATCCTAACATCAGATCAAGTGATGGTATATTTGAGGAAGGAAATATTTCCAGTTGGCACATACAACAAGTTGAAGATGAGGAAGTTTGGACCTTGTAAGATCTTGAAGAAATTTGATTCAGGAAATGCATATGAAGTGGAGTTACTAGATGGCATGGGTATATCACTTATATTGAACATTGTAGATCTACATCAGTATCATGAAGCAAAATTCAGTGAAGACAGTAAAGAAAAATTGGAGAATCAGTTTCCTAAACAACAATTAGATGAGATTGAAGAGATTCTAGATATCAAAGATGGGAGGAAAACTCGTGGAAGGCAGTACAAAGGATATCTTGTGAAGTGGAAAGGTAGGCTAGTGGAGAATTCTTCTTGGATTTCTCAAGCTAAGGTAGACCATCTTGGTTTTCCTTTAGCCCCAACAAAGTGAGGGACTCACTTTTCAATAACCTCGGATGTCTGATGCAGGAGCATCCTTGGTTCTTGGCAATCTTGCATCAACCAAAAATATTTTCTTTCAATTTTTATTCTTGTTTTGTTCTTGCTCAGTTCATGTTGGTGTATTTGTCATCTTTGCTCACTAGACCTTATGGATCTTGGTTTACATCGTGGACATGTTCATTTACCTTATTCCAAGATTTGAGCACGATTGAATCTTTTTACAACAAGTTATCAATTCTAGATTTCATGGCAGTTTCTTGAACCGACACCAGAATAATTTTCAAAGTTAGCGGCTAGTTTGATCGTTGGTGGTTTGTTCCCATAACTTGCGGATCTTAACAGTGTGATTTTAAATATTATGTGGAGTTTCCCTGAACTTCATTATAGGTCCACACTTCATCCTATGCACCTGTTGATGGAGTAATTCAAATTTAAGGCCGACCTATTCATGCGCACGTTACATTTTCCTTCATAGGAGATTGTGATGATCTTTGGCCAACGCGGATGATTCTAGATTTGCAAATATGATATAAAGCTTGTAATAGATCATTAGAAAGGCAACAAATAATAAGTAGATAAGTCTTGGATTAGATTTGTAATATTTTAGCTCTCATATAGGAGCATATTGGAATGTTGTATTTTTTAACATGTTATATCAGGCCTATGAGTTGAATTTGTAAGCCCAGATGTTGTCGGCTGATTGTAACTGAGATTTTTGTTAATGAGAATATTTGCATTTTCATTTGCCTCCATATTTTGTGTTGCTTATGTTGTGTTAGTCTTGTTGCACGGCCCAGATTGTTCTCTTTGAGGACCCTCCTATCGTGACTGCACCAAAAAATAGTGAAATGAAAATAGTCATAAGAATTCATATAGTTTCTGAAGTAACATGGCAGACCAAAGCACAAGTAGAGAACTTGACAGTTATCACAAAACAAACACTCAAAGCATCTATACATTTTTTTTTATTAAGCTTATTACAAAAGAAAATTATAGATATTTAACTGATAGTAAATATTGTACTATGCTAAATTCTGCTTCTTTCCCACTGTTATCAATGCAACTACTTTCTTAAATGAAATCCAAATAAATTTATTGGAGAGGTAAAAAATATAATGTCTAGAGGAATTATTTTTTAGATACTTAACCTCTAAAATCACTGTCCAATTTCACTTGTTTTGAACGTGATAGTTTAGTATAAGATTTGAACTTAGACTATTCATTCATTTTAGCTTTCAAAAAAACAATGTATTCTAAAAATGATCATAATTATGAGAGTAGTATAGAATTTTAGTTTTTTTTTTTACATTATCAAATAAATAATTTGGAAACTGTCATAATCAACATTTTTTTTTAATGGAAGGACATTATTTTCTTACATTGACAAAATAAAAAATTAATCCATTAAATAATCTCACGCAATAGTGCAACCAAAATGAAAACACATAAAACTAACAAAATAAATTGAGACTTTAATACACTTGTTCACATCTTTATTTTATTTTATTATTATATCTTAAGCAGATTTTTTTAAATTTAAGGTTCATTGCGGCAGGTGTTTTGAAATTCACTTCTTTCAATGTGGGCACCAGTTGCGCGTTTAAGTTGGCAATAATACATTAAGATAAAATAAATAATAATAAAAAATGTATTCCAAGTGCCAGCTAACTGCACTAAGAATATAAAATAAATAATAATGAAACGAGTATTCCAAGCACCAACTAGCTACAAGTTTAAGTGGACTGTTTCATAGAATGTCTCTAAAAAATGTCAACTCCTAGATTGCAACAAATGCATGGTATGCCAACTATTGGGCAAACGACCTTTAAGAGATCCCCCATTAATGCCTTCCATATTCCATATTAAATAATAATAACATACACACTTAGAATTCCAAAAATCTATATGATTAAGACTTATGTACCTCAAAATGGTTAGTGATGAAATACTTGCTTAGGATATCTCATTATTCAAATTTATTTTCATCCGCTTGAAGTTGGTCAACAACCTACTACTTAAAAGTAGATTTATTTATTTCTTTCTTTTATTAGAAATACAACATCTTTCCTTTTACTAAGAGAATTTAACACCCTACTATATTCTCCTTTAATATAATATATTCACTTCTAAAATCAAATAACTGTATTGTTGTTTGTTTGTTTTATTATTATTATTATTATTATATATTTTTTTAAGGAATTTAGGTTATCTTGGGTAAAATTATGTAATTGATCCTTGAGTGATTTTATTTTTATTTTTATCTCAAATAGTTCTCTCGTGAAGTGGTTTCTCCATATTTGTAGGTAATACACAATAGCTAATTCCTCCTAAATATGTAGTTCACATATTCTACTTCCTTCCCATTTCTTTAATATCTATGAGCTCATGTATGGAGTTTCCGATAGTTTACCATTTTAATTAATTAGAATATGTATTAGTATTATAGAATTAAAATTCATTGTAAATAAAGGATTATGAATAGCATTTAATATTATCTAATCTATTGATATTCATCAAAAAAACAATTCTCATCAATCTGCACACTAACCAGTTCTATTTATCTACATACATATAAATATTGTTTTTCAATCATCAATAAATATATGATATTAAAAATAAATTTAAAGTATGATTTTAGATATTCCTAATATAATTTTTCAATCACAAATAAGTATATGATATTTAAAATAAATTTAAAATATGATTTCAGATATTCCTAATACAATTAATGTGAATAAGATCTCTTGACCATCAATTAATTATTCCTATTAAATCATTATTTAACATGCTTGGAATTTACAAATAAAATAAATGATTTCCATTCACTAAGCATGGTTCAATATCTTAGTTTAAAGAAATAAGGACAAATAGGTACACCATAAATGTAATTTTATGCAAATATCATACAAGTATCCTACCAAAGTTAATATATACCTCTCTCCTCCACAACCATCCAATTTTTATGAACCTATATGCATCATACACACTTAGGGTGAAGCATAACTCTGACAACAAAGATCATAGATTAAAGAAATGTATATTGACTAATAAGAGCATGCAGTATATAGCAAGGAACATACACAGCCTAAAATGACATCATATCATGAACTCAATACAAATTTAACCCAATCGTAAAAGCATCATGACAATGCAAGAGTTAACACATGGGTAGGCACTATATTTCTTTCTTTTCTTTATTCTTCTCTTAGTAAAAGACATTTACACATACTCCTACACTATTATGTTCCTCTCTTCCATTCATAGCCTTAACAAAGTCATTATAGGTTGAATAACATTCATCTAGATGTGCACCATAATTAATTGATATAACATTTATAAATTGTCGAATTATGATGTATACTTATTAAGTACAATTCATGTTCAACTCACAAGGTTTATCTACTAGTATCACAAGTATTATTTTGTGCAACTTATAGTACCCTATTTTTTTTTCCAAACAAAATTGTATACTTCATCTAACAACTTGCCTTAAGATAAGGACATGGCTTACTAATAGTAGCACAAGGAGCTATAACTGAAGCACCTAAGGTGGGGCCTTACATCAAGACTACCTTTATCTGTCCATGGGGGACTTATGCCTACTCAATACTTCCATTTGGCTTATGCAATGCACCTTCAACCTTTCAGAGGTCAGTCATTAGCATATTTTTAGATATTTCACATGATTGCATGGAGATTTATATGGATGATTTTACTACCTATGGCATTGATTTTAATGAAGCATTATAAAATCTCAGGAGAGTCTTAAAGAGATGTGAAGAACATAATTTGTCTTTAAACAGTGAGAAATGCTTCATGATGATGCAAGAAGGTGTAGTCCTTGGCCACTACATCTCTTGCAAAGGAATTCAAGTAGATCTTGCCAAGATTGAGGTGATCACCAATCTGCCTATACCTACAAAGCAAAAAGATGTCAGAAGTTTCTTGGGACATGTAGGCTACTATAGGTGTTTCATCAAATATTTTAGCAAAATGGCAACACCATTGTATAATATCCTAACTAAAGATGCTAAATTCCAATGGATAGAGGATTGTGACAGAGCATTCTTTGATTTGAAAGCAACTTTAACCCATGCTCCTATACTCAAAGGCCCTAATTGGGAGCTTCCTTTTCACATTCATACAGATGCATCAAACTATATTATAGGAGCAGTCTTGGGATAGAAAGAAGGAGCAATTGAAAATGCTATTTATTTTGTTAGTAAGAACTTGCAAGGAGCTGAATTCAATTATACAATGACAGAAAAAGAAATGTTGGCAGTAATCTATTCCCTTAACATATTCAAGCATTACATAATAGGCTATCATATCTTTGTGCAAATGGGCCATGCAACAATTGGGTACCTCATGAATAAGCCCCTGATCTCAAGTAGGCTAGCAAGATGGTTGTTGTTGATGCAAGAGTTTGACATAACCTTTGATAAACCAGGGAAGGAAAATGTTGTAGCAGACTTTCTCTCAAAGCTGACTACATTAGAGGACAATCAAGTCATTGATGACTCTTTCCCTGATGAACATTTGTTTTCCATAAATGTGCATACACCCTGGTATGTCGACATAGCTAATTATCTGGTCACAGGGAGAGTTCCTCTTCATTTCTCTCCAAAAGAGAGAAGGGTGCTCATTGAGAAAATTTTCCTTTCTCATGGATTGCAGGATGTTTGTTCTACACTGGACCAGACCATGTCATGAGGAGATGTGTGAGGGAAGATGATACATATGATATATTGCATGCATGTCACAATGAACCCTGTGGAGGGAATTTTGCAGCCAAGAGGACAACAATGAAGATTTTGAACACATGTTATTACTGGCCCACACTCCACAAGGATGCAGGGAAATATAAAAGTGTGACAAATTCCAAAGGATGGGTCAGCCAACCAAATCCGATGAGATGCCACTTTACCCCCAAGTAGTAATCACTCCATTTGATAAATGGGGACTGGATTTTGTAGGACCCATTGATCCTCCATCACATGGTAAATCCTATATCTTGGTTTGCACTGATTATGTAACCAAGTGGGTTGAAGTTAAAGCAATGAAGCATGCAAGAGATAATAAGGTTGCAAAATTTCTTTATGAGGAAATTTTCACTCGTTATGGAGTCCCAAGGGAGATAGTGACTAATCAAGGAGCTCAATTCACATCAACCCTTGTTACAACACCAGTTAATGAATACAATGTGAGGCATAGGAAGTCTACTCCTTATCACCCTCAGGCCAATGGCCAAGTTGAGGTGACCAAAACAATGGTTATCCATAAGAAGGATTGGGCAAGCAGGCTACCAGAAGTTGTTCGGGCCTATAGGATCACCTGGAAAAAAACCACAGGCTTCACCCCTTTTGAATTACTATATGGGAAGACAATTATGATGCCCATTGAATTTGAACATAAGGCTCTTAGGACTACACTAGACTTAGGGATGGATATCTCTGAGGCACAAAAGGACATAATTATGTAGCTGAATAATTTGGATGAGATGAGAAAGACAATCTTGCATCACACTGAGGTAGTGTAGAATCAAAGGATCAAATGGCATGATAAGTACATAAAGGACAAGAAGTTTTAGCCTGGTGAATGGGCACTCCTTTATGACTCAAGGTATCAAGATAATGTAGGAAAATTGCAGACTAGATGGTTGGGACCGTATGAAGTTGCATAAGTCTTTCCCAATGGAGTTGTACAACTCACCACCATTGACCCTATCAGATTCAAACTTCTAGTCAATGGTCACCACTTAAGGTTGTATCATAAGCCAGCGTCCAAGGAGGACTTCATGCAGCAATTTAACAAGCACCCAACCTCCAAACTTCCTGCAGCCGAAGGAAGCGGACCTAGTGTCCCTCCTTACTGATCTCGTACACATGCAATCACTTCATAATAAAGACCTCCACTTTTGTGGGAGTCCACTTCTTCATTAATCCATCCATCCACCCATCCATATCAACCTTTCTCTCTCTTCCATCACTCCACCATCATTTCACTTCATTCCATCTCCACTTTCATTAATTGCTCAACTGACTTCTTAAAAGGTGATCGGTACTTTCTCCATAATCTTTGCAATAGATCTTCCAAGAATTCAGGTACGTGTGCATCAATTTGTTACATCTTAATTGTCTTTTAGTACATTTATTTAATTATTGTACATTAATGTAGATGTTCTCCATAGCATGTAATTATCCCCTGCCCTGTTACATCGTCATTACCACCTCGAATGTGAGGACACATGCCAAAATTTAGGTTGGGGGGAGTGTGAATTACATGTCCATGTGTCAATCCATGATGGTCCATGTCAGCAAAATTTAAATTGAGAAAATTTGAATGATAGAGTGAGATGACGGCTCGCATGTGTGAGATGACACCAAATCATCGCCATTTGTCTCGATTGTACCCTTCATTTATTATTCCTTACTGCCTTTATTGCCTCAGTCATAATCCTAAGTCACCAAAAAGGTAAAATTCAGACAACACTGGCATTAGGAATTTAGCAGCGTTGTAGGAAGGAGAAATTTGGCTTTCAGACAAAGATTGTAGGAAGGGAAACCTTGCAGAGTGCTTGCTTAATTACAGACAGCTGAAACAATGGGATGTGTGTTAATTATAAATGAACCCACGGTTCATGATGTATTACTATAGGATGCACCTTGCCAGGCCGAGTTCAGAAACTATGGATGGTTAGATTATTTCCTGAAGCTTAATAGTTTTAATAAAGACATTGTGCTGAAATTTGAGCACACTTTCTGAAGGAAAAGCCACGGTAAAAGGATTGGAGGTAATGGCTACTGAAGAGAGTATTGCAGAAGTGACAGGGTTGCTTTCCGATGGTGAAAATTACCTTGCTACCAGAGATGCAAGGTCAGCTAGGGCTGAATTTACAAAACTTGGTGACCCTCCATTGGACATGGACAAGCAAGGTGCAAAGAGAACCTTTCTACTTGAGCCATGGAAGCAAGTAGTTGTTTATGTTGTGAAGTACATTACCTGTGAAGGCCGCCAGTCAAACCTACATTTTGTGCACTTCAAACTCCTAAATCATATGAGGCATGGGAGAAGAATGAATATGCCAAATGTGTTATATCACCTTCTTTCAATCATGATGACTGAGACCCAAAAAGCTAGGGATAATTTTGTCTCTCACCATTTTCTGATCAAATTATTAGTAGAAAAATCTCTGCATGATGTGTCTGATATGACTTGGGAGGAATTTTTAAATATTGATCAATTTAGAACAGAGCATTTGCGACCTATAGTTTTGCCTCAACCTCGTAGGGTTAGTAGGAGAGTGAGTAATGTTGAAGCCACTTTTGGAGCCTCAACTTTTGGTGCAAATCCTAGTGTAAACCCTCATGTAGCCAAGCAAACTATAGAGATTAGTTCTTCTAAGACAAAACATTCAGAAAAAGAAAGTTCCTCTTCATATTTTGATGATGATGTCCCTCTTGGAACCCTAATTCAAACTAGGGCACAAAAGAAAGAGGCAAAAATAAGGAAGGGAAAAGCTAAAAAGAAAACAACAGAAAAGGAAGTGCCAAGCTCTAAGAAACGGAAGGCTGACACTGTTGTTCCTGCAGCTGAAGGAAAACATGAAAGCCCTCCTAGAAAATCAAGACCAGCTGGGCCAACTACTAGTGTGCCTTCAAAGGAAATCCCTAGGCTTCGAGGAACATTGCAAGAGGAAATAGAAGCTCCAATGGGGAAGGTGAATGTTGAGGAAAATGACATTTATGAGGAAGCGACAAATATAAGGTTGGCAAAGCTTGCTGCCATCGTAGAACAGGTTGGGAGTCAAGAGAATGATGAGAATCAGGAGTTCCTGTAGCAAGAGAAAGATCCCCTACAACAAGAGAAAGAACCCCTGCAACCAGAATTGGGTGAACAATCAAAACCCCAACAATTCATGCCACATGAAGAGCAAGAATTAGTGCCAGGAATTTTTTTGGTAGGAATAAAAAGACCCTCTAATTTTTCATGGAACACGGTAGCCATGAACCTATGGAATGAGATGCAAAGGAGGGAAGAAGAATAGAAAAAAGAGAAATGCATACTGGAGGAGGAGATTAAAAAGAAAGATGCAGAGATTGAAGAGAAGAACACGGAAATTGTTGCCTTAAAGGAAAAGGTGGACAATGTAGTAGCCTTAGTGCCTCAGATGTTAGAGTGTAGGACTCCTCCAAGAGTCTATGTTCTATACTTGAAGGAGAGAAGTATTTCTTTTAAACTATCAAGGATCATTTCAGGTTTGAATCCTTCCATTGAGACTCCTCTTGAATTTTTCTAGGCTTATCAAGTTGCTCCTCCTAAAGTGAAAAATTTATTGTGTGAATTCTATTTGCATAATTATGTTGTGTCCCATGATTATGATTGGAATCCATTGTTGTATGTTGGGGATCTCCAATTAAGGGCATTTATGTCTTGGATACAAAATGAAATTAGTTGGGGGCAACAGTTCAGGACTTATAGGCAAATAGAATCCAACACTCCCTTGCCTATCAGGGCTGAATCTAGAAACCCTGGAGACATTTTCCAGGAATGGCATAGATTTCTTTACCGACCAAGCTATAGCAGCAGGATCCTGCCTGAGAGAGAAGCAATTTACAAATAATATGAGAAGGTAGCAAAAACTATAGGAAAATATGTAATGGGATATCTGTCACAAAGGTGGAACAACCTGACTGATGAGCTAAAACAAGTTGAACCTCACTCCCTGTAGAACTATGCTGCAATAGGCAAAATAATTGATAAATATATACAGCTTGGAAGGACGAAAGGACAATTTTGGCTTCCATTAACTTTTTAGCCACCTATCCTATTATGGCCTATGCCAAATTTTAGGTATTATCAATACGATATAGCAGCAGAAAGGAAAAGATGGAACAAGTTGGACAACAAGCAAGGGTTCTATTGGGACCCCAATTCATTCACTGCAAGGACTAATGTTGGGCAGTTGGTAGTTGTAGATTTCAGGGCATTGACTAAGCAAATGAATAACTCTTCCTCTATTGGACGACCAACAAAACCTTAGGTTGGGGGGAGTGATGAGTCCAATTTATGGCTCAATTTTGATAGAGTTTATTACCCATTTGTTGTTGTCATAGACTTTGATACTTGGATGTTTGAAATTTTCATTATATTTCCTCAAAACCATAGACATTGGGCATAAGTTTATCTTTGTGACCTTTAAATCACATTAACATGCTATATGAGCTATCTATGTTAATTTTACATGTGGATTAATGAATATTATTTAAGATAGTTATAGATATGTAATTGTTGTGTGTGCTAATGTTTTCATGCAGATATAATTAGAGCCTACAGAATTGAGGGAGATTTTTCCAGTTGGTCATTCACCATAAAGGTCAACAAGGTGATCATTCAAAGGTCAATGGAGGGAAGACTCTCAGCGGAGGGAAATTCCTAGTTCAAATCGAAGAATTGTAACTATCTTGTAAATGATCATAATAGTTTGTTGAGCGAATATAGGAGTTACTATTGTGTTGGATCTGTGTTAAGGAAAACATGCTTGACCAGATTCCACGCATGCATAACCTCCTTTCCACTTTCCATGCTTTCCATAAAGTGGTGTCCTCCTAATCTGTTTGAGTTGACTGCCTTGCCAGGTAGTTAGTTAGTAGTTTTTCCTTCTATAAATAAGACTTGGATGCTCCTTCTCAGAAGGTTGATTGATCTGATGATGTACTTGCATTCTTAGTTTTTAAGTAATACAATTACATTTCTCTAGTGTAATCACGTTTTCTTAATGAATAAAATGAAGTTATAACTCTGTTGCATTTGAGGTTGTCTTAAGGGATACTCAACCAAGGGGGCCCACTTGGTGAGCATTCCATCCTTTAGCTTAGTTATTATTTTTTTGTTCAGCAATAGTTATAAATTTGGCAACTGTCTGTTCTTGCAACCACTAGAATTCCATTCTGTGACTGTTCCTACAACCAAGCAGAGAGAGTAGTTTCTTGTCTGTTTGCTCAGATTTTCATTTTTGTCATGCACTTTAACTTAGTATAGTTGTTGGTTGATGTTCATTACTTATGTTACTTCTTTCTCAGTAATTTACTTTCAACATTATGTCTTTCTTAAGCTGTAGGATGAATATGGCTACTATGGATTCCTAGTGCACATATAGTGTTGACCCATTTCAAGTCTACATCCCTAGGTTGACAATTAAATGAACCTTCATAATGATTGAGATAGCTATTCAGATTAGATGTTCAATCTTTGGATCACAACTTTAAGGGCTTAGTTGTTAAGTTATTGTAGGAGGCCAACATTCTTTTTGAAAGTATCCTTTCCAATGAATCGCTTTATTGTGTCAAAAGCCTTTGGCAAACCAAGCTATATCAAGTTCCTTACCTTTTTATCTAGCCTCTTCAACTTTTTTTGTAGCCTGATCCAAAAATTCCTTTATTTCATGTATTCTTAAACACTTTTGAATGATAGATGACACCTTTATTGAGGCATCAATCCGGTCATTAATTCCTTTTGATCACCAAAAGTATGCACCCTTGTTGAGTTGATAAAATTACTCAGCCACCTTGTGAAACATGGGATGATCTCACTGAGTGTGGGATTGAATGATGGAGATCAACCTCGAAACAGGGCTAGTTCCCTTGGGACTTCACCTAATCTAACCTATGCTACTGCTATTTTTAGAGAAAAGAGATAGGAAGTGACATGAAAATGAAACCTAATATTTAATAAGGTGATGCACCAAATGACTTTTGACATCACTTGTTTAAATGAGCACAATATGATCAACGACTTAAACTTCAACATACACAACCCAAAATTTCATGTCTCTTGCATAAGTATTTCATGACCAGGTTTGATATCTAGGATAGTATTTAGAAGGAGCTGGAAAAGTTCTCACAACTTAAACTTTACCCTTAGTTGGTTAAACACAAGTAATGACTTGCAAAATTACATATATTCTACATAAAGGCAATGAAAATAGGACAAAAATCAAGGGGAAAAGACCTCACCACAAGATTACATCAACTATCTTGAAGAAGTTTGCACAATCAAAAAACTTTGAGAAAGTAAACAAAACTTATCTTTATGGATAAAAAATGCTTATAAATAGCATACATGCCTGAAAAATGAGTTAAAATGCTTATGCATTGTAGGAAAGAACCTTCATAGGTTATAATACATAGCCCAAAATGAGCAAGAACTAATTTTATAAGTTACAATGCTAGATGATTTTTGCTTTTAGAGCTCAAAAACAAGAAAGAAATAACTAAAAAATCTATCCTATGGATCCTTTATCTCATCCCAAGCATGGGAGAGCATATAGGGACTATTTTTGACTAAGTTACAATGCTTGAGAATAGGGTAACCTACTTTGCATGCACAAGAAGTTTCCTTGTTTAACTTGGCCTCCTCTAGTTCCTTAAAATGTGCTCTAGTTGGTTATGAAGCTCCTAGATCTTTGGAAGAAGTTTGAACTACCCCTAGATGCTTGCAAACTACCCTAAAAAAGCTTCACTTATTTTTCTTGTCACCATATTTACTTCAATTGCTACCAAACTGCCTTAATTACTCCGTAAGTGTTCTTTTACTTCATCAAATTTTCCCAACATGAAAATAGGGCATGTGTTTTATGAGTTTTTGAAGTGGAAATTGATTCTTTGAGGTGTAGGATAAGGTTAAATGAATGTTTCATACAATAGTAACTTTGCCTTTACATTTGCAAATTATCTTGTTTGACTATCCATTTTCTTCATAGGTTCACATCTTTACTTATGACTGCACTCTTTTGATTAAACCATCTCTTCTTCTTAACTCTACCCATTTAGCTCCATAGGAGCCTGGAGATCATTCAAACTCAGTGTTTTAAAATTTTGGCCTAATCCATAAGTTTTCCAACCTAATTGGCCTCGTTAGCCTATCATATCACTTCATAGACCTTTAACACAACCTTTCATGGCCTATGTATGATTACCTTAGAGTTTTCATTTTCCTTAACTTCCTCTTATTCACTGACTATCCTTCAATCTCCTCCAAATATTTTTGCCTCATGTTAAACACTCTCACTATCTTTATGAATGCATTCTTCATGGTCATTCACATTATAGGTCATTATACTAACTCTGGAGCTTGGCACTGTCTTATAATAGGGTATCTCATTTATCCATTGCTTTAGTTATGGCATGATTGTCATCTCTTTATTCTTCTTATGGACTTGTTGGCATTTTTGTGTCAAAGGTCATCAGGAAAATTAGAGAAGGGTTTCATAAAGTTGAATGTAGCCAAAGAGAAAATGAGAAATTCAGGATGAAATGTATAAATTTTTTGGTCACATTTAAGTGTTAATAATGAAAAGGATAAAAGGACAAAAGTTTATTACTTTTTCCAATGCTAAAGTGGGGGGTTGGAGGGAAAGAACAAATGAGTTTGTTTGCTTTTATTCTTTGACCACGTTGCAAAAGAAAGACTTTAGGGTTTCCTGACATGTTGAAGAAGTCTTAGGCAGAAGCATGCCCTTTATTCCATGTTGCAGACCAAAGAGCAAATATGGAAGGAATATTTTAAAATTGGGAGAGCACATTGCATACCTTTTTATGTTTATCTTTATAGCTTGATAGATATGCCAAATGATTATCAAGCTTCTTGCATATTAGCCTACATACTTGCTCAACACCATGTGCATGTATAGGTGCATATAGATGTCTTTTGAAAAGTTTTTAAAGAAAGAATCTTGGTTTCTTTGTTTTTTCATCTTGTCAAATTCTAGAAATGTGTATGAAGGTCTATGAGAAATTTTGAGAAGCGTGAGGTGCTATCCTCTTAACTTTAAAGCTATAAATGATTTTGATTTTTTTCCCAAGCTACACCTTAACCCATACTTTTGGTCAAAGGTCTCAAGTGTCATGTATTTGGATTCACCATCTAGTTTTGGCTTTTCATACTCTGCAACAATCAATTACTATAATATTGGGGAATCTTTTTAGAGCATCATTAGTTTTGAAGATTCCACTATAATTTTTGCTTCAATTATGTGTAACTTGTGTTGTGGTTATACATCTAGCACACTATGGAAGCTAGCCAAGAATTTATTGGCACAAATACTAAATAGGCCACACGTCTCTAGAGACCTCAAGGATATATGAAGGAAAATATAAAAGAGCCATTAAAGAGTCATAGGAGGTAGTCTTAGGATTTTTCTTTCCAGACCCTCATGAAGGCATGGGCAAAAGTAATACGGTCACCATGAAAGCATAAGTGAGACTGTGAGAAGTTAGTGTGTGGACAAGTTATTTAAAGGATAGGTATGATGATTGAAGGCAACATCGACGTAAAGACTTGATTAACATTGACAGTCCTAAAGAAAATATTAGAAGCAAGATGAGAAAATGGCAACCATCGGCCTTGGTTTTTAGGGTTGTAAATAAGAATGTATTGTATCATGTTCCTTGCACAGTTGTAGCTTGTTGACAATAGAAGAGAGGCCTTGTTTCATTTGATGCTTTGGTTGGTAAGTTAAATTTTGGAGTTTAGTTTACACCATGCAACTCTTAAGGCTTTACACGGCTTCTCTTTACATGTAAATTTTAAAGAAACCATGACAAAGAAGGCAGGGGACAAAAAGGAGAACACTAAGGCAAGTTAAAGAGCATGAGTGAAGATTTTCAAGAAAACCATGCTTAATGGTTATTTAAAGATGTACATTAAGGGTTATTTAAATATCATGAGTTCACTTTCATTATCTAGTGAATGCAAGGGTGAGGTTTTCAAATAGAAAGACTTTCCATACAAATATACAATTTTTGAAGGATTGACAAGGATATAATGCACAACCCTATTCATATGATAATATTTTGAAGAATTTTATGTTATGATAGTGCCTTAGAAAGGGTAGTGAAACATAAGAAGAACAATGCCTTAGAATGACAATTTCAAAGTAAAGAAAAGTGCAAAACTACATGACAATCATTCTTAGGAGTATGATGTCAGTTGTATGACATAGATGAATACAAAGTATGGAAAACATAGGGAAGTAGCCACGTAGATACCAAAGGACAACACTATCAAGCAATGAAACTTCATGTTATATCTTTTAGGAATCAAGAATTTTGTGTGTCAATCATGAGAAGTGGAAAAGACCATCCCTGCACAGTCTTATGAACAATTAGACAAAAGCATGTCAAAAGAAATGACAATTCAAAAGAGGGGAAATTCAAAGGATAATACATGGTGATATAGCCTATTTTTTTTATGAAATGGATTCAATGAAAAAGTTAGAAATGACTACCATATGTCTATAAGAGAGCATGATAGCTTTTTTATAGAAAAGGACACGACAAAGTTTTTCCTTGAATAGGGACAATCATGGGTTGTAGGTTAAAGAGAGTATAGTGCTTAAAGTTCCAGATGATATCCATGCCATAACAAGGGAAAAAATTGTTGCTCATGTCGTTAATTCTACATTCAACCTATGTATTTTTAAAAAACCCTAGACAAACATGGATGGAAATTCATAATAGTAGGGAAGACAAGAAGAATGAGTGTGACTTCATGAAGGGGCTAGGGCATTCCAATTACACTAATCATGGTGCCAAAGATTCATATGATAAATCTAGAAAGACCTACCAGTATGGAAGAACATAAGGAACATAAACCCTTGAGAAGAACTATGGGCAATGAAGCAAAATAATGTGAACCAAATTGTGGGCTATGGCGACATAAATGAAGATTTTCTATTTAAAGCTTCTACAATAGCTCTCTATTGGGATTATAACACAATTAAGAGACAAAGTATGACATTGATGTATATTCAAGACATAAAAGGACACCATATTGTCATCATATGATATGAAGGTTAACCGACAATCAAAGGGATGGTCCCTTTAGATGATAGTGATAGCTAAAGGAAATCTCAAGAACAAGGGAAATCCAGTGACCCTATGTAAATGGAAAAGATAGTGAACAGAGGTGAAGTTTCCTTGATAGTGGTAAAAGATCTCAAACTATCGAAGACAATGATAATGTAAAAGGATATGTGACAACATATAGATAGAGTTAAAAAGGATATAAGGTAGTACCATCAATGCAATCAGACTTCATGCAAAATGAGGGCTATATGTTGAGTAGTCACTAAAGGAGAGCTAGAAAAGGTAAAGGATAGTCATGAAGATTGTCAAAAGGTCAATCTACAATGAACAGAGATAAAAGAAGAAAACTTGTTCAAAAATCTAATGTGAGGTGACAAACCTCACATTAGAGACAAAAGGATGAACCTCATAGTATAAACAAAGGATGAAGACAATGCACAATGCAAGATTGTCCTAATATAGTCACAAAGACTACATAGTTACAATGAATCTCTAGCCTTAACAATTCATTAAATGTGCATAGTATGAAGAGGACAGTCACAAGACTATCATATAGTTTAAAAATTGAGCATATTTCAATGAGAGTGATAGATTTAAAGGGGGAAAATGTTTTTTTACAGTTCATAAGAATAATAAAGAGATGACATTCATGCCAGAAATAAAGTAATGGATAAATGAGATACCCTGTTATAAGACAGTGCCAAGCTCTAGAGTTAGTATAATGACCTATAATATGAATGGTTGTGAATAATGCATTCATAAAGATAGTGAGAGTGTTTAACATGGGGCATAAATATTTGAAAGAGATTGAAGGACAATCAGTGAATAAGAGGAAGATAAGGACGTAAGGATAATGACAACTCTAAGGTAATCATACATAGACCATGAAAGTTTGTGTTAAAGGTTTGTGAAGTGATACGATAGTCCAACAATGCAAATTAGGTTGGAAGACTTGTGGATTAGGTCAATATTTCAAAACATTGAGTTTGACTGATCTCCAAGTTCCTATGGAGCTTAAGGGGTAGAGTTAAAAAGTAGAGAGGGTTTAGTCAAAAGAGTGTAGTCATAAGTAAAGGTGTGAACTTGTAAAGCAAATGGACAGTCAAAAAAGATAATTTGCAAATGTAAAGGCAAAGTTACTATTGTTTGAAACATACAAAACCTTATCCTATGCCTCAAGAAATCAATTTCCACTTCAAAAACTCATAAAACACATACTTTATTTTCATGTTGGGGCAATTTTATGAAATAAAAGAACACTTATGGAGAAGTTAAGGTAGTTTGGTAGTAGTTGAAGTCAAGATGGTGACAAGGAAAGCAGGTGGAGCTTTTTTAAGACAGTTTGCAAGCATCTAGGGGTAGTTCAAACTTCTTCCAAAGATCTAGGAGCTTCATAACCAGATGGAGCACACTTCAAGGAGCTGGAGAAGACCAAGTCAAACAAGGAAACTTCTCGGTCATGCAAAGTAGGTTGCCTTATTTTCAAGCATTATAACTTAGTCAAAATCAGTCCCTATATGCTCTCCTATACTTGGGATAAGATATAGGACCCATAGGCTAGCTTTTTAGTTAGTTTTTTCTTGTTTTTGAGGTTTAGAAGCAAAAGGTAGAGCATTGTAGCTCAAAAAACCAGTTCTTGCTCATTTTGGGCTATGTATTGTAACCTATGAAGGTTCTTTCTAACAATGGATACACATCTCATTTTCAAGTCTGTGTGTTGTTTATAAGCATTTTTATCAATAAAGATAAGTTATTTTTACCTTCTCAAAGTTGTTTCATTATGCAAACTTCTTCAAGATAGTTGATGTAATCCTATGGTGAGGTCTTTTCCCCTTGATTTTTTTCCTATTTTCATTGCCTTTATGTAGAAAATATGTACTTTTGCAGGTCATTACTTGTGTTTAACCAGCTAAGGGTAAATTTTAAGTTGTGAAACATTTCCAGCTCCTTCTAAATGTTGTCCTAGATATCAAACCTGGTCATGAAATACTTATGCAAGAGACATAAAATTTTGGGTTGTGTATGTTTAAGTTTATTTTGTTGATCATATTGTGTTCATTTAAACAAGTGCAGGTCAAAAGTCATTTGGTGCATCACCTTATTAAATCTTAGGTTTCATTTTCATGTCACTTCCTATCTCTTTTCTCTCCAAACAACATTAGCATAGGTTAGATTGGGTGAAATTTTAAGGGAACCAACCCTCTCTGGAGGTTGATCTCCATCATCTGAGCCCACACTCAAGGATAACATCCTATTGTGATATTGCTATCAAGATTCAGTTATGTAGTTTTACAAGTCAAACTCATTGACCCATGTTTCATGAGTAGTGATTCACAATAGCTCATCTCTCATGATAATGAATGGTCCACTTAGCACTCATTGCATCTAGGTAATGCTTATGAAGGTGAAGCACTAGGCCTTCCCAAGAGGTCACCCATCCTAATACTACTCTAGCTCAAGCACGCTTAACCATGGATTTTTCCCTAAGGTTAAGCCTACTTAGTTTGCAACCCGATTTGGAAAACCTTCAGCAAGTGTCATGCCTTATGAACCATTTATTATAGAACCTCTTTAGCTCATCAATTGATAAGTAAGAGGTATTGTCCACAGCATGTCAAATTGTGATATTGGTATCAAGATTCAATTGTGTAGTTTTATGAGTCAAACTCATTGAGTTGGAGTAGTACTGGGATGGGTGACCTCTCAGGAAGGCCCAATGCTTCATCTCTATGAGCATCACCTAGATTTAGTGAGTGTTAAGTGGACCATTCATTATCATGAGAGATGGGTTATTGTAAACCACTACTCATGAAACATGGGTCAATAAGTTTGGCTTGTAAACTACACAGTTGAATCCTGATAGCAATATCACAATTTGATATGCTATGGAAAATACCTCCTACTTATCAATTGATGAGATAAAGGGGCTCTATAATGAATGGTTCATAAGGCACAACACTTGATGAAGGTTTTGTAAATGGGGTTGCAAGCTAATTGGGCTTAACCTCAGGGAAAACTCTATGGTTAAGCATGTTTGAGATGGAGTAATACTGGGATGGGTGACCTCCCAGAAAGGCCCAGTGCTTCACCTTTGTGGGCATCACCTAGATGCAATTATTACTAAGTGGACTATTCATTATCATGAGAGATGGGTTCTTGTGAACCACTACTCATGAAACATGGGTCAATGAGTTTGACTTGTAAAACTACACAATTGAATCTTGATAGTAATATCACAATTTGACATGTTGTGGAAGATGCCTCCTACTTATCAATTGATGAGCTAAAAGGGCTCTATAATGAATGGTTCATAAGGGACAACACTTGTTGAAGGTTTTACAAATGGGGTTGCAAGATAAGTGGGCTTAACCTTAGGGAAAACTCCATGGTTAATTGCACTTGAGCTAGAGTAGTACTGGGATAGGTGACCTCTCGGGAAGGCCCAATGCTTCACCTTTGTGAGCATCACCTAGATGCAATGTGTGCTAAGTGGACCATTCATTATCATGAGATATGGGTTCTTGTGAACCACTACTCATCAAACATGGTTAAATGAGTTTGACTTGTAAAACTATACAGTTAAGTCCTGATAGAAATATCACAAGTTGACATGCTGTAGAAAATACCTCCTACTTATCGAAATCATCCCATGTTTCACAAGGTGGCTGAGTGATTTCATCAACTCAATAAGGGTGCACACTTTTGATGATAACATCTTTGGCATTTTTGGTGAGACACTTTGAACTATTGCAATTCAAAACTTGTCCATTCATTGTTGATATTTAGTGTGTATGTAAGCAATATCTACCTTTGGAGGTAAAATCTTCACACAACTGGCAACTCCAAATTCAAATCTACTATCTCAAGCAGACTAAGTGCTAGTATGTTCAATTTATAAAGAAAGCAAAATAGATTTGCTTTCATTTCAAAGCATTTCCAAGAAATTTTCCAACTTTTTGAATGCTTTAACATGTCAAAGTTTCATTAAAAACATGTCTTTTCACTTCCATTTTATTAAAATGTTGCTCATATATCCTCTTATCAACCATACCAACTAGAACATATTGTTGGTTTCATCCCAAATGACCCTATGACAATAGGTTATCAACACACTTATCATGTTTTCCACCCACCCACCCCTGCTCATTCTTCTTTACAACCTTCACATAATTTTAATTAGTCTCAAGAAGTCATTTATATGCCAAACCAACATTGTTACTTTTCCATCCAGGCCCAAAATGTTGACAGTATTGGGGATTAGTGACATCAAAATCATATTGCTAGACTTCAATAAGAAAATGGATGATATCAAGAAACAACAAGAATTCAATTTGCAACAAGTGGAGTTGGCTTACCAATCCTACTAGTACCAACATGATATAGATACATAGAGGAAGCAATATGAGGAGTCTCTTGCAAAAGAGATTTTTTCCAAACAAGAACATATGGAGTTGTTACTTGCACAAGTACAAAGGTTGGAATCCCAATCAACCTCTTATATTCCAAATCAACCTATGAAAGAGGAGGTTCCTAAGTACAATTTTCCAAGCATCAAGCAAGATAAGCCTCCCGAATACTTAAGTAAGTGTTCTAAATTCGAAATACCAAGTTTTGGAGGTAGTTTTCCATTACAAGAACTTATGCTTGAGAAAATTCAACCTACTATTCCTCAAATAGAGCCCCCTCAAGAGATTTTCCTACTTCAAAAATTCAACAAACTTCTCAAATTCATCCACTAAAATCAACCTTCTCATCCTAGCATCATTTCCCTTTACAAGGGTGGACCCATTGTTTATCAAGATAGTTGGTTTAGTGGGAAAGAGGAGGAGTTTTTTGAGGTAAGAGAAGAACAACTTGCAGCTAATGAACCTGCACATGATGGACTGATGGGCTCTATACTTGACTAGTTTCTCTTTACTGTTTTATACTTTTATCATTTCTTTCTACTAAGGTTCAAGACATTACCAAGACCTTTTATGTCTTTTATATAATTTTAAGCAGATTTAAGCATTTGGAAATGGAAACATGTTATGTTGATATGTGTGTGTATGAATTCATGAATGTCTATGAAGTTAGTAGGATTTTATGTTTAATTTATGATTGTTGATAATGGGAATTCCTTAGGAATAAGACTATTTATAGTAAGGAGAATTGTCAACCCGCAAAAAAAGGTTTCTCAACTTGCAACATAAGGACTACAAATTGTTGTGGAGAAGAAGTCAACCGACTGGGGTACGATACTTTTAGAGGAAAACAAAGGTGATCATTTACTGATGAGTCTGTGAGTCGCCTAATATCACTCTTACCTGCTAATGAGACAACAAGAAGGAGGAGTCTAATTACACCGAAGCCTAGCTATGACAAGACTATTCTGATTGAACATACTTTTGTTATGAGCAGTTAAGTTTGTTGGACATAGAGTCCGCATTTGGTTCTTCTACTCCTATTTCAAATACTTATTGTTTTTATTTTTAGAACTTAGTCCTCTTCCTATTCTTGAGGAAGATTTTATAGTTGTTTTATAAGTTTGTTTTCAGTTCATGAATAATGGGACTCCTCACAAACCCTATATAGTAGGATCTTCTATCAAGGAGGAGATCTAGTTACTATTATTACTAAGTAGTAGCAACAGTATTATGAATAAAATGTATGTTATTGAATAAAGATCTTCAATAGATTTCCTATTAGATTTTTTGTAACAATTTAATGTTAGAATGCAACAAATAGAATTGATTTGATATTACGGTTTTTTTGAGTAAATGAGTGTTTGAAAAAATCCTATGGAAGCAACAACTCAAACAAGGGCCACTTGAGGTACTACTAAACCACTTTAGTTTCAGTTGTCAAAATAGATAATGCATTATGAATTCAATTGGTAGTTTTCAGTTACATGATTGTGAATGAATGTGTTACATTTTATGAATTGGATTATGTAGCTTAATGTTTTGTCTTATACGTCAGAGGATTAGCTAAGTTAGGACACTACAGTTTAACAGTTAACAATTACAATCTTAAGTATTAGGTACCCACTTGACATAAGGTAGTTGTTTACATTCATTTTCCATGTTTTGTGAATTAGCAGTTTATTTTGATTTCAAGCTTTTATTGTATTCACACATGTTTATTTTCCTATGTATCTCAATTGATGTAGGGTGTTTAGAATCTTTCAATGCATATATTTTTCCAGCACTATCCAAAGTAATATGACTCCCTAGTTGTTGGTTTAATGCAACCCTCTTGTGAATGATGAAATGTTAGGGATCCTCAGGTCCTCTTAGCTATGTGTATACATAGTATCACCAGTTTAATAAAACATTAGAGTGGCTCCACATGGACAATATGAAAAATAAGACTTGTTACAAGAGGTTGATGAGCATGATCAAATATGACTACAAGTTGAAAAAAAATCAAGAGGGTTTGAATGTGAAGTTTTCATTGATTTGTTTGATGAGATTTCATTTTTTGTTGAAGGTGAAGAAAATGTATCAATGCTTATGTCAATAGATCGGTTGGGAGACCAAGATAACAAGCAGGAAGGGGGTGGTGAAAAAAAAGAGTCTACATTTTGGTTTGATGAGTTGCCTTCTTTTGTTGAACAAGATGAAGAAGATATGCTCATACTAGCATCAACATCAACTTCAAAATAACTAGAAGATACTGTAAATAAATTTGAGCAGAGACAAAAGAAGCTAACAAAATTAAACATAAAATAATATGTGCTTCAGTATTTTCTTTTGTTCAATACATTTGCATATATATAGGATTTGCATATCCTATATTATAGGAAACCTCCTATAACAACTCCCTTACATAGATAATTACGTGAATAACAAATAAACAAACTCCTAAATATATGAGTTGTTAAAACAACTCATAATACAATCAAACACTCACTATAATATAATATTAAGTTGTTTCTCAACAACTTAATATTAACATACACAACTCTATTTTATTAAATATACTAATCATAACACCCATGTGAACACTAATTCCTAACACTCCCCCTTAGTGTGAACATGGGGAGAAAGTACATCACATGAACTGGAAATATAATCATATGCTTACACATACTTTTAGGTCTACATACTGCTATCTAGATCTTGTTGCACATGATCACCTACATACAAGAACTTATCTCTCTTTCACTTCCAGCGAACTCATCACCGACCAACCATACTTCCAAGAAGTTTGACAATCAGAGGATCTCTGTAGCCAGTTGCTCTCCTATACAACTGTTTACAATATTGATGATGTTCATATTCTCCTCCTTTCAAACTTTAACACTTTTAACTGTAGTAAGCTCAACACTTATGACTCCTGATCTTGTTTCACATGAAAGGAACCTCTCATCAACCTTTCATGGTTTTCACACAGGTTTACCACAAACCTAAACACGAACAAGAACTCACTCATTTGTTCACCTCATATGGTTTTTTGGATTATCACTAACCTTTTCAAGATCCATGAGCTACATTACACTAGTGCTTTTGTTTATTACAACATTTTGCACTAGGAGGATACATAAGAAAATAACACATGAATAGAAATAACCATTGTTGTTGATCGTGCCACTTGATCTCCAACAACATAGAAAACTATTGCTGCCACACAATAGAAAATAAAATGCCACCAAAGTTGATAAGCGACCTCATCGTTGGTGACTGACGAGAGGACGCTAAGTGTCCTTCAACCGCCTGTGCCTCCATCCTCCATTGAGCTTGCTACTTAACAAATTTTGATTTGAGGCTCAATTTTATAATCCCCCCCTTAATATGGATGTCACGTACAAGCAATAATGCATCCATTTACAAATGAGACATTTATTTTTTATTTTTTAATAATTTTTTTGACACTTTTTGATAGACATACTTTTGATGACATAACAATTGATGTCTTGTGAGAATACACCTAATTCTTAAAAAATGAAACAACTTAACTTTAATCTTAAAAATATCGTTCAAAATAAATCGCTTCCTACTTTCTCATAGTTATCACAAAATGTTTGCTATGGCCTTTCCTCTAGACTTTGAAACCGAGTTGCTTGTGAATAATGCCATGCTGAAATTCACGTTTTGGATACACAACTTGTACCATAGGAGGTTGATTCTATTGAGTAGGGTAGAAATAGGTAAAAGAATAACCATCAATCAAAGCCATGACTTGGATTTGCAATCAAAATTAAGTTTTCCCTCTTTTCAGGAATGCATTCAAATTCTATTATAACTTAAAGCAGCAAAGAGATTCACCAATAAATTGAAAAAATGTTGCAGATGTTGATATCACGTCCAACTTCCTCTTCAGACTGCTCGCAAAATACTCAAAATATTTCTAAACAATTTCTGGGTTTTGTTCCCCTCTTCATCGGCTTTCCAAAACATTTTGAATTTTTAAATTTCATTGAGAAATAAATGAGATATCATCATTTTACTGAGACTGCATCATAGAAAAACGTGATTTTAAAATCAATTCCATATACCATTGCTCTTACCAACTCGCCTATGCATCAATTTGGTTCAAATAATATTCTTCATTCTTCTATTGGAATTCAATCTTCATTAAAGGAAGCTCCATGGATTTTCACTAGCATGAAGATGATTATTGCTCTCATACCATGTAAATAAATTTGAGCATAGACAAAAGAAGCTGAAAAAATTAAACATAAAATAATATGTGCTTCATTATTTTCTTTCATTCAATACATTTGCATATATATAGGATTTGCATATCCTATATTATAGGAAACCTCCTATAACAACTCCCTTACATAGATAATTATGTGACTAACAAACAAACTAACTCCTAAATATATGAGTTGTTAAAACAACTCATAATACAAACAAACACTCACTATAATATAATATTAAGTTGTTTCTCAGCAACTTAATATTAACGTACATAAATCTATTTTATTAAATATACTAATCATAACACCCATTTGAACACTAATTCCTAACAGATACAAACAATCTTGACAAGCTGTCGATATACCAAGATCAAAACGAGGGGAACACTGTTTTGAAGAGTGTGAATATTGACATACATGAGGAGAATAAGCTAGAAGTTCACGATGATTTTTTCTAGCATCATCATATAATACTTTTGTTCAAATCTTGATGCCAAGATAGCACTTTGTGAATCAAAAAATAATGAGTAGCACAAACTAGAGGAGAAAGCGGTCATGTTTCCATTTGAACAACATGAACCAAATCATTCCAATGTGTATGATGTTAAAGAGAGAATAGTCCAAAAAAAAGAAGCCAACAATGAGAGTTTGAAGTTTGTTCGTTCAAGAGGGTATCCTATCAGAAATTTAGCTAGGATGGAGGCCTGTAAAGCATCACGAGTTATGCTTGCACCCAAGCATGAATTTGCAATTGAGGAAGGATGCATTTAGCTCACTTATCCAATTCAAAACAACAATATGAGTTTACTTACATCATTCATGAAACATTGCAATAGTCTATTGAATATCTATTTGTGTTTCATATCCTCTCAACAATTTATGATCATGTATTACATCCTATGTTGGTCAGAAAGGAATTTATTTTGCAAAACCGGTTAATGGATTTGTTTGAATACCACCACTATTGGTTAGTATAGGTTAGGATAGGTTGTTTTTTGAGTCAATAATTGTTATTGCACACAGGTTTTAGGAATCTTTCCATTCCTCCAAGTGTTGTTGCACATCTAGTCAGTTATGTTTCGGTTTTTCTTTTTTTTCTTAGGTAATGTGGGTGAGTCGGTAGGTTTCTAGCACTGTTTTGGGGTGCTACAAGAGTTAAGATTTGATTTTTTAGTGTGCTCAAGTTTTTTTTATGACTCTATGCCCAATGGATTATATAAGGCAGTTGGTCACCATGTTTAGCAAGCAAACATCTCTAAGAGGTCACCAAAGATGACATTTTTGTGTCAAAGGTCATCAAGAAAATTAGAGAAGGGTTTCATAAAGTTCAAATGTAGCCAAAGAGAAAATGAAAATTTAGGATGAAAAGTATAAAGTTTTTGGTCAAATTTAAGTGTTAATAATACAAAAGGAGAAAAGGTGAACAGTTTATTACTTTTTCCAATGCTAAAGTGGGAGGTTGGAGGGAAAGAACAAATGAGTTTGTTTGCTTTTATTCTTCACCTATATTGTAAAATAAAGACTTTAGGGGTTCCTGACATGTTGAAGGATTCTCGAGTAGAAGCATGGGCTTTATTCCATGTTGTAGACCAAAGAGAAAATATGGAAGGAAGATTTTAAAGTTGGGAGAGCACATTGAAAACCTTTTTATCTTTGTCTTTATAGCTTGACAGGTATGCAAAATTACTATCAAGATTCCTGTATATTAGCCTACATACCTACTCAAAACCATGTGCATGTATAGGTTCATATAGATGTTTTATGAAAAGTTTTTAAGGAAAGAATCCTAGTTTCTTTGTTTTTTCATCTTGTCAAATTCTAGGAATGTGTATGAAGGTCTGTGAGAACTTTTGAAATGCATGGGGTGTTATCCTCTTAACTTTGAAGCTGAAAATTAGTCTGGAAGTTTTCCCAAGCTACACCTTAACCCATACTTCTGGTCAAAGGTCTCAAGTGTCATCTATTTAGATTTGACATCTAGTTTTGGATTTTCATATTTTGCAATAGTTTTTTATTTAAGGGGTAAACACTTTTGACCGGAGCTATGAACCGGATACAACCATTCAACAATCCACCCCAACGGGGTTTGAACCTTGGTGGCAAGAACAACAATGCCACCTATAAACCATCACACCATGCCAATACCGGCCATATTTTGCAATAGTCAATGACTATAATAGTAGAGAATATTTGTAGAGCATCATTAGTTTCAAAGGTTTTAGTAACTATTATTAATGCTTTGATTATGTGTAACTTGTGTTGTGGTTATACATCTAGCACACTATGGAAGCTAGCCAAGAATAAATTGACACAAATACTAGATAACCCACACATCTATAGAGACCTCAAGGATATATGAAGGAAAATATAAAAGAGCCATTAAAGAGTCATGATAGGTATTCTTAGCATTTTTCTTCCCAAACCCTTTTGAAGGCATAGGTAAAAGCAACACAATCACCATGAAAGCATAAGTGATATAGTGAGAAGTTAGTGTGTGGACAAGTTATCTAAAGGATAGGTATGATGATTGAAGGAAACCCCAATGTAAAGACTTGATTAACATTTACAATCCTAAAGAAAATATTAGAAGCAAGATGAGACAATGACAACTATCCACCTTGGTTTTTAGGACTGTAAACAATAATGTATTGTATCATACTCCTTGCATAGTTGCACAACTTGTTGACAATAAAAGAGAGGTCTTGTTTTAATTGATGCTTTGGTTGGTATGTTAAAGTCTAAAAAGTTTAGTTTACAACATGCAACTCTTAAGGATTTACACAACTTCTTTTTGCATGTAAATTTTAAAAAAACCACGACAAAGAAGGCATGAGACAAAAAGGAGAACACTGAGGCAAGGCATGAGTGAAGACTTTCAAGACAACCATGATTAAGGTTTATTTAAAGATGTACATTAAGGGTTATTTAAAGATCACGAGTTCACTTTCATTATTTGGAAAATGCAAGGGTGGGGTTTTCAAATAAATAAGATTTCCATGCAAATATACAATTTTTGAAGGATTGACAAGGAGATAGCATGCACAACCCTATTCATATGATAATATTTTGAAGAATTTTATGTTATGACAGTGCCTTAGAAAGGGTAGTGAAACATAAGAATAGTGCCTTAGAATGACTGTTTCAAAGTAAAGGACAATGTTGAATTACATGACAACCATTCTTAGGAGTATGATGTCATTTGTATGACATAGATGCATACAAAGTATGGCAGACATAGGGAAGTAGCCACATAGATAACAAAGTACAACACTATCAAGCAATTAAACTTCATGAAAAATATTTTAGGAATCAAGAATGTTGTGTGGCAATCATGAGAAGTACAAAAGGCCATCCCTGCATAGTCTTATGAACAATTAGACAAAAGCATGTCAAAAGAAATGACAATCTAAAAGAAGGGACAATCAAAGGCCAACACATGGTGATAAACCCTATGTTTATCTATGAAAGGTCTTTAATGAAAGAGTTAGAAAGGACTATCATATGTCCATAAGAGATAGCATGATAGCTTGTTTATAGAAAAGGACGTGACAAAGGCTTTGCATGAATAAGGATAATCATGGGTTGTAGGTTAAAGAGATTATAGTGCTTAAAGTTCTAGATGATATTCATGCCATAACAGGGGCAACATTTGTTGTTCATGTCATTAATTATACTTTCAACCTATGTATTTTTAAAAACCCTAGACAACCATGGATGAAAATTCATGATAGTAGGGCAGACAAGAAGAAAGTGTGACTTCATGAAGGGGCCATCGTAGTCCAATTACACTAATCATGGTGTCAAAGTTTCATATGACAAAACTAGAAAGACCTACTGGTATGGAAGAAGAACATGAGGAACATAAACCGTTGAGAAGAGCTACGGGCAATGAAGCAAAATAATGTGAACTAAAATATGGGCTATGGCGACATGACTGGATATTTTCTATTTAAAGCTTCTACGATGGCTCTCTATTGGGATTTGAACACAATTAAGAGATAGAGGATGACATTGATGCACAATCAAGACATAAGAGGATACCATATTGTCATCATATCATATGAAGGTTAACCAACACTCAAGGGGAAAATCCCTTTAGATGACAGTGATAGCTAAAGGCAGTCTCAAGAACAAGGGAAAATCGGTGAGCTTATGTAAATGACAAAGACAATGGATAGAGGTGAAGTTTCCTTGACATTGGTAAAAAATATCAAACTATTGAAGACAATGATGATGCAAAAGGATATGTGACAACAAATAGATAGAGTTTAAAAGGATATAAGGTGGTACCATTGATGTAATAAAGACTTCATGCAAAATGAGGGCTATATGCTGAGAAAACACTAAAGGAGAGCTAGAAAAGGTAAAGGATAGTCATGAAGATTGTCAAAAGTTCAATTTACAATGAGTAGAGACAAAAGAAGATAAACTGTTAAAAAATATAATGTGAGGTGATAGACCTCATATTAGAGACAAAAGGACAAACCTCACATTATAAACAAAGGATGAAGACAATGCAAAATTCAAGACTATCCTAATATAGTCACAAAGACTACATAGTTACAATGAATCTCTATCCTTAACAAGTCATTAAATGTGCACAATACAAATATAACAGTCACAAGACTGTCACATAGTTTAATAATGGAGCATAGTTTGGTGAGAATGACATATTTAAATGGTATAAATGTGTTTTTATAGTCCTATTATCACGTGGGACCCTTAACCCTCGTTGACACCCTTAACCTCTTTGGTGGCACCTTCATTGACAACTTAGGATTTTGGTGTAGTGGTAGCTGGCCTATGTTAACAAATTGGTGACTCCGCTCGGGAGGGTTCGACTCCCACTCTCGATGCTCTATCCACCTTGTGGTTGACTATATTTGTTCGGACCTCTCGGTTGGGGGGTAAATTGTTGTCATGCGGGACTCTCAACCCTTATTAGCACCCCTTAACCTCTCTATTGGTGTCCTCACTAACAACTTAGGCTTTTCATGTAGTGGCAGTTGGCTTGTGTTAACATGAACATAAAGTGAGAATTAGAGATTACTATAGGATGACACTACTTTTAATTAGAAATTATAATTTGGAGAAGGTTCCCAAAGCAATGCATGAAGATGGAAAGATCTTGCACCCTTCCTATAATAGAGATAAGTTTTTGAATCAACCCATGGATATAATAGACTGGTATAAGCTAGAAGATGGCTCCATTGAGGTGAGAAGAAGAGTGGTGATTGAAAGAGCCATAATGTTTTTTGAGGCATTCATATCCTATAGATGATCCTCATTCCTAATAATAAAAAGATACTAAAACCCATAGAATAGTTTTAGAATAAAGGGAAACTTTTCTTGTTATAGGACCAAAGAGAAACAAGTAGAAGAATAAATATGAGGCTCTTATGGTGTAGTTAGTTGCAAACAAAGACGGGGAAGATCTCGACGAACAAACATTACAAAGAAGAGTGAGGACCAGATCCTCTACAATTCAAGGAACTTAGATACTACCTGATCGTCTTGTCCAAACTCCTATTCATTCACCTCCTTCTTCTCCTCTTACATAGTTCAACATTATAGAACTGTTTGAAGAGGAATAAATAAATATTGATAATAAATAAGAAGAAATGCATATTCCCACAAGAGCTTTAGAAGAAAAGGTAATACAATATTATGTGTATCTTCTAAGGAAGAGTTCCACACATTGACATAATTGGTAACTTCTTCACCTTCTTCTTCTATTGGATTCACCTCAAGGATGGTTTCCCCTCCTCCTCTAAGTCCTCCTCACTCCACTCCTCAAATACAACCAGGTTCCTTGAGAGAGAAAGTAATGGGAAGATCGGTCAAGGATTCAGGATTGCCAATTTGGATGAGCTCCATAATAAAGAAGGTACAAAGAACATACAAACCCATTTTAGAGGATTTTTAGGGCTATTAGGAATGTTCAAGGCTCAACCAAAACATAATAGAGTTAGGACATTATCCACCATTAATGTGGATGCTCAAGGAGATAGGATTCAACAAGTTACAAATCCTATTGTTGATAAGAATGAGGTTGATATAAAACTAGCATATTTTTAGATAAAAACGATTAATATAGACTACCATACATGAGAGAGAGAGAGAGAGAGAGAGATGATATCTCTAAACCTCAATGGCTATTGTCCTAGTAAATTTCTAGGTGTAAACTATTAATTTTGGCAATCATACATGAGAGGGAGAGAAATAATATAAAAACTATTAATTTTGGCAATCATACATGAGAGGGAGAGAAATAATATCTCCAAATTAATAAAGATGCAAAGAATAAAGAAGAGCTCAACACCTAGGTTGGGGAGCTCATTGCGTACATTAACTACCTCATTGGCCCTATAGACTCAAAGGAACCTACTCCAATTATCAAGTAAAGGCACTGGATAAGGGAAAATGAAGGAAGATGTTGGAGGTGTGGTAGGTGATACCAATGCTTGGAGGGATGATTTGGAGATAAAAGGAATCAAGACAATCCAAGAGGCCATCTAGTGCTATCATAAAATATTTGATGAAGCTAGTGCAATGGTTGAGTTTAAGGAGAATCTTAATGAAGATATCTTATTGCTGGACGATGGTTTACCAAAACTTCAAAGAATGGCTAGGGTTATATTTTCAAAATCATAGAGCAGGAATATTTTACCAAGTGACAACCCAAATGTGCATCTAGATTGGGTTGAGTCCACTTACTGGAGAACCAACGTACTAAAGGATCACAAAGGCAAGTTTTTTGTAAGTAGGGTATTCAAAAACATAGTCATGGCTAAGATTAAATCTTTTGTTAAGGCCTTTCCTTGTAAATTTTGAGAAAATCCTAACAATACTTTCCTTATTGTTTTTGTCATCAATTAATTCATGAGGATAATTAAGAAACTACTCACACAAGAGCTAATTGATAAATTTATGAGAATAAAAGAGAACCTTAATACCTTCTAGACTAGGATTTCATAGATTAAAAAAGACCATCTTTGTGAATAAGGTAAGAGTTCAATGTAAACTTTCCACAAACTTTAACTCAATTCTAGAATCCTTACTAAATTTCTAGGCTTAGTTTCTAGAGAAATAGGATTAGGGGTAGCTAATTTTGAATTGTGCTCTAATTTCATTTATTATTTGATAATTTAATAAACCATTTTTTAGTGCATCTTATTATAATTATTTCCTCAAGCCTAGTCAATAAAATGTGTAATTTAATTTTGGGGCCTAAGCTTGAAAAATAAATGTAGCTTGTAAATTTTAGGCCCAAAGATCAATTAATATCCTAACCAACTTACCATTTTAGATGCATATTTAGGAACCCAAGATGGATATTTATGGGAGTTTTAGTATCATTGTTACGAGTTGAAACTTTTGGATGTAAAAGTGAATTGTTGAACTTTTAGTATAGGAATCTTGTTGGATACCAATTACAAATCAATCAAAGGATCATACATATTTTCTCTAATTGTTCTTATCCTTGGTGGCGATGAATCTTTGTTTTATGTTCTTTAAGTTGACGACTTGGTGAAATCTTGAATATGATTTGTAGTAGGGTTATATGTTAGATTTGGGCATGGAATATAGTGCCTGTATGCACTTAACTTGAATATCTCTATTTTTTTAATTCCTTATAACCTTGCACTTGTATTCATTGCATAATATGTTACTTTGGATTTTATTAGATCTTTCAAAATCAAGGCTAAATCTGAGTATATCATTATCTATTTATTTTTATGTTTCTTTCTCTAAACCCTAACATCTTTTGATATGTTTTGCAATGTGATTAGAATAAGAGTAGATCTAGGTTGGGTTAGAAGTAGATTAGGAATATATTAAAAATATAATAATTGTAATTCTACTTGAAAAACTTAAGATTTATCTAGTATAGTAGTAGATTTAAGTTTTTGGATGTATGTATTGTCAAGCTTGATATTTTCTAGCACATGCCCCTTGCTAAAAAAATCTGATAGATTGCTTTGTTGCTTTGTATTTCCAAGTTGTAGCACTACATGAACCTTGGAGTTGATTGATTACCATGATTGATATTTTTTTTAGGAGTAGTTTTCTTTAATCTACTTGAGTTGGTTGTGTCAAAAGACCTATTAACAAATCCTATTAGCATGTTTTAAGGAACACTGAAGTAATTATTATAATCCTCTCTCCTTAACCAATTTGCCAATTTTTTTATTTTTTCTATTTTGTTTTATTTTCGTTAAGCTTTTTGAATTTATTTTTGGAATTCCTCCCAAAAGATAGTGTAAGTGTGTAGAAATCTACACAAGCATGCTAGTGTCTTGGGAATTCTAAAAGTTAAAATATCGCTTGGTTTCCTAGGTGGATGTTGAAGCCTATTGTTACACTTGTATGTCATGAAACACCTATGCACATGTGAGTCTAGGCTTATTGTTCCCTCACTAGCCTATTAGAATCCCCTTATCAAAGACATTATTTCATGCATGCAAAAATCACTCTTCTCTCTTGTTCATTTCTCACGGTTATAACTTTATTTGCATTGTGTTGTTTCTTTCTTTATTGAAGCTCTTAGTCTACAATTGGAATTCTACATTACATTGTCACACAAATCCATTGGTATAATATTTCTTATTTTATTTTTTATTATCCATTCATTAGTCTACAACAAGTATTTCTGCGACTTCTTTTATCATTGCTTCTCTCTTTCCCCTTCACGATAATGGTTGTTTACTATTTTTTTCTCTTGATCATTTCCTCTATTTACAACTTCTTATATTTGTTCTTTGGTGTTTTTATTATCATTAGAAAGTTATCAATGATTCACATTTCTCAAATTATCTTCCATACAAGGGTAAAAGCATAAAATTATGTCATGCTTTTGACCAACAAAATAATTTTTTAGTGAAATTGTTTCACTCAAAACCATGTAGCATCTACGTGGCGCATATAGTTTCGAGCGAAAGGGTTTCACTAGAAACCATTAAATTTTTTTTTCAATTAAAATTTTGAAATAGGGTTCAATTTAAGTGTAAGGTTTCGAATGAAACCCATTCACTTGACACTATCTATGTGGATGCCTATATGGTAGCTTAACTCCTCTTTAGGGGAAAATTAAAAAAAAAAAAAATTTCAACTCTAGATTTCCCTAACTAAGAGTACTTTCATGAGAATTTGAAAATACCCTTTTGTAGATGCTTAGAATCTAAAATCTAAACATAATTTATTTTTGATATTTTGATAATTTTATTATGATTTTAAAAAATATTGTAAGTAGGTTTTTATAATTTTATTATGATTTTAATATATATATATATATATATATATATATATATATATATATATATATATATATATATATATGGGTGATCCCACAATAGTGGTTTACAATTTTTGGCCAAATGACACTGAAATTATTATTTTTAACTAAATCTTCACATTCGAACATCTATAGTGGCTAAACCGTGAAGAATTTGAAGATAATGCAAACTAGAGTCTCATCACATTTTTTCTGAAGATTCTAAAAATATTTTTTCAAAATTTTTGGAATCAGTTTACACTTCTTTTTCCATCTCCCATGAAAACGTTTTTTTCAAAAACAACATTTTTAAAAAGTGATGCACCGTATAACGCATAACTTTTTTTCCATGAAGGATAAAATTCTAATTCTTTCGAATTTAGATTTGTAACTTTGATATCTAGTGCTTCCACTTGGTTAGATAGTTTTTTATTGAATATTTTTCTTTAATCAAGTTTTGAAGTCAAACCAATTACATTTTAGACATAGCGCAACCATATAACGCATAAATTTTTTTGTATATATCAAAATTCAATTTTATTTTTTTTGTTGGATCAAGGACTTCAATATCCGGTGCACTCATATTTTTCAAATTTTTGTTTTGATAATCTGCTATTTTTCCACATGTGCAGAACATAGACCTTCATTTTCGATGAAAAACCTATGTTTAATAAAACTAAAAAAACAAATACATAATAAAACCAAAACATATTAAGATTATATTCGTTGGATAGCTTGTTCCGAGGACCACCTGATTCCAGTTGGGTTTGTGAGGATTCATCCATTTTCATCATCAACCCGAGCTCCGAAGTTCCAAAATTCAGGGTTTTTTTGTGTCTCAGAGGAGGGATGAGGAATAAGGGGGGTTCGAGCGAACCCCTAGGGGTTTGCTCGAACCAAGGTTCATTCGAACCCCCCTTTTATAAGGTTTTTTGTTGGCATTTTTGGCGGTAAAGCATTAAAAGGGTTCGCTTGAACCTAGGTTCTAGCGAACCCCTAATGGGTTCGGTCGAACCAATATGTTCTTACAAACCCCTAAATTCAATATTTTTTCCATGCATTCGTTTTCTGCGAGTTTTCCTTCCTCATTTCAATTGTAAACCACTATTGTGGCTTCACCCATATATATTTAAAATAAAATAAAATACATGGTGTACTAGAGGAGAGAATCCTCTCCAAGAGGGTATAATTTTTTAAAAAGTAAAAAAAAAAACAATGGTTGATGTTCCATGAAAAATACAATATTTTGATTAAGTTTGACTTAAGAAAATTATTAAAAAATAAATATTCATCAAATTTATTTTTTCCATGTGTTAGATTTTCAAGTAATCTATGTGGAGAAAAAAATAGAGAAAAAAATCTTTTTTTTTTGCAACATCCCATCAACCTCACTTTTTACAAACATAAATCAACAATTAAAACTCTTCTCTTAAATTTATAAAAATTATATCCAGCTAATTTAAAATAAAGAAAATATAAACATAAGCTACGTAACTACAAATTAAGAGTTCTACATTTCATTAATTTACATCATTCTAAAATTCAAAACATAAATATCACTTTTAGGTGGTCAAAATTAAAAAATTGTATTTGTGTGGGTCATTTCCTTTATAAAAGTGTGACACAAATATGTACTTCTATCCATATACTAGGATGTGAAAATCCTTGTAAACCTAAGGTAATATTATTTATAAGTATTTATATTGTTCTTACATTCTAGAGACACATGATTATAAGCACACACTCTTTAATCTCCATTTTTTATTTGACTCCTCAATAGAGTCGAAAGACCATATTTAGGGTGTGACCATTTTTGTGAGCTCCCTAGTCATCCCTTTTACACTTGTCCTTGCTATAGGAATTTTGGAGGCTATTTCACATTGAGGTTTGCATTCTTTAAATTTTTTTGTGATTGTATTATTTCATTTAAGTTAATTATAGTTTAAAATATTATTGTTTTTCTTTTTCTTTTTTTAATATTTTCAATGTGTCCATCCTATTTGTGTGCAAAAAAATGACATCTATATATCTCCTTCATTATTTTATCCCTTTCATATGATTACATGCATTTATGATGACAACACATTTGATGGAAACAATGTTGGCACACTAATATCTAGGTTTAATTTCTTCCATATTTACTCTCCAAACTTTTTGTAGTTCTCAAGTTTCTATTTTTATAGTTCTCATAATTTATTTCTTTGTTTCTTTCTTTGTTTCCAATTTTTCCTACTTTCCTATATCAGCGTAATACTTTTCCTCAAGGGATACATGTGATTTAATTAGTCAAATGTCTATTTAGATAAGGTTAAAATAAAATTTCTACTAAAATTAACAACAATACTTCTTGATTCTTAACATTATTTAGTGTGTGTTAGGTTGAAATCTTAGCATAACATAGGAATCAACTTTAAATTTTACAAGGAGGCATTTCATGAAATAGTGAATTAGTAGTAAGTAGACCACCTTTAGTAGGAAGCAGAATAATTCTTGAAGATTGTTGTCTGGTATTAAATTTTACAACAAGGCATCTCATTAAATAGTGAATTAGTAGTAAGTAGACCACCTTTAGTAGGAAGCAAAATAATTCTTGAAGATTGTTGTCTGGTATTATCAATACCCTTAGAGGTAATTATATATATATTTAACTTTATCATATCCACATTCAAGTGTTTTAAATAATCCTCTTTACATATATTCAATTGGAACTGTTATCTGCTAAGATACACTTCATATTTATGTGTTCAAACTTCATTGCAATATATAAAGATAATTATCCATTAATAATTGATTTAGGTAGAAGATCCATAACATCAAAATCAAAATGAATATCATGGTGGGGTTGTGATACACTAGTTGTAATTAAGAAAATTATTATTTTTTGAGAAATTTCATATTAGACTTGCATCTTATATAAGGCTTGTTGCATTTTTTCCTTATAAAAAGGTGATGCACATAATAAGTACCAAAGAGATAACTTATCTTGTGTATTTTGTGATTGATTGACAATATTATATTCCTTAGGTGCCTTGATTGTGAGCTTAGGTGTAGGAGGGAGATTGATATTATTAGGCAACAAAATTGTTATATTAGATGTTACTTTTCAATCTCTAGCCAACCTTTAATAGGTATGACCTTTTGGAGTTGGTCCCTCAACCCTACAACTTTCAAGGATCACGTGTAATCAGACACTTGCCACAAAAAAAAGAGAAAATACAAAGTAGTGGAGGCCAAGAGCTAAGATCCAAAACACAAATCATCATTAATGTGTAAACCTCACACTATATCATGTTGTGAATAATACAATGAACCATTATAAAGGGAAAAATAAAAACAAAAATAAAACCAACCCTAAGGAAACCCTAGGTGAGGATGAGAGGATGTCATGCCATGTGTCCTCATCCTATGACTTGAGACACAAAGATGGCATGAACTAAGTAAGCTTAAGCACTAGAGCACTAAATTATTATAACACCCCCATAAGTGGAACGCAGGGAGTAGTTAAAACCTCTAAATGTGAATGGATAAAATACAAAAGATGGGCCCTGAAAACTACGTCTAATGAGGCACCCATTTACAGATGAAAAAAGTTATCACAACCAAAGGAAAGGAAAAAAAATTCACTAGAAAAATCCTCTCCAAAAGAGAGAAAGATGAATGAAGGACTAAGAAGCCTGTAAAATAGGCCTAAAAAAGAATAGAAACTTGGAGAACATCGCTGAAGCACGAAACTGTAAACAATGTCAAAAGATGACTACTAGATTGATGTTCAAATGAAGAACCTCCTATAAAATCAGGATGATTATCAGGAACAAGAAGACAATAATTTGCATGAGTACCCCTAACAATACTACTTGAACAAATATTAGATGGGAAAAAAAGGTAAAACATTTGACATTCAAAGACACATATAACATGTGAATCTACATGAGTGACCCAATGACACTACTCAAAAAATACAAGGAAGTTGCAAGTCAAAAATGCAGGTACCAATAGTTTGAAGAAATTGATCAATTGAGGATGGAAGGTCACCTCCATAAAAATGAATGCTATGGTAAGTGCTCTATCTCACCAAAATGCATGGGTAACCAACCGTGCTGCATTTTCATAGTACATGTATAAGAATAAAATCTAGATGCATGGTTCACTACAAAGCAAACTAAGGAAGCATTAGCACCAATATTAAAACCCCCCATAATGCTGACAAGGGATAGGAAAGAGAGGTCCACTAAAAATAGTGTCACTATGTAGTGCATGAAGGAGAAAAAATATCATTTGAACATGCATAGGAAAGTACATGCAACTAAAAAAGGTGTGCAAACTAAGGCACAAACACATGAAGGTAGATGAGGTTGTGATTTCAAACAAGAAGGCACACACAACAAATCCTCCATGACACTTTATATTATAGTGCAAGTACAAAATATGGCATAACGAGATGTGTGAAATCCCTAAAAGGTATATGTGCAATAATGACACTTTATCTCATGCATCTACAAATGGAGAAATGCATTCAAAAGATTCCTAAATGCTAGAAATACATATAAAATAACAAAAATAAATTCATCCCACAAAAAAATAATATTCCAAGAGCCAAAACATTTAATTAATCAACCAAAATGAGAAAACACAAAATTAAATAAAATGTACCTAAGAAAAATAATGGAAAAGTTGTATGGATATCTTAAAATATATATACAATACCTTTTCAATGCCACAAGAATCGTGAAAAATTATGGAACGGGTCAAAATTTATGAGCTTGAGGGTTGAAAAGGAACAACTAACTTCAACCTGAGATAAAATGTACTAGCTGAAATTTTTGGGAAAACTACCTACGCCAATGGAAAGTACTCAAAACTAGATTTCCAATGATGTCTCGTTTGTCAAATTTTGACACCATATGCCCACATTATGCCAAAAAGAAAAATAGGTCCTTTAGGGAAAAAATAGGGCTAAGGGCAAGTTAAGGTGGTTGTCCATACTACTAACATCAACAAATGAAATATGTTGTTGTAGGGACAAAATATTCGTTGCATGCCAAAAATAATCATCTAATACCTAAATAAACACTAGTAGTTAAAAAAATGCATAGGGATAAGAATATTCTTCAACATCAACAAAAACTTCAATAGGCACAAATTCTTGTGTAATTATCCTTTATATACCAGATTACTGGACTATCAGACTTCTTGGATAACCTTAAGATTTTAAAACTTTACTTTGCATCATTTCCCGATACCCGACACCCGGTATTTAGCTTTACCCATGAATTTCCCGAGACTTCGATTTTATCGGAACTTCCATTTCTACCGGACCTCGACTATTAGACCAGAACACTTTGCTCAACATTTATATTACCTTTTACCTTTTTTAACATTCCTGGTTCCCGATATTCGGTACCCGAAACACTTTGTTTTACGAAGTACTCTTTCTTTAAAAAAATTCTCATTGCTTTTTACTTCCGGTGATCTTTTCAAACTAGCCAACACTTGCCATAAGCGTTAGTTTTCACTTGGGTCCCAAAGTCTTATAGTCTTGGGGCGTGTTGTGAGACCACAACAACTTGCAACCAATAAAACCAAATTTAAACCAAACCTTGAGATTAAATCACCAGTTGTAAATTATAATTTATGCATATTTTAAAACAATAACCCTTTACCTGTACCTAGATTCTGACATAAAAATAGTAAAATTCCTTCAAAAACATTCATGTGTGCTTTGATTAATTTCAGTTTCTAGAACATTGTAAGAAAATATCAATTCATTGACATTGAACTACATAATATGGTAATCCTCCAAAGCCGACCAAGGATAGAGCCTTGCTACTAGTCAAGCGTCCATAGCCTCGACAAGATTATCTTTGTAATTCCCCCAAACATAGCTCTACTGCTAGCCAGGCATCTATAGCCTCGGTAGAGATATTTGGATAGCCTAAAGAGTTGATCTTTTTCTTTTTTTTTGATATTTCATTGATATTTTGATGTTTAATTGATAGCTCATTTTTCTCTTTTGATATTTCATTAATAGCTAATTTCAACTTGCAGGCAAGGAAGTCTGCTATTAGGTTGGGAATTACAGTGGTAGCAAAGGTTACCTTTTGATTTTTTCATTCAATGTGAATCCCTTCATCATTTCACTATTTCCCAAAAACTCATTTAATAATTCCCCGTTGGTGTGTATTTTCGGCTAAACTTACCACTTTTATGCCAAATCCTAGCTAACTACAACTTGCTATATGTTAGAAGATTTGCATACATTAAAATTTAGTAGCAAACAATTTAATCACCAGATTTAAATCTAAATTTAGAACCATTAGTTACCACCCTTCTTTGATCAAACTTATGGCAACTACTAACAATTTGGCTAGCACTTCCGATTTGACGGCGCTGCACCACATTAATGGATCAAAAATGTCATGACGATAGTTAGACCCAATCACATTATTCTGCATTAAATTTGCACGCCTCAATACACCCATATTATCTCTTTCAAATCTCCAAGGTAATGACGTGTGTTGCCTCACCGACTTAATTTTCCTTTTTGTTTCACACACATAAGCACCTTCATGATTAATATGGCTTAATAAAAACACAATGAAATGACCACCATTAATGTCAAAATCTCTAACTTGCTTGATTCACAATCTTCGTACTAGGCGAATTTAAAGCAAATTGTCACCAATTGTGTGTAAAAATTAATTAGATTTAACATTCCACTCTAGAGAAACTCATCCGGTTGCCACTTGGCTTACGGTTACCAAGACTTCAATCCAAACAACTATGTATCGCAACTTCCTCACGGTTTTCTATAAATTTCACATTTCTCTCAAATTGTTCACACTTTTACTTTGTGTTCTTTTGTTTCTACATTTTTTGTTGTCGGCTAGTGCTTGCTTGCTTCCAGGTCAGGGATACTCCCATTTTCCTGACCTCCTCTCGCCACCAAAATGTTTTCTTGGGTTGAATCACGACTCAAAGGCTTGAAAAGGTTTTCTTCATTCGGACTACCAGTTTCACTGTACCAAACATGTGCTTAGTCCTTAGGGAAAAATATGTGGAATCCAGTCGATACTACCAGTTCTATTCTAACTTGGCTTCTCGCTTTGTAGCATCACTCTTAGATATTGGGCTTCTTGTTGAAGATGTTCACTTGGCTGCAAATTTGATAGTGCAGTCTAAATATTTGGAGAATCTTGATATTATTCTATCTGTTGCACATCCGACCATTGAGATTCCTTCCATGGATGATATTCCTTGGTTCCTGAAACACGGGGAAGTGGTTCCACTCTAGCCTTTCCTTTCTGACCTCTATATTCCTGACTTTGAAGCTCACTAGGAGATTGCCTACATAGGGTATTTAGCCCTGATGAACGAGGCATCCCAGATTGACTGAATGACTACTCCTGTTTGCATCTTAGCTACATCCTTTTGCTTTTTTGATCTTTTTATAGCAAGAATTTTATACTTTCATGTATATACATGACACACACACACACACACACACACACACACACACACACATATATATAGCTTTGTCATACATTTTAAAGCATATATTTACTGTGTATGGCTTCATCATTTTACTTTTCACAATACAATTTTACAAATGTTTGAATTAAATATCATGTGTATGATAAGCAAAATTTGCTAATGAAAAGGGTTGAACAGAAAAAGAAAGAAAAGAAAAAACAAAACAATACAAACCCTACAAAAAGCAAACTAACCCTAACTAACCAAAACTATAATCTAACAAACGACTAACCCTAACAAAACAATTTATTTTAATTTCAATGGATATTTCCATTGTTGTTTTAGTATGAATTACAATAGGTTTACCCTTGAATTCATTCAAATAAATTTCAAACGTCCTACTATAGCAATGAATTCTTTTAAATTTTTTGTGTTTAACAAACGTAAATTCAAAGGTGTACTTACCAATGATGGCTTATATGTATGAAAATGACCTTATTAAAGGTCAATCACACACACTTCTTCTAATTAAGCAATACTCTACCTTCATCCATCCCTAGTTCATTGTTTCCCTCTTTAATTTGCTCAATTCCATGAACGACTGTGTCCATTTCTTGATTTTCTTCTCCTCCGAAAATTTTCATGTTTTCGGTCCTGTCTTCACTTTGAACTTTGTTAGACCAAGCAATATCAAAATTTATATTGTTTTTGATTAGATAAGCAGGGAAGGGCCCTGATCCCATAGTTACAGATACAAACCAAAAAGTAGTAGAGAGAGGTGGGAAACAACACCACCTTCAAACTCAAAAATAACATTAGTTTTAGCACACAGGCCAAAATTTAATAGAATAACCAATGTCTAGCCATTATCAATCAAAAACATAATTTTTTTACCAACACACTTTAATCTACGAAGACCATTAATTAAATCAACAATATTCCAGGTGGTATTCCACCATAACCTATAGTAATTAACATAATAATCCCATATATGATTAAAAGCCAAAAAAACCCATCAAAAAATAGCAAAGCATCAACACAAGCTATTAACCGACTTTCTTTAATAGGTCCCCATACTCTCCCATGAGAGCAATGTATTTGCACCATTCAGGGCCCTTTGTTTCATCCAACAACTTCAGGGTATCTATTTTGCCCTGTTTATTCAGTTTCCTGGTAAGCTTTGTTTCACCAGAAGCTGCACCAAGAATTGCTCTTCTCATCAACTTGTTAGTTACTCTCATGAGAGTAACTAATGCCTTCTCCATGTCTTCAAACTGAACCTGCAAGGAAGTTAATCTAATTTTTAAAAACTCATTACTTATATCCTCGACTTTGTTGTCCATTCCAAAGAACCCAACATCCTTCTCATTCCTGACCTCAAACTTATCCTCCGAAGGCTCCATTTTCTCCTCCTCTTTTTCCTCCCCTGAACCATCATCCCCCATAGAGAGAGAAAAAGTAAAAATTTGATATTCTATGTCTTGCATAAAATCAGGAAAATTTCCTTTTTTAGCTTGTGACTTTTCAATTTGGAACAGAAAACACGCGTCTCCCACTCGATTTTCCTACTCTTTCTCTTCACTTGCATTTTCCACGTATAAAGAGAATGATGACTCATCGATTCCATTTCCTCATTTTTTATGTGATGTTTTTAAATCTTGGCATTCTCACCTATCTTCCTACAAAACATTAATATTTTCTTTATAACAATTGCAGTTATCAAACCGTTTTGATATATCAGTTAGATTTTTAATATTTTCAATTCCACTAGGGTTATACTCTTTTCTCATTAACAGTCCCTTTCTTATAGCAGTTAGAACTTCTTTCATTAACGAAATCACCTTACACATAGCCAAACTTACCCTAGTTAAAAAAATTCACAATCAAGTTCACTGTGATCAGGTGTATCATGAATTCTACACTCGATGAGTCTACCAAAAGTGAATAAACTCAAAGGATGTAATTTCTGGTTAAGAATTTTCTAGAGTTTTTCAACTTCTATTTTGAAATATCAGCTTGTACCAGACTTTCGCCTTACAAGCTATCTCTTAAACTCAGGACTAACATAAATTTCGTGCCACCCTCCTTCTAGCGCCAGTTCCTGTTAACGACGATGTCACTCGCAGTAACAGTGTAGATAAACTCCTCATAGGCAAACAGTGAAGAACCTATCTTTCTTGAAAGACTGAACCAAGGCAACCTCAGGGTGATCCATGTTATAGGAAAAGGTTGACTTAGCTTAATCCCAAATCTCCGGTAGTCAGGTCTTGACCATACTAAGTTCATTTCAGGGTATGATGTATATTGTCGTTAATCTCAAGGGGTCTATGGTTGATCGAAATTATAAACATTCAATACCAAGTTTCCAGTTCAATCATAAAATAATCTCATGAAATCAAAAGATTTACAATAATATTTCATGAACAACAATTTTGCTATCACCGAAGTAGATTTAGCTTTAAGCATTCAACAATTTCATAAGAAATGAAATATTTTCAATAATTTCCATTCATTCATCTATTTTTTGAAACATTTTCAAGAACTTAAACATCTAATCTAAAATAAAGCATAAAATACTAAAAAATTAAAATTTCTCCTGGTTATTCTTGTAATGCCCTAAAATTAACACTAAAAAAAAAACAGTTAAGGACAAAACACAATTTCCAAATTTCGTTCACTTACGCTTGCAAAACTCTCAAAGTTTGTTACCAAAACAGGCACTACAAGAAGGCGTACAAATTTTGACCAATCATAAACTATAATTCTTTTAGTTAGATAACTAAGTTGTTTCGACCATCATGGTCAGCTCGATAGGAGACATGGAATCCACATCTCCGAGGTAGACTTAAATAGCTCAACCTACCAAAAATGAATCTGAAACATTATATAAGTCACATGTCAACAATAACATACATATATATATATATATATATATATATATATATATATATATATATATATCAGTAGTAATCATAAGAATAATAAGAGAACAAATCCTAGGGGCCAGACCTAGTCCTCAGGGGCTCGTCTCAGACGACCTTGCCTACGTATATATTTCGCAGAGGCATCGTAGTTCGACTATAGGACTTCAACCATTTCACCCATGGTTGGATAGAAAAGGGATATAATCCACTAGGTTAAAGAGATGTCTTAACATCAATCTCAACCATAACATCAACTCACACAACAATGATAATGTTAACAATACAAAGGAAGACTCTTAAACAAATGGACCTCGATTATAAGTATTCGACTAATGTCAAAGGAAGACTTCCCAATTGTCACATAATAAAGGCCTCTCTCTTAACCATACCCTAAGTGATATTTTAGTAAAGAATACTTTGAGGGAAGTTTTAAATACACGTCTATCAAATAACAGTATTCAAAATATCTCACTATAGCATGCGTTACCAATGACACTTCAAATCCTATTACACCCATGGAACATATTTTCTATTTGGTTTACATATCCAAAATTTTCCTTGCTAGGTCCATACTAAAAGGCATCGACTAACTACTTAATAAAGGATACAAATCTAATAAAAAAGAGTCAATTCGCATATAAATTCAAGGCGTAAAAACATATGAAATGCCATGATTGTAAGAATGAACAGGAAGATTTAACTTTCATGTGATTGGGATGTATAGATTACAATCCACGTTAAAGTAGTGTCATGTTCTAAAAGCTTTCATGGAGACAGGAAAGTATGAAACAAGGCTTCTTATTTTAATCCCAAGACATAGATTACCCCATAAACAAATCCCTCCTACCAGTTGGTTAGCATTAAATAAAGGCTATAGAATGATACCAGTTACTCTCCCAAACAATTTGAGACAAATTCAAACATACTCTACGACCTTCAGTTTGTTGATCGCCGCAAAATAGACGATACTAAAACACACATAACTTTCACTCTATTTGGCCAAATTTAAATGTTCAATATGTTCTGGAAAGGGGAAAGAACGAGGAATAAAACCCAGAAAGCATTTACCATGAATCCCAAATGTGTATGAGCAGTTTTTTCTGCAACTCAACATTTTATTTTCTACCTAATTTTGAAAATTCGTTCAATAATTCATCATATAGGTTTTACGTCCTATTGTTCCAATTTGTTTATGTCATGTTATAGATATTATATTTTCATTCTACATCAACCTCAAAGAACATTAATGATCACATTACTAAATTAAAGACTATGCCAACCACAAAAAGATACACATATTCACAACCACAACATAGACTAAGAACATAACATTTACGCTCCTCAAAAACTTGTAAAATTAATTTCTCTCTATTTTTCTTTATTACCTTAAGAGGAAAAATAGGCACAACAACCCACACCATTGCTGACTTTAGAAATACTACAACTATTGCAGTGTCCTCTTCTTGTTCATAGTTTTCTATTTTGCTCTATTTTTCGAATACCCTATCTTGCAGAAACCCGCATTGTTTCTCCATTTATCTTAGATCTCATTTAAATATGAGAATCTTCACATTTGAAATGTGATAAATCAAGACTTGTCAATCCTTCTAAAATCCCAAGTTACAGTTCACATATGTGAATTGACAATAAAACTCAATTTCACACTCTCTACAATATTTAATTGTTCAAGATAAATCAAACAGCCCATTCCAACTTAATTTCAGTAGCTGCTACAGTTACTAAAATTTTAAATGTGGCAGAAGTAAAACATCAGATAACAGTTAACACATTTTATTTTTTAAATGAGAGAAAACAACATAAATGTGCATAATCTTACAAAAACTTATGAACATCCTTCTTATCGTGTATAACAGAAATATGAAATTATCTTATAAACATTCAGCAAAGGTATATGGGAGGGAATAGATTTAAATAAAATAATGTAGATAGAAAGGATCTTTGATTCTATCCAACATTTAGAGCTTTATTCCCATGCTTCTGTGAATTCACAACTAATCTATTATTCATGGTTAGAAGCTTCTTCTTTTTTTCTAGATTAGGCAAAGTTTGGTCAGAGTGGGTCAATCTTGTGTACACCAAAATCTGGACATAATTTAATTCTAACTTTTCAAAAGAAGAACAAAAATGAATAAGAGATTATATCAAGAATTATAAAAGCACAGCTGCACAAACTGTTTTAGCAAAAAGTCTCAAAGGGAAATAATAATTATAGAAATGTGGTGAGTGCAAGTTAAACTCAAGATATTATTGTAACAGGCCTTAGAAAACATAGGCATCACAATTTGTTTTAGATGTAATAATTAAAAATGATCACATAACAAATACCATCTTTTATACATTCTGATATGATAAAAATCAAAGCTCTATGAAAAAAAATAGAGTGGACTTGAGGCATATCTAAAAGGTAATTATTACCTGTTTTGCAGTTCCTATACTTTTAATTACAGTAACAACCACCACAACTATAGGCAAGCTCACACAATTGCAAGCCAAGCACAAAATGATTGCATCACCAATCTTGCAGGACAAACACAAGATAGTTTAATTGGAAAGGCATCCATACTAATTAAATTCGCAGGAATAAAAGAATAATAATGATATTTTATGAATGGCTCTTTATAGCTCTTAGGCCATTGTAGGCTATCACCTATCAAACTGTATTTTACTCATTTAGAAGATTTCTTATATCCATATTATATTAATGGATGTTTAGATAACCATTTTAATTATACTTAATAAAATATTGAACGCCAAGCTAGGATTTTATTCCTGGGTTATGCATGATAGTTTCAATTGAAGTCATTTTAGTTCTTTCTATTATGTTCAACTTCTTTCTTTTTTCTCCACCCATGAGATGGATGCAGTCAAATGCTTCTCTTCAACTAGACTGCAACTAATACTACAGATAGTTATATTGAACAAGCCAACTCAATCCATATGCCTCTGTATTTTTTTGAGACAACTACTGTTTCCATTAATGCTAGAAGTAAAATCAATAATCACCCTAACATAACACACCATAGCCTCTTTTATCTGTTTTATGAGTAACTCTAATTAATTCATAAGAGTTGCATAGGCATTCTCATTCCACAAAAAAAAAATCCATAATGGTACCATCTTCGTGTACCCAAGAGAAAGGCTAAAGGTCAAGTTGTATTATTTGGCATCTGATATCAGTCCAACCATTGCAGCATGTCACAAACAACCAACGTTACACCTAGCTCCATGGGACTAAAAGTAAATAGCTAATAGCAGGAAAAAGAACGATGGGCGCGGGTTTTAAAACGTGAAAATATGCATCATACCAATCTACCTAATAGCATCTATAGGAAGAGATAATAACTCAGAAATAACGATTTTATCATACAGCTTAACTCAGAAACAATTTGATACCAATGTATGCCACTGTTTAATCTCTTTTCACCAGAAATTTAATTTACTAACATCAATACAATAAGAGCATGGAATTTAGAGGTTGTTGTGCCTACCCCTTTCAATGACAATAAAGCAGCATGAAGATTCTCTGGCGTTGAGCACATTTTTCCTAGTGTTTTCTTTACTCCTCTATGCAAATATTTGCAATGAAACAACTAAGCACTCCAATCTTCCTGTAGCTCGGCCTCCCCACAGACCATCACTGCCCACTTCTCTCCATAATAGAAAAACCTTCTTCCTCTCAAAACCTGCTGATAGGAGATTGGAATTCACGTCTCTTTCTCCTCCCTCATCTGCTACCACCTGCCCTTCCTTGCCTAAGACGACTGCCCCATTCATTGGGTCCCTCTGCCGCGTAATTATTCCGCCTCCTTTTTCCTTCGGTTGGTAGCTCTATCACATATTTTTATTTTTAGACTTTAATTTGCCAGACAAGCACTGACCTAGATGGTAAGATCGTCTGACATCGTCCCCCAGATATTGTGTGAAACAGATCAGATATAATGATCAAAGCAATGCACTAGACTAGCGATTGGGAGAGGTTGGTAACACAATAAATTAAGGGTGATCAGATGTCCCATCTACGGTACCGATTCAAGGCTTCTTATCTTCAATATTTAGTAGTATGGTTGTTAGCAAACAAAACACTCAAATTTTGGAGGAATTCGATGCACAGTCATGTCAAGGTCACGCAAGATATAATATAGAGAACACCCTTAGTTTTAAAACAACGTTAATTTGAATATCTAAATTCTATACGTCTAAATCTGTTACGCCTACCAATGTTACAAAAATGAGCTTATAATTATTAACATATGTGTACACCTCTAGTTGTTAATTGGTAAGAATTAAGTTTAAAACTCATGTAGATAGATATCAACAAAAAGTCAAAAGATCTTGTTCCTCAAATTTCATCCTTATATGATTTGACTATTGAAACATTTAAGGTTTGTACCAATTTATAGTGTGTCTCAACAATTTATTTTGGTTACTTTATTCCTCCATTGACCCATAGGTAAATCACTTTAACTCCTTCCAAAATAATAAAATTTAGATTGCAATTGCAATTGCTTGGGATTTCAAAAGAGTAAACCACTAAAGTAAATTGGAAACTAATTTCTTCTAACCTCAATCTTTATTTGGTATAAAATCGCAAGGTTGAAGATTTAATCCTAGAGTTAGGAAAGTTGATTAAATCTTACTATTATTATTATTTGCTTGTGTTCGTTTAAAATACTCTATAGATGTTAGGAAAACAATAAATTGGAACTAAATAATTTTACAAAGCAACTATATAATCTAAACAAGGAGTGTTAGGCAAGAAGTACATTAATGTAATACAATTTAACTTCAAACCATGCTCTTCCACAAAATAAATTTAGTTAACAATAGTTGATTTACTCGATCCTTTAAAGTACCATAGAATTTTTATTCTTTTATTTTATTTTAAATTTCAATCTTATTATATTTTAAATTTCAATGACACATTTAATTGTAGCTATTTAAGTTATTTTGTGTAATTCATATTAAACCAATATCATAATCCAATAACTACACGTGGAATGATTAAGTCATTGCATCATTCAACATAGATATATAATAGCTATCATGATTAATTTCATTATGATATAATAATTAAAATATCTTTAGTGATAAGCATGCCTTCCTATAATTAGAAATGTTAATATCACACACCTATCAATATAGGAACCTATTTGTTGAAGATAAATCTTGAAAGGGTAGAGATATGGCTAAAACTAACTTGAATAATATAATATCCATAGCCAAAACCATAGAACCAATGCTATCATTTAAAATAAAACTAATGCACGTCCATAACTAAAGAATGTATCTACAACCAATCAAATATGCTAATTTTAAGATTACCCTATAAGACCTTCATTATATAAACATGAAAATGATGTTGAAAAACTCCTCAATAGGTGGGGTCTCACAATTCTCCACACATGCCCCAAGAGTTAATCAAATCAAAGCAAACTGCTTTATACTTCACCAGATTGTTTCACAACTACATATAAAATGGTGCAAGCTTTTAAATAAGGGGGTTTTAGTTTGGACACTGAGTAGGTTCTGTATGCACCCTTAAACGACGCAACATGCAGTCTTGTTCAGCTGAACTAACAAAACTAGCTATAAAAATTCATGAGATAGGTAGCTATAAAATTGGTTTTGATATTGATTAAATTCTATGTGAATACGAGTTTTTAGTCTGGAATGATTCAAAAAAAAGGAAAAAAGAACAAAACTTAAAGAATTTTTGGCTCTTCCGACATCCACAAATTTTGAACTTAACTTAAAAAAAGTATCCCCTGGCCTTTTATAGAAGTAAGACATAGGTAGGATAAGACAAATACATGAGAGGAAATCTAAGGGACAAATCACATCAAGGCACGTGGAATGTGGTGATTAGTAAGAGAATTGCAAACGAAGTCAATGAAAGTTAGCCTTCATCTGCACGTTGAAGTCCTTCAGGTTTTTTATCTTCTTATTGTTAGGGTTCCTTCTTGGAACCAAACAAATCCTCATAAACAAAATGTAGGAAATTCCCATACATTCAAAATGATGAGGTGGAATTTATTTTCCTACACTCAGATTCAATCTCAATTTGAACATTCCAGGAATAAGTAATCCCCAAAATGAACACACTTCTTTGCTGCATGCTTAAACTCCAGAGTTTCGGTTTCCCGGTATCTGGTGTATCTTTGCAACAAACTCTATCCCAGCATGAGCTTCCAAAGTGCATTATTGAACCTGGTAGCACCATCGGATCTGCTTGCAACTTTGATTTTCCTAACCGTCTATACCCGAACTCTACATCACAATCTGCTTCTCCTACAATCACAAATTCCACCCATTAAATCCCTTAAAAAGAAACATTTACATTTTTTTCATGTAAATAAAACCATCATTAAATTTGTTATCATATAAATCCATCATAAATAACATGCTTTCCGAAAAGCACAAATTCTTGCATAATTATCCTTTATATACTGGATTAATGGACTATCGGACTTCTTGGATAACCTTAAGATTTTAAAACTTTACTTTGCATCGTTACCTAGTACTCGACACCCAATATTCAACTTTACCCATGAATTTCCCCAGAGTTTGGTTTTATCGGAACTTCCATTTCTACTGGACCTCGACTATTAGACTAGAACACTTTGCTCAACATTTATATTACCTTTTGTTTTTTTTAACATTCCCGATTCCCAGTATCTGGTACCCAAAACACTTTGTTTTACAAAGTACTCTTTCTTTAAAAATTTCTCTTTGCTTTTTACTTCCAGTGAGATTTTCAAATTAGCCAACACTTGCCATAAGTGTTAGTTTTCACTTGGGTCCCCAAGTCTTACAGTCTTGGGGTGTATTGTGAGACCACACAACAATTAGGTTTCCACAATAAGAACTCAATGTTTTAACCAACTAACCTCAACCCCTTGGACTGACTTTTGATAGTCCATGTATTTCATCTTATATGGTTTATTGGAGGGAAAAAATATTCATATTCCATACAAATATAATCCTATATATATGTAAAAGCTTGACCATTCAAAGGGTGAGAAACCAAAAAAATTGCATCTTAAGTCAATTTTACTTATCTTTCCTATTATTTTTTCTTTCATTTCCTATTGTTCTATTTAACGATTTCTATAATCCTATACTTTTAGGGTTAAATTCTTGAATATTCATATCACTAATATTTTTTTGCTAGTATTTTTCTTATTTGGTCAACTTAAATGTTCTAGAATAGTTTTAAACACAAAACATATGTCATACGCAATCACTATGGGAGTTATACTTGCAACCTACACTTGAAATACTATTATTTTTGGCTATTCCTTTTATGGCCCATGAATTCTTAGAACATTCACCCTCTTTTGTGTTGGTTGTGAGACATAAAACCAAAAAATAGCAATTACAAATTGAACTTTTTTAACATTGAGTGATGATCAAAGGATAAGATTGGTAGGTTTATTCTTCTAATTTTCTCTTTTCCATTCATTTTACATAAATTTTTCATATTATTAGATAGATTATGTTTATATTAGAGCTAGTTTATATTTAAATAGTGGATTTCATGCATATGTGTTATGTAAAAATGGTAGATGAAAAAATATAAATTCAAGATTATGTGGCAATCAAAATAAAATTTTGTAAAATTATGTGTAAGCTCAAACATCTTGAAAGTGTGTTTCTAATAAAAATATAAAAATATTATTAGTTTTAATTTTGTATTCCACTAGAATCCCTTAACACAACAATCAAAACACTCACCTATTTGGTTAGTCAAGAACTTCTAATTCCCATGAACGCATATTCAAGATTGTTCAAGATAACATCCTTTTAAGTGGGGGAACAATTATATATTATGTCAAAACACAAATCAAAATCTCTAGGTCATCCAAGAATCTAGAAGGTGTAACCTTACCCCTATTCATTTCCTCTTCAGAAAACTAAGAGTAATGCTCAAAATGGTCATGAAATACATTCATCTCTTTATTTTCCAACACTTTGCTCATAAACAAGTTTCCTCACCCATTTTGTCTATACAACATTCACCAAGGATGAATGCAATTTTTTTTGGGAAAATTAAAATTCACTAAGATGAATGCATGTTCACTATAATGAATGCATGATTGACCCATTTTTTGTTACATATTTTAGTCCATAATTTTTGTATACAAATTTGAAATTAGGTTATTTTTTTTAGATTGCACTATTTTTTTAAGACTATCCAAACATGCAATAAAATTTTATTTATTCCATTTTCACATATTTTTATCCTTGCAACTTAAATACATCTTTGAGATCTTAAATGAATTGAATTAATCCATGAAGTGGTCTCATCCATCAATAAATTTTTTGAGATTTCTAATACCAATATAAAACATCCACAAACATGGAACAAATGAGCTAATTTCCTAAATCAATTGCATACATTGATTTGATGGCTAATTTATCCATTGGATTACTTGAAAATATGTTTCAAGCTAGAATGACATATCTAACTATCAACTAAATTTGAATTTTCAAATATAAAAGAAATAGATAGAAAATAAATATCATGTCATCACAAAGTTGATTAGTTTGAATGAAGCCCTATAATGATATCCTTTGAGTATTTGAAATATTTACTTTACATGCATATTTATAAGTGTTACATTCTTTGATGTATATAATTATTGTAGGATTCACATACACCTCAAAGTGGGGAGTAATTTAATGGTGAAATTTGTATTCCTATGTCATTTCCATTTAATTTGGTGCCTATTATGAGCAATACCTTAATACATGTACATATTGACAAATAATATGATATTTTGTGAAGTTATGTTCATTTTCTTATCTTTTTTTATCTATTTATACAAATATGAATCCATATACAACTAACCCTTCCCTACCCATTTGCTCGCATTCTTATACATACACCTTATACGCTTACTTATCACACCTATTTATGTAGCTAACTATATATAAATATTTTTCACTTGGATTTAACCATTATCCCATTTTGGGATAAGTTTACAATTATAAGGGTGACCCATGGTTGCAAATTTGTCCCCTCCCAATTTAAAATTCAAAATTCAAATTTAGTTGATTCCCCTCTTTCACCATTCTATCTTGAACCAACTAAAGGAATGTTTGTCCATGTTAATGCATCAATTCTAATTATAAAAGAAATCATCTATAAATTCAAGCAATAATTCATTCTAGAGAGAATTTAATAGCCATATTAGTGCAACAAAAGAGAAGAATTTGCATACTTAAGTTCTTTCCTATAATTTTGAATCTTGTTCAATTTCTGGAGATTTTTCTAGGTGAAGTCTCTTTGTGATGTAATGATAAGTCCTCAAGAATTAAAAAAGAGAGTGAAAGATCATGTATCAATAAAAATTGCAAAGTAGAATATTACTAATTGTGAGGATGAATCGAGAGATCAAGTACAAATCTATGACCCAAAATTCATCCTAGACCGACAAACTTGTCCTTTGATAGAGTAGAGATCCAACATAGACTTCCAAGCATTGCTACTAGGTTTGACATTAGATAGATTATACAATCTCATCTATTTGATCTTCATTATTTAGTTATCAAACTATCATCCTCCATTTTATTTTATTTCCAAAAGAAAATTGCCTAATTTAATCTTCTTCAACCATATTTAATTAATCTAAACTAATTTTATTTCAAAATTAATAATTAAAATAAAATATAATAACTAAAGATTATTTAAATAAACCTTAAAAAAGGAATTTAAAAAAAACCATATTATTTATAAATAGTATTAATTCAATTATAATTAATTAATATAATATAATAATTAGTAAATAAATAAATTAATAATATAATGACATATTATATTATATCAACTTTAAAATAAATATATTTCAAATATCAATACTAGCTAATATTTTTATGTATTATAAGCATGCACTTTTATGGCTAAGAGAATGTTTGAAATTATGGATTCCTATAATATTCCACCGACAATACTAATATGAATATATTTGAATAATTTTAAAAATAAACAAAAATAGGAATGAACACATGCTTGCTCTTAAGTGACATAGGAACAAAAATAAATCTTTTAGGATTATCATTACAAAATTTTGAAGGTAGATTTGTATTTGCTTTCAATTGGATTTTGTTTTGAAATTTGATTTTTAGTAGATTTATTAATGTATGATGACACAATAACTTTATATTGCTGTCAAATTTTGTAATAATGTAATTAAAAAGGTTTTAAGAGTTGATAGGTTGTGATTATCACATTAATGTTTTATATTAAAGATGATTTCTATCATAAATAATCAACACATTAGCAACAATATATTGACGCTTTGCACTAATCAAAAATTAAAGATGATTTGAAAGGTTGAGTGATGACATTGACCAAAATAAGATTCAATTTTTCATTATAATGACAACTAAATGATGCAAAAAATTTTGCATACCAAACAAACCATTAAATACAAGATTTTTAATATTGGGTTTGGTTAAGTGGGGCCATCTTTATGGGAGATACTCTTGTATTACAAAAAAAAACAAGATACTTTAGATACCTTGTTTTATTGTATATTTGTCCACTCATTAATAGTTATGATAACATACATTAAGGTTGACTTAATTAGGGAATGCATATTATTCTGAAAAGCTCATATGAAATTTTAGTGTTTTGATTATATGGGAAAAATAGGTTTTGAAGGGACCTGAAACGCTTTACAACTGTAGACACAAAATCCTGCTCAAAGGATGTAACATTAAACTATCAGCAGTAACCATCAACAAAAAAGTAGCAAAACAACAGGAAAGAAATAGAAACCCAACAACAACAAAAATAAACAAAGAAAAACATAGAACTGGACACTACTTCATGTTTCTTAAGGTGTTTTCCACCTCAAGTTCCTGGTTCCTATGAAGGCCAATCATGTCCAATGGCTCTTTTTTATCGTCCTCAAAAGACTTCCTTCAGTCACCCATCCCTCTAGTAGTAGGGCCTTTGACATCATCCTTTCCAAAAAATTTCCCTTTTCCTTTAGTCACCTAATCCTTCTCCATCATCTCAGAAAAATACAATTGATCTTCTCTAAGCTCACTGATCTTGCGAAACAAGACCTCCAAAGAATCTGTGCTATTCTTAATAAAAATATGACAGGCATAGAGCAGTTTCTTGATGTCTGCGTTGGTATCCAACACCTTGGCCTCTAAATCAGCTAGGTGTTGTTCACATAAGGACTTGAAATCAGTGAACGAACACTCAAGATCAACAATTCTATCAATTAGAATATCTAAGGCAAAGTCTTTTGGAGTATTCTGCACATTCTCTTTCAATCCCTTGATTTTGATGTTAACCCTGTTGAATTCTTGTAGAGTCCATTTTTCCAATTTGAAAGTACCAGTGGCCCTCACCCTGGCGAGCTCAAACATTGAGGTGGAGTCATTGTTAATATAGGAGAAGTCCTTCGACAGGGGGTTAACCTTAAGAGGCTTTGGCTTCCCATGCTTCTACTCTCAACATCCTCCTCCTCCTACACATGTTTCTCACCAATAGGTTCCACATTTGTAATATTTTGAACTGGGGAGTCATCAATTTCCATCGTCTTCTCCTCAAGAGCCTTCTCCTTGCAATGCTCCATGGTATCCTCTAACACATCTTTTGAGACATGGTTCCTCATCTTGGCAATGCACCTAGAAGCTCTTTTGGGCTTCTCCTTGGTCTCCATAGTCACAACATTCTCTTGTAAACCCTCATCCTTACCTCCTACCTCAGTATTAACTTGACCAATATTCACAACATCATCCTTGGGCCCCAGAACACACCTTTGTGTCGTTGCTAGCCGACTGGGACTCTAACTCCTGAACAATAAGCCACTTGGCTGCCCATTTTCCTTTAGGGTTTCCCTTCTTTCTCTTCTTAGAAGGGGTAGCCATAAGGGAGGGAGACCCATCCTCACCTTCTTCATTCCACTCCTCCTCAGCCACACTAGTATCTGAACCAAATGAGCTAGAATCATCACTTAACATCTTTTCCTTGGCCTTAATTGAGGTGGCAAGAATTAGGGTTTTTACATGCTCCATAATTAACAAGATGAGGCCCTCGTGTAGGACCAATGCCCTCCTATTTTTCAAATGCGCATACATAGAGACCTCCATCGAGGACAAGAGAAAGAAAGGAAAAGAAATAAACAACCCATGCCTAAAATTATTTAAAAGAGTAAAATGATGGCCTAAGATTGTAGTGAACTTGCCTTCCACAGTCACATATCACATGATTATTTCCATAATATCTGCCCAAATTTTCTTGAGAGACTTTCACTCGTAGCCCTAAGCCTCCATCTTGATGAATTTTTTCTATTCATCATCTTTAAAAAATTGATCCATTTCCTCCTCATTTCTCTTCCTATCTTTGAATAATTTGTAGCCAACCGCAGGAAACCCAGTCACAATAGTTATAAGCTCCTCATTGATGTCAAATACCATTCCCTTGATCTAGAGCTTACGATTGTGCCAATATGAAACAAACTCCATCGAAGCGTTGGGATCATGTCCATGAAGCCATTCCAGGAAAGGCATAAAATTCCCATGTTCGAATCCTCCAAATTTTCTTCTTCTTCCTCATACTAGCATAGGAATGGGGCTCAATTCTACTTTGGTCACCTCCCATATTCATAAAAACTTGTAGCAAAAAAACTTGGAAATAAGTGTTCAACTAAGAGCCAACAAGCCAAGCAATACCCACAATGCATGCGAGTAGAAAGCCGGTACTGATGGTAAAATAAAGCCACCACATAAACTTAGCCAAATCCATCATTTTGCATTAAAATATTAGCAGCCTCAAGAAGGAGAGAGTACTCCTCCCATGCCCTATACTCATTAACTTTGACAACTTCATTAGCGAAAAAAATCCACCAATGAATTGCCCTCTTGATATATGTGAGAAACACAAGTTTCCTCACAAGATCTCAACATCATTAATAGCATCCTTAATCAACTGATTGACACTCCAGCTAGGCTTTTGGGTTCCACGTAGATAGTTGATGATGTTTAAAGAGTCTCCTTCCACCCATAGTTTGGATTAGCTCCTATCCAAGGCAAATTTAATACTTATAAACGCAACCTCAACCTCAACACAATGATTTGTCCAATTTCCCAACGAGAGTGCCACTATGCCCAAGAGCCTACCATCCTCATTCCTCAACACCCCCCATAACCAATAGGACTAGGGTTACCCTTGTCTACCCCATCAAAGTTAATTTTAACCCACCCTAAAGGTGGGGGCTTCCATTTAGTACTCAATCTAGCATTTAAACTAGACTTGGCAGTCTCAGATGGAATAAAGGAAATCTTCCAATTAGAAATCACCAAGTCATACTTGGAAAAACAAGAGAACAAAGCACAACATGGAGCATCAAACCCAATAAGAGAATTTTTTTCCAAGATTTCCTAACGAATATTAATGAAGAGACTATTTATCTTGAGTTTAGAATCACAATTTTTTGTTGTTGTTGCGTTCTTTCCAAATACCCCATGCAATATGCGGGGCCATAAGATCCCACGACCGTCGAAGAGTGGGAGAGGATGAAGGAAACTTCCATTGTTCAACAAAACCATAAAGACAACTTGAGAAGACCCAGTCCAAATTCCAAACGCCAAGAAAATTACTCTAGAGAAGAGAAGAAAAACTACACCCAAGAAGAAGGTGAAAGGAACTCTCCACATTAGCTTCATAGAGGACACATCTATTGTGAATTTAAAATCCCCTTTTGCAAAGATTATCTTGTGTTAAGACTTTACTTTGCATGACCAACTAGAAGAAAACATTCACCTTAGGGATCAATGTCTTATTCCATAATTTCCCCCAAAACAGAACATAATTAGGCTTCTCCAATGAGTTAAAAAAAGCAGAGGCCACCAAAAAATTACCATTAGCACAAGGGGCCCACACTACCCAATCCGGTCTCAGATAAAGAGGAACTCATATATTACATAGGAAATCTTGAAGAAAAGTCAGCAATGGGTCCCATTCTTGGAAAGCCTTCCATGCTCCATTCTTAATATAGTCAGCCACCAAGTTACCAAAAAGGCGTTTACATAACAAAACAATGGGAATGGCCCAAGGATGATTGATAAGAGGCTCAAAATTACACCAAGCATCTTCCCAAAAAACAATTCTGGAACCATCACCCAACAACCACCTAACCCATTAGCAATTAGGTCCCTGCAGGGGACAATATTTCTCCAAAAACAAGAACTAGCAGGGATGTCATCAAAAGCAAGCATATTTCAAGTTTTCCCATAGTCATTCAAATATTTATTTCTAACCAAAGAGGCCCAACCAGCCTCCCTACTGAGGAGCCTCCAAATGTTCTTCGACAGTAAAGCCTTGTTAAAAGCTTTTAAATTTCTAATTCCCAGACCACCCCACTTCTTAGGCATGTAAACCAAGTCCCATGCCACAAGTGGAATTCTAGCTTTAGCTTCAACACCCGACCATAGAAACCTTTTCATAATATGTTCCATTTTCTCCTCAAATTTAACAAGAATTCTAAAAAGACTCATGGCATATAGGGGGAGATTTTGAAGAGTAGAAGAGATGAGTTGCGCCTTTCCCACCTAGTTGAGAAGTGCACCCTTCCAACCCACCAACTTTCTATTGAAATTATCCAGAAGACCAAACTAGAAGGAATTATGAGTCTTAGAAATACACAAGGGTAGCCCCAAATAGGTCAAGGGAAGATATCCCCTATTGCTGGAAATGATCTTGGCCAACTTTAATTGGAGAAATTTAGGGGTATTGAGAAAGAAAATTTGACTCTTGGGAAGATTAATATGTTATCCAGATGCCTTCTTATAAGCCTCAATCAACCTATTCATAGTCCTAATATCACAAATAGAATATTCACTCATCAAGATAGAGTCATCAACAAATTGTTGATGAGTAACAGGCTCACATCTAGAAAAATGGGAGAGACCCCTCAAGGAACCTATAGATAAAGCCTTATGAATATTCCGACTAAGGGATTTTTCCATCAAAATAAAAAGCAATAGGGAAATAGGGTCTCCCTACCTCAAACCACATGAACTCTAGAAAAAAGGAGGAGAGCCATTCATCAGAACAACAAAAGGAGTCAAAATGAGTTGTTCAACAAGTTGTAAAAACTTGTGACAAAATCCAAATTGAGCCAAAACTACTAACAAGAACTTCCAGCTAACCCTATCATAAGCTTTAAGAAGGTCTAATTTTAGAAGAAAAAAAACCCAACTTCTTATTAGAGTTAAGAGAATGGGAAAGATCATGAACTATAACAATGGAATCCAAAATCTATTAGCCCTTAACAAAGCCACTTTGGTGTTTTGAAATCAAGTCTAGGAGAATCCTCTGGAGCCCAATGGCCAAAACCTTCAAGAAAATCTTATAGATGGAATTGTAGAGGTTGATCAGACAGTAGTCTCCAAAGCCATTAGAATCAGCAATCTTAGGAATCAAGACAATGAAATTCACATTCAATTCTCTAAGTAATCTTTTGGAACCAAAAAATTCCTTGGTGGCATTGATCACATCCTTCGCTACTATCTCCCAACATGACTAAAAAAATAGAAAAGGAAAACCATTAGGCCCGGGGGCCTTGTTCCCCTCAAAAAGAAAACCACCTCCTCAATCTCCAAAGAAGAGGGAATAGTAGTTAGATCCTTATTAAGATGCTCTAAGACCAATTGAGGAATGACATCCAGAGAAGCCTCCACACTCTGTTGGTCCCAAACAAGGTCATCTCTGAGCATATGCTCAAAATTTTTTGTAGCAGCTCTCCCAATAGCATCCTCATTAGACAACAACAAACCATTAGCCATGACGAAGGAGATCCTATTCGACGATTTATGCCTGAGGGTAGTAAGATGAAAGAACTTAGAGTTTCGATCCCTAGACTTGAGCCATATAGCTCGAGATCTTTGCCTCCATAAATCTTCCTCCTTAGCAATAATGTCATGAAGATAAGCCAAAAGAAAGTCCTCCTGCAACTGAAGCTCCTCCGACAAACCCTTAGATTGAATTTCCTCTTCAACAAGATCTAATCACTGAATAAAAGTCTTCTTAGAATAAAAAATGTGACCAAACAACTCTCTATTCCACTTTAGATTTCTCTTCACGAAATCCAATTTCTTAGCCACTTTGAACATCACACTCCCATCAATGCACACTTGCCACCAATTCTTAATACAATCCATAAACCTACGATCCCTTAACCACATAGCTCCAAAACGGAAAGGAAAACATTTTCTACCGCTAATATTATTAGCCACAAACGATATGGGGAAATGATCTGAACCACATCTCATAATTGAAGAGAGGGAGCAAGCAAAATCCAAAAACCACGAGGCTGAAACAAGAGCCCAGTCTAGTTTGACTTGGATATTCTTAGCACCAACTCGCCTATTGGACCAGGTGAACTTGGAACCCATCAACTTCACATCAATAAGGGAATTATTATCTATGAACGTCCTCAACTCTAGGCGATTGTCAAGATTGGCCTAAGAACCACCCAATTTCTCATTATCACAAAGGGGAGTGTTAAAGTCTCCCATTACCAGCCAAGGGAGATCCAAAAAATTGGCTCGAAGAAAACCAAGCTCATCCCTATTGTAAACACAAGGCATTTGAAATGGTTGTAAATGCAAGCAAGACATTGACCCTCATGTTTGTAACAACTAGTGATACTAAGCATGGAAATGAAACAATTTCTAATACTGATAAGGTGTCATAGACAACATAGTGTGAGGATTAGTTGCAAACACATTTAAGCCTTCAACCTAAGGTGGTAAAAGAGGGTTTGAATGGTTCATTTTCTAATGATGATCCTGTTTAGGAGATTCAACAAGTTGATACTTTTTCCTTCACATCAGTATATTTAGTATTGTTTCTTGTCATTCTACTAGTTAGTTCTATGTGGACAGTGGATGTGACAATGAGTATTGATGGGTATTTAGTTGATTGTATTAGCTATGCTATCTCATTCTTCATCTTGTTTGTGATGAGTCAAATGATCAAAATTCTAGCAGGGTGTATAGATGATACTGGGCAAGTGAGGCGACAATGCCCTCACTTAATTTCTATGTAAAAATAGAATTTTTGGAGGTCTAAAAACTTCTCAATTGGGAGGAATGATCCAAAAGACCAAAAATTTCATAGTCTCAAAATCCCATGAAGCTGGCATCATCGTATAGATCTCGTCAACACGATCCTGATGCAATTTGAATTGCATCAAAAGGAGATCGTATGCAAGAGTTATGCACGGTCAAAGTTAGGGTCAAATCGGGTACATAGGCCAGTTAGAAAGGAAAAATCATCATCTCCAAATTGGTCAAAATTGACGTCATGATGAAGAGCTCATCGCCATGAGTCCAACGCCATTCGTTTCGTTGAAAACAAAGCTCATAGGACAAAGTTATGCCAAGTCAAAGTTTCAGTCAAAATGGGTTGACCATGGTGACATGGATGTATGGTCAACAAATGTTGACCAGGTACTCCGGTTGATGTCAGCATAACACGTGGTAGGCTCAAAAGGTGACACATGGTGAACGATGACTCGACATATTGATGTGGCAGGATGTTGACGTGGCATGCATAGGTGGCATGTATGTACCAATTATCTAGCGACACATGTCATAGTTTGGGTGAATAAATGGACACCACGTGGTACCCCCGCTTATCTCCCTTCAATCGCGTTCCAATTGTTTACTAAAAATTTGCGAGGTGGGTTTTGAACCCCCAACCTCCACATTCCTAGCATAGACTCCCACCATTGCACCACGAGGATCGCTCCATACAAATAGGAGCACTAGTTTTATTTAAAGAAGACAATGTGTTATTTGGAGGGGGTAGTGATTTGAACTGCCGACCCCCTTATCCCTATTTCCACTCCCTACCAATCTACCCAACTCGTGGTTTTGATAAAAAATCAGCAACAGTTTTATGTATATTAATAAGAAGCCACCCATGCTTTTTTTTTTAAATAAAACAAAATCCCCCTATTTATATAAACAATAAAACCTTTCAAATTTTAATTAGCCTTAATTCATGATATTAAAAGGGCTTAAAATAATAGTTAAAAGATATTTAAAGGATTTTAAAGGGTTTTTAAGGGGATTATTAAGGGATTTACGTTTAAACAGGGATATTTTGAAATATTTTGGATGTAAATGGGAGATTTTGGAAGATTATGGGGATTTTATTGTTTTACTCCCATATGGAAAATTTTATTGTATAAAAAGGGGGTGTTTTTTGATTTTGGGGGACAAGCAATTTTCTTTTGGGGAAAGGCAATTTTCATGGTGGAGAAATTAGGCATATTGGGAAGGAATTTTGAAGGTGTTGGCAGGAGATTGCGAGAGACTTTGTAATGTAGATTTTGAAGCTTGGATGATGTAATAAGGTGAACAAGCTTGCTGTCATTAATAAAGCAGTGCGTCATTGAGAAGCGGACCCGGAGACGTAGCCTGAACATATGGGTGAACTCCATTATCAAACTTGTTGTCTCATTATTCTCTCTTATTCTTTCAGTTTCAATTTCCTTCTTTAAGTTATTATTTAATGCTATTAAGTTGCGCAAAGGATTAAGTGAACCCAATTCTATAATTTCAACAACTAATGAACATAACCATGCAATTCTGTTTGCGATCAGGATAAAATTTGTAATTAGGAATAAAGTGCAAATTATTTGTAACCCTTTAATTATAGATCAGGGAGCAAGCAAAATCCACAAACCACGAGGCCAAAACAAGAGCCCAGTCTAGTCTGACTTGGATATTCTCAACACTAATTCACCTGTTGGACTAGGTGAACTTGGAACCCGTCAATTTCACATCAATAAGGGCATTATCATCTATGAACGTCCTTAGCTCCAGGTAGCTATTAGGATTGCCTTGAGAACCACCCAATTTCTCATTATCACAAAGGGGAGTGTTAAAGTCTCCCATTACCAACCAAGGGAGATCCAAAAAATTGGCTCGAGGAAAACCAAGCTCGTCCCATAGCCTCCTCCTAGCCCTCTTCAAGTTGGGAGCATAAACATTGGAAATAACCCAAGAGGAATTATCTCAAAGAAGAACAAGCCTCATATCCACATGATTGAAGTTGTTTGCAATCAAGAAACCTTTAATCAACCTAGAATTCCAATAGGTAGCAAGACCACTCGAGGCCCCCTCGAAGCTTACCCTATGAAAACCACAATCTCTCAAAAAGAAATGAAATTTTAGTGTTGTAATTAGAAAGATTTTTTTTTTGAGTTGTTATGGTTATGGGTATAAAGTTTTGCACATTTTTATTACTATTACATTTTGAATTAGGTTAGTGAGAGGATTTAAATTATCGTGTGTCATCGAAATTGATGTTTAATAGTAAATATTTTATTGTTTTTATTTTAGATTCGATTGAATAAATGAATGAAAGGTTTTAATCATGTTTATGAGACTAAATATTTTTTAAGATTTAAGGATAGTAATAAAGTTGTTTTCATAAACATTTTTGATAGATGTTTAAATTATTTATGAATGATATCCTTTCTTTTCAATCTTGAATTTTTTATTATAAATATTGATCAAAAAGTTAATTTCAATAATATTCATGAGACTAAGTAATTTATGAAATTTAAAAATAGTAATAAAGTTGTTTTGATAAATATTCTTCATATAGATGTTTAAATTATCTCTTACGGATATCTTTTTATTTTTAATTTTAAACTCTCTATTATAAATCTGAATTAAAAAAGTCAAAAAAAATGTTAAAACACTGTAGTATTATCTTTCTTTTGTTATCTAAAATAAATATTGTTCAACAAGAATAAATATATCAAAAAGTGATTAAAAGATAGAGGAAATAAATAGGGAAAGACTCTAAGAGAGTTAATTATAAAAAGTATCAAAAAGGGCATGCACCATTTTTTTCTCATGAAGACAACATTGTACCATATAATTCTACTTTTAGATAAGTTAATAATACTTTAGTTTTGAATATTACAACACTTATGCTAATTCCATATTTTGATAAAACAAGGTATAGGTTGTACAACATATAATATGTTTTGGGTTCCTTTATTTTTTGTCATCCTATGTGGAAAGTAAATGTCATTATGACTTTTTTTTGCCTTTCATAATTTTAATATTATTGATATTTTGAAAGATAACTATAATATATTCTTCTATTAACAAAATATTCATCTTGCTTTCATATGATTACAGCAATGAGAAATTCTTACATTATTGTGTTAGATATCATTTTCAAGGCGTATTTAAAAAAATAAAAATTATATGTTAAATTTTTATATATATTATTTAATTATGTATTATTTTATATTGTATAAATTATTAAATATAGGGCTAGTGTTAGGTTTAGCATCACAGATAGGGTCAGGGTTCAATTAGGCTTATTAATAATATCTTAATCGCTAACAATATGTTAGGGCTTAATAATATGTTAGGGTTAGTGTTAAGGTTAATGTTAGGGTTAGCATTAAAGTTAGGGTTAAGGTTCAATTAGGATTATTTTGGTTATGGTTATGATTAGGGTTTAATTATATTTAGGGTTCAATCAAGGTTAAGGTTAAGGTTCGATTATGTTTCAATCAGGGTTAGGTTTAAGGTTACAATTTTTGGTTAGGGTTAGGGTTAGGGAAAGGTTATGGTTATGATTATGGTTTATGATTTAAGGATATGTTTACAATTATAGTTAGTGTTCAATTCTGGTTAGGCTTAGAGATAGGTTTATGGTTAGGATTTTGATTTAGGAATTATTGTTAGGGTTAGGGTTAGAAATAGGTTAAATTCATGATATTATGGTTAGGTTAAAATTTTTTTAGGGTTTACTATTTAGGTAAAGATTAGGATAAGTTCATGGTTAGGGTTAAGGTTAAGATTAGGGTGTGAGTTATGCTTATGATTTTAGAGTTAAGAAAAGGGTTAGGGTTGAAACAATAAAACTTATTACTATCATTTACCCCTCAATCCTTTCATTAATAAATAATTTAAAAATACCAACCCATAATTAAAAAAATAATTTTACCAGACTTATTAATGACACTCACCTTGAAGATTATTTATAATTAAAAATAAATTAAAAAAGAATATAAAAAATATAATAAATACAAATAATAAAAATGTTATAAATTATTTTGAAATTATATGATAAAGTTAAGTGTAAATGTAATTCTTAATTACATTATTAAAAAATTATTTTTGTGTACTAATAAATTTATTGTATTTAATTTTGTAATTTTAAATTGTTTTAGATTTACACTTATTATAAAAAGCCATATTAAACTATGTATTTAAGTTTCTATATTTTTTAGAATAAAATATTTAGTAAAGTCTTAAATTTAAAATATTTCTTTAGAGATATATTTTGAATTTTTTTATATTTCATATATTTTAATTTAGAAACATATTTATGTGTAATATAAAATTTAGGATAATTCTTTTATATTAGATTTTCTAATTTTAAATACATTAATTTAGAAATTTCTAAAAGAACTATTGCTTTCCATTCCTTTATAATTTTATTTGTATTTCATTATTAAAAAAATATCTCACAATTACACAGAAGAATATTTTTCTTTTTATAAAAAAATTAATATTTTTTAAAATTTAAATATATTAATTTAGAATTTTTTATATGTAATAATAAATTTAAAATATTTTTTTTATAGCATGAAATTTCCATAGTACATGATAAATTAGAGAGCTGATTTCTAGATTGACACACAATTTGAATCTAAAAATTAGCTCACTGATTCTTTTATACTTAATTTTTTAAATTTAAGAAAATTCTTTTTTTATGTATTAATTTAACATTTAAAAATATTTTGTGTGTTTTAAATAAATAAATTTAGAAACATGTTCACTTTCTAGAACACATAAAAGCAAGGGATCATCCATTAACATAGAAGAGAAAACCAACACACCACACATGTAGTTGCACACATTCACTTTCCGCAATACATTAAAAACAAGGGATCACCCATCAACATAGAAAAGAAAACCAACATTTAATAAGGGGAAATGGACCCCTGAATCTAGTCTGAGAGAAATAATAATGAATACTCAGTGGTAAGAAAAATATTCATTCCTTCATTAATATAATTTTGAGTACAACTTGTTAGACATTTTACATTGACTAATTACCATACAAATTAGAAGAATCAAACATCCCTTGAATAAGAATAACATGTTGATGCACAAATTTTTGTAAAGAACTTATCCACATGTGTCATTTGCTTGAAGATAAACCTCTCTTTAGTTACTCAAATCCTTGGCCCTTAATGTACATGCACATTTGAAACCCCTCTTTCTCCTACGCCTTCTAGTGTAGGAGAAAGAGGGGGTTCAAATAAGAACATTTGCTATCTAGAAAGCCATTTTTTAGAAATTGGAAAAAAATGTTGAAATATTTGTAAACGTTAACAATTAAGAATAGAGAATGGATAAATAGTTATTTGTATCTTTGTCAATAAAACAACACAATGCATAAAAAATGGTAACACATGAATGCAAAATTTGAAGCTGAAGTTGTTAGGCTACAAAATCAAAATTGGAGAACTCCCGGATTTAAAATTGATTTATTCAATCAAATTAGAAACTTAACAATTTTAATAATGTTTTCCATAAGTATAAGAATGCGGTAGTGGATTTTTTAATTTTAAATAAATAAATATTACTAATTGTCTATTGTTTTTTGATACATAACTAGATTTATTTAGTTAAAATAGAAACTTAACAAATATTACTATTATCATTTAATATTAATATTATCATTTATTACAAATATAACTATTATCATAATGGAAACTTGTTTCACAAAAAAATAATATTGTCATTTAATAATATTATAAATGTTACTATTATATATTTTTTTATTTGTAAATTTGATTATATTGATTGCTAAAAAGATATCACATTCAATCCATATGTTGTCAAAATATCTGAAACCAGCCCCAAATCCACCCAAAACCAAACACAACCATCCTTAACCCAAACAGACCAGAGACCAAACCCATAGATTTCCAGGTGACACCATACATGAAATTCAAGTTGAACAACCAGAGAGCCCCCTATAGATATAAAAAAATGACTTACACCAAACAAGACACTGCTAACCCAGAAAGACCAGTTACCCATCCAACACCACACCCTCTGCAAGCAAGAATTCCTTGAAGAGTTGACACCAATCCACCTCTCCCGACAGCTCTAGGAACAAATGATGCTTTAAGAAAATCAACCCACAATGCGTCCAGTCTTGGTGTCAACATAGTGCCTCACCTTTGATGTCTAGAAGAAAGGGATGTCGCTTAACTCGCACACCAAGAAGAAGAGCTCGATGCAAATCATGAGGTTGAGGGATCCCCACACCCAGTTTGGGGATTATCACCACATCCATGGAACCCTCCAATAGACTCTTCCAAACAAGCTTTCTTGCCATAAGCAACACCATTGCTTTCGGCACCTCCAAGTCCAAAAGTGCAGTGAGAAAATGAGCTACTATATTTGCATTTGTTCACCATCGCTCTGCCAAATTCATGAACTCCTCCCCTAGTAACAATTCCATTGCCCCCAAAACCAATTCATCCCATTCCTTAAACATTGACTTCAGCCACCCATGCTTGATCCTCCCATAGAAAGCCCATAGCTTTCTTGATGATGACAGACAAACAAGAGTCTCCATCATTTTTGATGGAGAGAACGAGGAGCATTGGGAATATTAAATTAGGTTAGACACCCATAACCTGTGTGACCATCCCATCATCTCAAAAACCACACCTCACAATGCCCTTCAACAAGAATAGCCATAAATGGAGTCGAATGAATACCATGTTTGGACTCCCACCACCTTTCCTGCATTTATCACCCTCTGCCGCCACCCTTCTAGACTACGCCAACCAAGCCTGTGTCATCGACCATGTACCCACAATGAAACCAATCTTGAAACTAAATATTACTATTATATTAATATGGAAACATTACAAATATGATGCAGGAGCATCCATGGCATACTGGCAATCTTGTGTCACCAAAAATATTTTATTTTACTTTGTTTGATTTTAATAAGGGCCAAGGTTGTGAGAAGTCGTGGGGTTTCAAGTTTTCCTAACCTATGTCATGAGAATTCAAGTTTTCCCAACCTTTGTCATGGGGTTTTGGAGTTTCAAAACCTTTTGGCCTGGTGATCTCTTCGTTGTCGGTGTGTCGTGGGTTTTCAAAACTTTGCAACCCACGACAAGAGGTTCTAAGGTTCAGGTTTTTGGCGACTTAGTGATAGAGTGATGAGGTGTGTGATGCCAAGTGTGGGACCTGATAGGTGGACAAGGATAGATGGTGACGTGTAAAAGAAGATAGCTATTATTGTTTAGGTAACTGTGCAATTCACATCCTTGTCGTGAATTGTGAGGTAGTGAGCTAGAATGGTGGGCTCGCGGCTAGTAAAAGCGTATGTAAATCTTCATTGGGGAGAAAGGGGGATATCGCTAGGAGAAGGTTGTTGGTCCCCCCAACATAACGATGGACGTTAAGCTAAAGGTGATCGACGGTGCTGAGTTGAAGGATAGACAATCTAACAATGGCGTTTTAAAGTTGCGATGATGAACAGGGAGCCTGGGGATCATGGCGGGAATAGAGAGGATTGACTACCTAGATTCAAGGAAAAATATTTACAATGGCTATGACAATATGAATAAGGGTTTCGATGGGAAAATTGACATGGAGGGAAGAATTAATGGGTCCAACTGCACTAGCGGACGATCTAGAAATGAATATTTGATATGTTAAGTAGCGACACAGTTGACAAAAGATTTGGTGATCGAATCAGATTGAACGAAGGGGAGAATGCATTGAATGCATAATCAAATTTAGGGTTTGACAAAGAGAATGAGGGAAAATTATCTATAACAGATGAATTAAATGTTGGGTGGCTCGAGGTAGGAGAGAGAATATTTGGTAAACCCTATTAGGTATCCTGAGGAGGAGTTGGACAGGGGTGTGTGTGGCTCAAGGCAAGGAAGATTGTTGGTGAAGTTAGTATGTGAAGGAAACCCTAGGAGACAGGGGTGGCTTGGGGGAGAAGATTGGGGGAAAGATTGGAGATTTCAATGGCGAGGGGCTTGGAGAAGGAAGGTTAGCATACCTAGATGTTGTCGGGATTGGCATGAGGTTGTTGAAGAAAATTTTGTTGTAGGTGTCGCATGTAAGATTGTGGAGGAGCCCATGAGCTTCAAATATTTGTAATCTTTTGCATGTTTGAAGATAATATAAGTTGCAGATTTTATCTTCCATTTTTTTTTCCTATTATGTATTTGTAGTCTTTTCCTATTGTGTTCTAAGGTTTTGTGATCAGATTTGAAAGGGAGAGTCTCGCTACCCTCATCAAAATATTACTATTTTCATAATGGAAACTTGCTTCACAAAAAAATAATATTGTCATTTAATAATATTGAAAATATTACTATTATATTAATTTGAAAATCAATATACTTAAAAAAAAAGCAATCCATATCTTTTGGTGGTGTCTATTACAATTTTATGTAAAAAATTTGCTTATAAATTTTATTTTACTTTAATTTTCTAGTGTAAATTTATTTGGAACAAAAATTCATAACATTGAAAAATATTTAATGATGATTAAAAAACACTTACACATTTTTAAGCAGAAGTGGTGGATACATTGGATATGGTTTGAAAAATAGTAGATGCAATGAAACTGCTCTATAAAAAATGGATAAGAACATTACTGCAAGTTAATCATCCAATTATTTAAATTTATAAGCTTATAAGTAGAGACCTTAATGGATCAAATTTATAAATTTATAAGATGAATTTAGAAAGCCTTGATGTTGCTTACATCAAGTACAAAAAACATAAATTGATGATAATACAAAAGACTCAAAGCTTGCTCTTTCTTAACGAGGACAAGGCCACAAACCAAATGCATTACAATAAGTGTTTTCAAATATTTGTAAATACAACGAAAGAGATTGAATGAAGACAATGAAGGAATAAATTCAATATATTATAAGTCTCTGTAAGTTTTAATTTATTGAATTTTTAATTCTGAATATACTGTACTAATATATTTTTCTTATTTATCTTGACAATAATTAGAAGAAAAAAAACATATTTAACCTATATTTTACATCAGAAAAGAAAGAATAAATGAAGAAGTGTAGTACTTCAAAATTTTCAATTTTGTCTGTGTTTGTAACTTAACAAATTTGTGAAGTTTAATTACTTATATTTGCATAAATGAATCACCTCACCTGTTCTAATGTCTAAAAGCAAACTTAATATAATTAGAGTTAATAAGATTTAAATATTATAATTTTAAATATTTTGGGCTTAACAGAACAGTCAGATAATCTCCAGATTGCAAGAAAAAATCAAACATAAGAACCCAAATTTCATCCTACTACAACATCATTTAGCAAGCATCCTAGAATTTTTGAAAAAAAAAATGCAAATTTTACAACAAAAATTGCATTTGTTCTTTGCCATTAATTTATTTACTGCATTTAGATAATCTACAAGAAATTTATAAAAATAAATGGAAATAGTTTCATCAATGCCATTGTTGTTATTTAAAAAATAGTTTTCTTTACCAACAATTTAGCAAAGCATTATAGAATTATTTATAAATAGATTTTCACTTTACCTGCAAAGAGTCAAATGCTGCAGCAAAGTCTACGGTCTCCCACAAACTGAAACGATGGCTAAACAAATCTGCACAAAAAAAATTAAACATTTTGAATTTGCACAGAAAAAAATTAAACATTTGGACTAATATACATTTTTCTTGTTACTGCAGAGAGCCAAATGCCATTCTCTCACAAACACACAATCTGCACATGAATTTTTTTAACAATAACTCATATCAAAAAGTTCTACAAAAAATCTTATTTATCACACCATAAAGACTAAAATTAAATACGAGTTTGTACAACAACTACTAAAAAATGAGATAAGGGAAATAGAGATTATGCATTTGTTACATTAGAATACAAATAACATTCTTAAGAAAATTTCTAAAAAATAAAAAAAATATCAACTGCACAATGACAATATATCTACGGATTTCTATTACACACATAAAAAGACAACTTTTACTAATAGACACATAAAAATGCAACTTTTACTAAAAGACACATAAAAAGAAAACTTTTTTTATGTTCATGGATTCTCCAAGAATTGACTTTTATTGTAAACACCTATCGACGTAAATGGTAGCTGAAACTTGTTTTTGATGACCCAATAGTGGTTTGCATATGTGAGACGCTAAAATCTCACACTATATGTAGTTTATGACTAAAAATTATTATTTAAATTTATATTATATAATTAATGTATATTATTATTGAATACAATATAATAAATTTATATTATATTATACATATTATTAAATGTAACATAATTATTACATCAATTTAATATTTATATAATTATCATTTTTTCTTATAATTATGTTATATTATTAGTTGATTTTATTTTTATTTTATTTCATATTTATAATGTTTTTATAAAAAAAAATTGATACGTAAGGTCAGTATAATTATATTAATTAAAAAAGTTGAGTACAAATGTTTGCCAAGCAGGAAAAGATCCACCATAGCCAAAAATCTGCCACCTTCCCTAACAACTGTTAATGCCAACAAACAGGCGAAAATCGTTCCATAAGCACTCAAAAACTACCAAAACATAAGCATTAACAAAAACCATTTTAGAAACTACGCCGCAACCAGGGACTACCAACAGATGAGAAAGACCAAACCCTACCCCCAAAGCAAAAAACCGCCATCACCCACATTACAGAAACTTGTTTAATTTTGGAAATTCCTCAAACTCAATTTTCCAATCTACTTCCCCTACCGCCAACAGACCAAAAAATTTCTTTAGAAATTCAACCGCTGCCCCAGCCAACATTTGGTGATGCATCAAACCTGGACCATGCAAGTCCAGAAGGAAGTGGAAAATCGTTACCGTGTCCTCTTCGTGAATTCATTCCACATCACAAGGCCTCATACATCCTCTGCCTTCAATCACCACACACAAAGAGCTTCATCCACACCTTCGACCAAGTCCTCCTAGAACATTTTCACCAGTAATTTCTTTGCTTTAGCCTTCAAAGTCTCTAAATCTAGAATGAAAGCCAGAAAATGTGAAGAGACATGCAGGTTATCGCATCCATACTCCCCATTTTCCAAGTGACCACCAGAACCATCTTCGCAACTGCAACCACCAATAGATCATTGTTTAACATAATTCTTTTTAATCTCTGGTTTGTAATTTCCCTGAATGTCGCTTGTCCTGCCGACAACATCAAAGAAATTGGCACGTCTGCTTCAAAACGAGCTATGCCCGACACTGAGACTTCAATCACAAATTTTGAGCTCTTTGCCATTAACCTTTATGTAGAAATTGCACTCAACTTTGGAGAGAACAAACACCCACAAACACCACAACCACCACAACCACCAACTACTAAAACTGCACACCAAAAAAGTTGTTGGTCATCAATAAATAAGCAAACTCTACTCACCATGACGCTGTCATTGTCCACAAATGGTACCCAGATCAACATGTGGGGCATCCTTGCAAGGAGGAGAAAATCCTTCCCCATTATTTTCACTCATAAAAACTCATGAAAAGAGATGCCGTATATGTCCTCAGCATCATGTCGAGAACCATCAACAAGACCCCGACACACCTTTCCATACACAACGCCACCACATCCCACCAAGCATCGACACTCGACCACCGTGGCATCCAATGCCACCTCCCTCAGCCACCTCGGAGGGACGCCCTCCCTGCCTCCCACAATATTTTTATAATTTTTAATATTAATATATAATTATTTTTATATAATATAATTGATTTTTGTTAATATAATATTTTTACTATGAAATTTAGATTATATAATATATAATATTTGTATTATAATTTATTATTATATTAATTATACAATTATAGTATTCTTAAAATAATAATTTAATTATATTATTATAGTATATTATTTTTTTACAATATGATATTATATTAGCTTAAGTTTTATTAATGTAATATTATATTATATTTAAATTAATTTACATTTATATTTATATTGTACATTACAATAAAATTATAATTTTTAGTTTTAATAGTACATTTTTTTATCGGACATGTACCATAGAGAATGAATTTATATAACAAACATTTGATCTAGAATATACATAAGAAATAATAATTTTTTTTGTTCTATGACTCATTCTAAACAATTAATGAGCAATTTAAACCTATATGGCATTTTGAGTACAAAGAAGCTATTATATTCCAATATGGATTTAGTTTAAGTACACAAGATAGGAGAATATAAATGACTAACAATATGCTTTAGAAATAAAAGAGTCAGTCAAACCTTCAAAATACTGTCATTTGAGTACAGTGAGGCATGAGAAAATTTACTACTCAAAGATGAAGACTATAGAAATAACAACATTTATAATGGAAAAAGTATATGCTCACTTGGCATTTAATGCTCTATTATGCATGACATGAAGAGAAGGATTAGAAGGGAAAATAAAAATATTTATAAAAGTAAGGACAATGAATTTCACCCACAAAGGCAATATGTTTATTCTTGTCACAAGAAGATTGACTCGACCCTCTCTTCATCATTAAATGTTTCACATTTGACAAACAACCTAAAGAGGAATTGGTGTGACACAAAATTACTTAAAGCATCCTAGACTACTTCAAGTTTTGGTAGCAAAAATTGCAAATATGTAGCAATGACATCCATCAGAGCATACCTCTTTTGATCAAATGTAATAGCTTTCCTAATTTCACCCATATGGTCTTACAACAAAAGTTTCAAAATATAGTTGAAGTCACAAGTAGTGAGATTTTTGAAACATTTTGGACATTGCCAAAGCTTATCTTATTTTTGCACAACTTTTTATTTATGTTTTTCATCCACAAGAATGGTAGGAAGGGTAATAGAAGTTGTCTAATTGCAACCTTGTTACAATAACATAAGTAAACACATTTTATGTCCTATCAAAGGTTGCAATCATATGATCATGCAATAGATACTGATAACTATCCTTCTTGTTGGCATTGTCATTTTCTTTGGACAAACATGTTGAAGGGTGGGAAGCACCTTTTGAGGCATACCAAGAATGCAATTCCTTTGCTTCTTTGTGGCTAGGATTTAGAAGAAGACCTGTGGCCCATACAGTGTCAATGAACTCTCCATTCCATGATGTAATACAACCACCTTTGACTATGAGCACAACATAATTTCTATTGAAAATAATTCATATAGTTTATGCCCCTTAATGTCACAATGTGAGCTCCATAATTTGATGTCAATGCTAAATCCTAGCATGTCAATAAGAAAACCAACACATTTAGTCATCTCTATTTCATTTCATTTATGCACCGTCAATATAGAGGAAATGGATTCAACAAGGTTGAGAACATCAACCAATGAATTGAATGAAGCTAATTCAAGTTCCTAAACTCATGTGAAATGGAAGTTATAGGTGAGTATGTTGAAAGTTCCAAAATTACAAGGAAGTTACAAGTGGGTATGTTGAAATTTTTAGAATCACAAGGAATTATTATTGAGGAAGTTTGCAAGATCTCCCATGGATTTGAGGAGCTCTTATAGTAGGCTTTGTAGCTTTCACTACCATCAGATATAAATATATACCTTGCAATTTGAACATCATAAAATTGATCAACTGCATCACTAAAGCATGTTATATATTTTTCACCTCTAACAAAGTCAAGAAAGAAAAAACCAAACACCTTTCTCTCACCTCTATTATTTTTGAAGCCATGAAGCATGCACATAGACACCACTTTACCTTGAATTAACCAGAGATGGGTTATATTGAATAAGAAAATGCTTACCAAAACATAACAATAAGTTTTGATAAGATATATTTTTATACTCCTCATACTTGGAATGTTCAGTCCAATTATTCACTTTGCTGAGAGGAGAAAAATTGATAAAATATTATTCTTATGTCAAATTAAAGTCGACGTGGTTTATTTTATGGAAGAAAAATACATGCTCGTTGTTTGGAAATAACGACTAGAGAGTAGAAAGAAAAGAATTGTGGTTACACTGAAAGGGAGTTGTTTATAAAAATATACAAAACAATTGAGTTGTAAACAAAAGAAACAAAATTGAAGCTCCTAATCTTATCCCAAGCACATGTTTTGTTGCTACAAAACTACAAAAACAACATGATTAGAAAATACAAACAGATTGAATTCATATTCTAGTTAAATTATGAGATTATTATAACTATATTTGTACTTTAAATACATAGAACCACTCATTTTTACATTTAGAACTCACAAAATCTTTGCTCAAGAAGATGGAAACACTTTGAAGTGTGAAAAGAGTGTTTACAAAAGGGTGAGGGAACCTACACTCTTAACATCTACATATCTCAAGTCTCGATCTGTTGTCACGACAATGAATTTAACCTTGGTGTTTTTCAAATATTCATATTGCATACATTAGAGAACCAATACTGTCCCAATATTCACCTCCAATAACAAATTTTTTGTGACATTGAAACTGGTAAATAAACATGATGAAGGAAAACAAAAAATCATGAGTTGTGGAAGCAAATTATGCAAACTTACACTTTATAATTCTTAGTTGGATAAAGAAAAAGAAATGTTTCATTCAAAGTTGACCCACTTTTCTTCAGATTATTCACTAAAAAAATGAGATTAAAATAGTTAAACATACCATTCCATTAGCTAGTTTCAATCAATGTCATTGGTTTTAAATATTAATTGAATTGTAAAGAAGAGCTTCTGGAAAAACTATGTATTTCCTTTACATTAACATTTCTGATCACATTATGTGATCCAACCCCACAAAGATATCTAATGCTAGATTTACATTCTCGAGTAATCAAAGCTAATAAATCATGTTATCAATTATGCTAATAATAACTAAAATCATTATTAATAAACTTTGTGTAATTTTCTTCATCATTGGAGTATGGATGAACTCATTGAGGTATGACTCAAGGGATGTGTATGGAATCCTTAAACACAACAATGGACTACAAATGTGAAGTCTATGGACTCCTTAAACACAAAAATGGGCTACAAATGTGAAGCCAATGATTCCAAGATGTATGTTGAAACTTGATATCTGTTCAATGCATTCCATTGCAAAAGCAGAGATTCCTCAATTGAATTATGTGAAATTTTTTGAACAATTGGGACTCAATAAAAAGGTGGACCCTATAAAAGAACTAGAGTAGATGGAATCCAATATGAAGAACTTGTAGCCATTGGAAAAGATAAGCATCGGGTTTGGAATAAGCTACTAGGAGTGCGAATTTGTTATCTTGGAGAAGCAGAACATGTCCCTGATCCTGGTGCTAATAGAATATAAAATCTTTCTTACCATGATTTAGTATGTCTTTCATGTAAAAGGTGTAAACCCAAATTCGACTATCCTCTTCACATCACCATTCCAACAAATTGGGGAAGCTTGCAAGCTTTTACAACTTTTATGATGATAACAGTTAAGAATGACAATTTCATTTAGTGAGCAAGGGAATATAGATGCACAAAGAATAAAGCATTCTCGGTGTAATTAGTTATATTAACTTAACAAGTAAAAATTTGAAGAACTTTAATTATATGAAAATTTTATATAATTAATGGTTATGATTTTAAATCAGTGGCAAGATTGACAGAAGTATTTTTATGTACACGAACATTTCTCATTGTAGTGGTACGCCTCCTAGCATAATTATAATTAGATTGGTTTATCGATTTTATCAATTATATTTCTAAATTTTTATGTAAGTTATATATTTATTTTTTTTACAAAGTTTAACTACAAATTTTTTAACAAATAATATTCAAAAAATAAATTATCAATAATTTGATTGGTTAAGTTGTATCTCAATATTTCACGTTTTTTTTTCTTGTTATAATTTGACCAAAATTATCATGTATTCATCCATCTATATATTCAAAGACTTCTATTCATATAAGATGGACATATTTCCATATGGAACAAGTATTCCTCTATCCATCCAAGAGAGGCTTCTATCCAAATAGAATAAACATCTATCCAAACAGGATAAGTACACAAAGACTTAGACTAATAAAAACCAACCAACTCCTAAGTCACTCACTAAAAACTATACTTTTTTAATAAAAGTGCGTCAAAGTCACCATCAATTAAGAATATAAAATGAATTTATTTTACTTCGTATATATATAGGCTTCAATCTTGCCTCAAAATTTAGCCTAAAGTTTGAGGGAATCAGACAATTCCATCTGAGATTTCTTCTTATAGTGAATTTATTTGATCTCATATTTACTTTTGTAATTTTTTCACCCTTTTAGCTTTATTAATTGATATAATTGAGTAAATAGTGAGAGTGTTGTATTTGATAAATAAATTAGAGTAACTACATGTCATGACCCTCGCATTATAAAAAATAAGCAAATAAATAATAAGTAATGTTTTGTTAAATCTTGGGAAAAATAATTATTTCCATTTTTCACCTATGAATTCTTAAGTCTAGTCATAAACTCTCAAGTCGTAGCAATGAAGTGAGCTTATAGAGAAAATTAGGGGATGAGACTCGTGTTCTAATTGAGCACCAAGGATTTGACATAAGTATACATGATCAAATTGATCTTTTCACTCCCACATCAATCAATTGATGCATAGTTACCCCTCCTTTTAAGAGAGAATTATATATAAAATGAAAGTGGTGTGGCCAAGGGGATGGGATGCATTCATTCTGAATAATTTTGTTATTTTCTTGTTATATTTTCTTTGAATATTATTTTTTTAGTAGTGAGAGGATTGCAACATTTTGGTGGGTCATTATTGTTGTTCTTCTACAGTTGTATTGACTTGGCCCTAATTAAAGGAAGGAGATCGATCGGTATTTGGCATAGGTTGTGCATAGAGAATCAACCAATAATTAACATCGGTTGTGCATTGAAGATCAAATAGTAATTGGTGTAAATTGTGCATGGAAGATCAATAGATATTTTCCTTCTTTTCTACTATTAGACATCCTGCTAATTGATGACTCTAGGTAAGTATAACAATGTCATATCTAAATATAATAGAACTAATTTAATGATGATTATTTCACATTGTTAGATATTGAAGAAAAATTAATTCACCTAGGAATGCTTATTAATAGGAAATTGCAGGTCATAAGATTAATGGAGATGTGCCTTGTTTGTGTTTTCATTATGCATAATGTTTAATCAAATTTTTCTAACTAAGACCTAGTAGAAATATGCCTTTTACACCTTGTCTAAACTCTCATTCGAACTCAATCAAATATAATGTCTTATGGCACAAATTTGTGGTTAAGAACTTAAATAGAATAATAGCCATGATCTTGACCAAATAGGTAGGATTCCATATTTCCTTTAGCAATTCATTCACCTTTATCATTTTGCATTTGTGCCTTCCTAAAGTTTTATCCTTATAATCATGGTTGATATTTTGGCTTTACATTCTTTTGCCTTTGAAAACTCTTAATATCATTAGTTTTATGTTATTCAATTGCAAAACAAAAACTCATTTATAAATGTACATAAGGCACTAGTTTTTAAGGAAAATTTATGAGTTGATAAGTATGGCTAAGCGTCCATCTAGCCAAACATCTAAGTTATTGATGAAATATCATTTTAGATCTTAGTTCAAAGTTCTTACCCATGAGTTTTTGTTACTGCAGTTATCACTCTAGTCATTGATTTGCCATTGTTATTGTTTTATTTAAAATTTGAAAACATAAATTATCATTTCTTATTAAAAAACTAAGCTAATATTGTGGTGTAATTTAATAGTGTAGACATCAAAATTATTCTTCTAAATATTGAATTAATTGTCATTGTACCATTAAACACCATTTATCTCATCATTCACTAATTAATGATTTATTTGTCATTAATTAATCATTCATCATTTATTTACCACACCATTTGTCATTTATTAATTATTATTAATTATCACATCATTTATCATTTATTAATTATTGTAATTTATCATGCCATTTACCATCTATTAATAAATTATTACCACATTATCCATTTATGTATTAATTAAATAATATTTATTATTTAATTAAATGAAAGTTAGGTATCAATTTTTAAAATAAAATTTTCATTTTTACCTCATTAATTAACTTCATTTTTGAATTAGAAACTTCTTCTCATTTATCTATTTAATAAATTGAATAATTCATTATTATCCTCCTAGGAGTTTGAAATGACAAATTTCCAATTTCAATTGAGTTGGCTCCATAATTAGTTCAATTAACTTCACATCTTCAATCTTATCCTCGTCCATCCATTTATTTTTTCTAAAAGCCTATAAATACCATCATTCCTTCATCATTTTCATATGAATTAAGTCTGTATGCAAGTTCACAATGCCAAATTCATTATCAATAAATGTAATATTATGTTGCTAACTTACATCCACAACCCTTCACAAGCAAGTCATCATAGTACACTCAATCTTGAGGTTTACAATGAATTTGGTGTTGGAGAATGTCAAGATCAAAGAGCATGAAACAAATTTCCACAAGTGAAAATATGAGCACAATAGTATGTCTATCAATATACAAATGAAGAGTGTAAAATACAATGAAAAGCCTTACATGTATAGGCAAGATATATGAGGTAGGAAGGTAGGACTGAACAATCGACTAACCTTCCAAATGATGGAACACTTGTTAACTCAAATGACAAGTGTGTGAGCAAGTGTCAATAGATGTATCAAATGATGAAGACACATGTCTCAATGCTATGAATTGAGACAAAAGCATAAGAAACCTAAGTAAACTTAAGATATGAGTGTGAATAAGTCAATCCTAGAAAGATGATTAGCTAACTAGTTTGATAATGACTTTGTTTACACTAATACCCATCCTCAAGTGAAACTTAGGGAGTAATGTATGCATGATGATGAGTCCTGAATACTAGGCCATGTTTGGTACTTCATACAAATTTCTCATAAAGTAGAGTAAAAGAGAAAAACCCAATGGGAAATAAAAACCCCTCTCCAAAAGAGAAATGTAATAAAATGAAATGTATAAGTGAAACTTTATAATAGATAGATGGAGAATGCATCGTGACCCCCAAAGGACTACTTCTAGCACAAAGTATAATGGATGTTCCCCCCATAGGAGAGAAAAAATAGAAGGTCTATGTGACCCCCCTAAAAAATGTGAAGTTATGAACCCCATGTGAGGAAATGTTTCCTCCCAAATTTGGTAGGAGAAGAGAAACCATGGATGTTGAAGATGATTCACAATTGCCGAACAAAATTTATTCCCTTGGGAAGAAACAACACCAAAAATGTGTGCAAGATGAATTCCCATTCTGAATAGGAATATGCAGGAAGAAAAATCAATGTCTCTAAATGTTGCATGACCAAAAATGTGTGCAAGATGACTTGCCATTTGTGATTCAAGAATAGGGACCATGGATGTACGGTGACAACTGGACCGATGAGAATCTAATACTGCTACAAGTAATGCCAACATAGATGACGACTAAGTCAAATTGGACTCATGAATATTTTCACAATATGTCATGATAGAAGTTGATGTAGGCAAGACAAGAACAAGATCCGAAGATGTTGCAACTTCATTGAAGCTAACATCATAGAGAAGAGGAATGTACTCAATGGTGTCATCCAAATTTACAAGGTGGGATTCTACAAATATGTGATGTTTGGTAGATATACATCCCAATATGGTGGATTTGAAAATATAATATCAATGCCTTGATGCAAAGAATCATGAGAACTCATGAATGAGTCAACACTAGATTCAAATGTAGCAACAAGTGTTGTGGGAGATGAAATTTTAATGCAAGTCATGTGACTACATTATTCATCCTCAACTGATGGTGTCTCACAAGATGTCTGAGTGAGGCTAGATGTTGTTTTTGCATGTGCTAGAATTAGATGATTAGGTAAGGCAATACCATGATCCATGATCTAGAAGAATTTGCTTCATTTATACATTTTGATGTCAAAGACAATCTTCTATTATGTCTTTCATCCCACAATATCCACATTTAGTTTTTTAATTTATTAGAAGGATTATAAAGAATACTCAAATGGAAGGTATTTAATATGAGATTCATGATCATATGAACCAAGAAACTCAAAATTAGAAATGAAATGCGAGAGGAAAAATAGAAGTGCACAAAGACACAACACTGGAAGTGCTAAAAGGCACAACTCAAGACACCCCCTTGATTCAATATTTGAGAGCCCTTCAAAATTTGACACTTCATAATTTAGTTTTTTTACTATGTAAGTAAGTCCATTGGATTGAAAATAAAAAAATGAACTTTTGAAGAAAACGACTCTTAATTTCGAGTTATCGATCAAAAGTTATTTGTTACATCCCATTGTGTTACTACTTATTTACTTTTACCTAGTTGGGTGAAAATGATTTTAATGAATGTATTTATGCTTTATGTATTTTGGAAATATGATGAATAAATTTTTGATTCAATTTGGAGTTATATAATGAATCTGATTGTGAAATATATGATGCAAATAAATGTATTGTTTTCGTCTAACTACTGTTGTAATGTACTAAGTTGGATGCAAGGACAAATTCAATCCTCTGGGAGAGAGGGGAAGTATCACTTAGGAGAAGAAATTGTTTTGGTAACCCTTAATTAGACCTAACTGAGCTTTCACACACTCACCTCTAGTTTAGTGAATTCAAGTCAATAGTTTGGGAAATGGTAGGTTATCCTTAGCCTTGTTTGAGTGTAATTTAGAAGTCGTTATGATCCTATCTATGAATGTTTTGATACAAGTTATATGTTTGAGTCTCTTTCCTCACATGAGTTTTGCATTGTGTTTATGTTTAATCAATGAGATATATACATAATATATATATATATATATATGTATATATGTATGTGTCTACAATAAACTCATACACATGAGTAAATACGTGCATCAGTAAATAAACATATCTACACATGCTCATGGATGGATTACCCATATGCATGGGGATATCGATCGGAAAAAGGTGATATATATATACACTTCGTGTATATATGTCAATCGATGGGATTGTGAGTATATGTGTTTTAATGTCAAGATATATATATATATACATATACATACATATATATATACGTATACATACATATATATATACGTATACATACATATATATATACGTATACATACATATATATATACGTATACATACATATATATATATATATACGTATACATACATATATATATGTATATATATATGTATACGTATACATATATATATATATCTATATATACGTATACGTATATATACATACGTATATATAAACATCATGTTATATACATACATGTAGATATATTATATATATTATAATACTTAAATATATATATATATGTATGTATATGTATATATATATATATACGTATACATATATATACATATGTATATATATACATATGTATACGTATATATATATATATACACGTATATATAGATATATATATACGTATATATAGATATATATATACATATATATAAACATCATGTTATATACATACATGTAGATATATTATATATATTATAATACTTAAATAGCATTGGAATATCTATCTAAAGCACATATTATGAATAGTGTAGAAGTAAAGGGAATTGTGCATCATTTGGAGGCAATGCATAAACAAATAAGATTGCATCAGTATTTAAATGTTGAGTAATGTAAACATAGGCAACGTTGGAATAAGGCGTGTGGGAATAAAGCAAACCATTGTGTGAGAATAATATGAAAAGACAATCAAATTTTATGAAGGTAAAGTGAATATCAACGTATATAGAGCTTTGACTTGGTCTTTGCAAACAACAACCAAACAAATAGGGCACGTGATATATTGTGTGGCGCCAAATTGTGAATTTTTCATACCATTTAGAAGTTTTTTTTACATTTCATTTCTAGCAAATAAGGCAAAATGGAATGTGAGAAATAGTCAAGAGAGAAGCTAGCTAAGAAAGGTCGACCTGTAGAAACATTAACCTTGCATTTCTAAGTAAATAATTTGATGTTCATTTGAGGAACTGCCACCTTTTTCTTCTTCTTGCTAAGTCAACCCACCTAATTGAGAAGTGTCATGTTGATGAGCTAGTTTCTAGCCTGCAGTTGCTCACATTTGTGTATAAATAGAGGTGCTTTCTTGCTCAAATAGGACGCATTATGCACTCTTGTTGCTTAATTTTGAGTTGTTATTATTTTTCTTTTCTAAGTTTTAGATTTTGTGAGAGGTTTTTGAGAAAAAGCTTTTGGAGAAAGGAAGGGAGATAGTTGGGAGTTGTAGGCTGAGTTTGGGAAGGCTAAGCTAGGAATGCAATTTGTTCATTTGGAGCTTTACGTTACATGCATGCTAATTTCTACTTTATTATGCTTTGTACAGTTTTGAAAAGATTGAGTGTTTTGTATGCCTTATTTGGAAAATATGTTTAGTTGTTATTATGGAAAGGTTATTCTCTTCTTTATGTGAAAGTGAAATATTCTTGGTATACCTAGACTAGGGATCTTTATTGTTTGAGTGTATGTGTATACTCCATATTAAGGAATGGGTGTTTATATTAGTATTGAATACTATATTAAGATAGAGCTTATACAATAGTTGTTTAACTTAGTTGAGTCATAGAATTACTTCGAAATACTTAGTAGAAGTGTCATAGTGTACTTAAGAGGATATAGGTTATTTCTAGGGTTAAGGTTACTCCATGGCATTAGGGGATAGCCTATGCATAGGTTATGAATGGTTAATACAAATCAAGCTAGGAAGGCAGGTGAAGTATATGAAATCCACTCTAAATTCAGGGTGATGAATACTTTGGCCAAAGTAGTGTAAGTTTCCACTATTTATAGTGTCAATTCACTATGATTTGGGTTTACATACTAGGCAGGGAATGCCATATGTGTAGGTTGTAGCCAATGTGTGATAGATCTAGATATGTAGGACACAACACTAAGCTCAGGAAATGTCAAAAATTATTATGAGGTTACCAAACCAATCTCTTCATCGAAGGGAGGGCCATCTTATCAGTTAGGTAGAAGTGTGGGGGACCACAGTGAGTCCATGGTTGGTGGAAAAGTTCTTGAGTGATACTTCTCCTCATTAGTAGGCAACCAAGATTTGACAAAGGATACTTGGTCCATTTGTATATCTATTGATAGTAAGCCTTAGGAGCCATGTATGTATTTTTTATTCATATCAATAAAAAAATTATAAAGAGAAATATTATCATGAAAATTATATAGTATGAAATCAATGCAATGGAAAGTTGTAATACTTTGATATAATACAGTGGAAAGTTGAATTACTTTGTTATAATTCAATGGGAAAGTTTGGAATAATGATGCTTATTTCAAATGTACATTTTATCTTTATATTTGAAAAAAAATATTATTGCTTAAATGTTGGCAACATAGTTTATTTACTTGTGGTAAAAACATAGGAAAACTTTAGTGTAGAACAATGGGCATGTTACATGTGGTATCAAAGCTACCAAGTTCAGATCTGGACCCTATGTGCTTGCTATGTTTTTCCCCTCCAACATTATATGAGTCTAATGTTTGGAAATTCCTGTGCTAGGATGGTGCGTATCAAGATGACTGCTAGGAAGTCACTGTTCAAAAATGAGCGCTACCGATGGGTCAAGAAGGAAAGAGAAGCCCTTGTTCATACCATTGAGGGAACCGATTATGAAAATGCCATTTGGCTGAGTGATACCGAGACTATCAGATCACACCCTCTCGCAAATCAATCAAAAGAAAAGAAGGATGAAAGATGATGCCAAAGTTAACTACTTTCCATCTATTTCTTTGGCCAAGTTAGAATCTTTATCACTTTCTAGGGATATGCTCTTAGAATGTAGTGTCAGCCTAAAATTGATATTTAGGGACCCTCAAGTTATACCTATGTCCAAAGTCATTTTTATAGCCTCAAGTGGCGAATTGAAGGGATATATTCCCAAAAACCATGTATCAAAAGATAAATTTGAGGGTCACTACCCTTTTGGGGATAAATTTGTGCAAAATTATGAGGGGTAGACCCCACATAGTTATGATCTAAGAGTGAATCCGATGGATACTCTCATCTTGAATATTTGAATAGTCATTCAATGTAAATAGAAGGATATTTAAATCCTTATGAATAAATGGAAAGTTATGTTTTTATCAAACTTGTGTACAAGATCTTCAATGAAATTTCTTATCTGAATATTTGCTCTTTGGGAATGTTTTCAATATTTTTAGTAATCCATGATAGGATCTAATTAGAGATGAACCTCCAGGTATAAATTTTACTTGAGACAATGGTTAGGAAAATAACTAATCCTAGAGGAGGTCAAGAAGTTGGATAAAGCTTGGATAGTGTCAAAGCTAAGTTGGACTGTATTCTGGAAATCATGGATGAAATAAGAGCAAGGATAGGGAACCTTGAATAAGAAGTGAGGGGAAAAGAAAGAGAGGAACAAGAAGTCCCACATAATGAATAAGAAGAAGTTCCCAACAATGGGTAAGAAGGGGAAGATTCCCAAAATCATACGAAAACTAGTGATCAAGAAAGCGATAGGTCACAATCATATTCCAAGGGAACCAAAAGGAAGCATTTGAAAATTGAGTTATCTAGGGACATGAGAAATATTACCCCTCCAAAATTTGAAGGAAGCTTTGGCAGGGAAGAAGTTGAGGCTTGGTTAATCCAAATGGAGAAGTACTTTGAGATTAGGAACTATTCAAAGGTTGCTAAAGTTGTTTTGGGAGCTTTCTAGTTAGCAGGAGAAGCCTCTAAGTGGTGGATGAATAAGAAGATTGAACTTGGTATCAGTTCCTTAAAGCTTGCTTGGAATGAGTTTGTTGAGATTTTATAAAAGAGGTGGCTACCCTAACCCTTCTTTAATAAAAACTCACTGATTTCCAAAATTTGAAACAAGGAAAATCTTCGGTGAATGAATACTGGGAGAAGGTCACTCGTCTCCTAAGGTATGTACCAATGTACCAAAAGGATGAGCAATTTCGTATGAGAAGTTCACTATGGGTCTAAATGGCCAAATAGGTGGAGAGGTGGATGTACACGATCTGACCACTATGGAGCTAGTATATGATAAGATAATAAAGCAAGAGCAAAAGCTCAAATCCATCTCGATCTATCGGGAAAATAGGAATCAAAATAAGTTCGATGGGTGTCAATTTAATCAAGCTCCAAAGAATTTTAATGAGGGGCAATAATTTTGAAAGCAAGGTGACAAGGGACCCCACAATAATTTGAATGAGTCAAGGAAGGATCACCGAGGAAACAAATTCAACAACGGCCACATCGGTAACTATAACAAAACAGGAGGGAATGGTGGTAATTTTGAAAGGCCAACAAAAAAGAGGGGACAAATGTGGGGATGCTTTACATATGGTGGGAATCATTATGCTAATCAATGTCCCAACAAACCATCTAGATCACAACCACATGGTAACTCACTTCCTCCTCAACAGGCTGCATTTCAGCAAAGGATCCATGTAGCATTGGACAATCGACAAGCAGGATACCAGATCACCTTGGCGGAAACTCCAGGTACTTTGCTTGGTACACCTATTTTCATTCTTATTGATACTAGAGCCACAAAAAAAATTGTTTCACCTAGATTAGCTAATGAAATTTCTAGGAAGGTTGGGTTTATGGAAAATTCTTGGGTTTTAGAATATGCAAACCAGACAAGAGCAACAGTGGATCAATGTTTATTTGAGGCAAGGGTTGAACTTCCAAGTTTCTTAATGGAAGTGAACTTGTACGTAGCTCTCTTAGGTTCTTATGATGTCATCTTAGGAATGAATTGGCTATGGAAGCATGGAGCTAAAGTGGATTTCCATGCCAAAACTATAGAATGCTTAGATGATCTAAGTAACCAAGTGTTTTTACAAGGTACACCTAAAGAAGTGAAACTATGACAAATTTCAGCTATGCAAATGCATAGGGCGAAAAGAAAGGATGTCAACTCTTCGCAGTCAAAATGGAGAAACTCGAGGAATGTAAAGAGTTCATTTCTCAAGATGATGTATATTATGGGCCATAAGATTTAGAAGAAGTTGAAGAAGGAGAAGTGGTGGAATTTGGAGAAACAATTATGGAGAAATATCCTATGCTTCAGAAATTTGCGGATGTCTTTCCAAAAGAACTACCTGGATTGCCTCCCAAGAGAGTGTTTGATTTCTCCATTGATCTAGTACCAGGGTCAAAGCCTATATCCAAGGTACCCTATAGGATGACCACAATAGAATTAATGGAACTTAAGGCACAGTTAGAGGATTTGTTGTCCAAGGGATTGATAAGACCCAGTGTTTCACCCTAGGGAGTGCCAGTGATCTTCATGAAAAAGAAGGATGGTGCACTGTGCTTATGTATAGATTATTGGATGCTTAACAAATATATGATAAAGAATAAGTACACATTTCCATGCATTGATGATCTTTTTGATCAAATGCAAGGAGAAAAAGTGTTTTCAAAGATTGATCTATGATCTGGTTACCATCAACTGAGGATCAAAGACGAAGGCAATTTTAAAACTGCTTTTAGAACTAGATATAGTCATTACGAGTTCACAGTCCTACCCTTTGGACTTATTAATGCACCTGCAACATTCATGAACCTAATGAACAATATTTTTAGGGATTGCTTGGATAGGTTTATATTAGTTTTCCTATATGATATATTAATCTATTCCAAGAATGAAAAAGAGCATTGTAAACATTTAGAGATAGTTCTCAGATAGTTAAGAGAGCATAAGCTATATGAAAAACTCTCTAAGTGCACTTTCTTTCAAAAGGAAGTGCAATACCTTAATCACATAATTTTAGATGATGGGATTGCTGTTGATCTAGCTAAAATAAAAGCAATGCTTGAGTGGCTAGTACTTAAGAGTGTACCAGAGGTCAAAAGTTTTATGGGTTTGGCTGGTTACTATCAGAAGTTTATTGCAAACTTTTATAGGATAGCTTTTCATATTACTTCATTGTAGAGGAAAGGGAAGAAGTTTGAGTGGTCTGAAAAATGTCAAACATCATTCGACTTACACAAGAAGTTGACTACGATATAATTAATGGTTGTGATTTTAAATTAGTGGTGAGATTGACATAAGTGTTTTTATGTACACAAACATTTCTCATTGTAGTGGTATGCCTCTTGGTGTAATTATAATTAGATTGATTTAACGATTTTATCAATTATATTTCTAAATTTTTATGTAAGTTATATATTTATTTTTTCACAAAGTTTAAATATAATTTTTTTAACAAATAATATTAAAAAATTAAATTATCAATAATTTGATTGGTTAAGTTGTATCTCAATATTTCACTTTTTTTTCTCTTATAATTTGACCAAAATTATCACGTATTCATCCATCTATATATTCAAAGACTTATATTCATATAAGATAGACATATGTCCATATGGAACAAGTATTCCTCTATCCATCCAAGATAGGCTTCTATCCAAATAGAATAAGCATCTATCCAAATAGGATAAGTACACAAAGACTTAGACTCATCAAGACCAACCAATTCCTAAGTCACTCACTAAAACCTATACTTTTGTAATAGAAGTGCATCAAAGTCACCATCAATTAAGAATATACAATGAATTTATTTTACTTCATATATATATAGGCTTCAGTCTTGCCTCAAAATTTAGCCTGAAGTCCAAGGGAATCAAGCAATTCCATCTGAGATTTCTTCTTTTAGTGAATTTATTTTATCTCATATTTACTTTATAATTTTCCCACCCTTTTAGCTTTATTAATTGATATAATTGAGTGAATAGTGAGAGTATTGTCTTTAATAAATAAATTAGAGTAACTAGTTGTCATGACCCTCTCATTATAAAAAATAAGTAAATAAATAATAAGTAATGTTTTGTTTAATCTTGGGAAAAATAATTATTTCCATTTTTCACCTATGAATTCTTAAGTCTAGCCACAAACTCTCAAGTTGTAGCAATGAAGTGAGGTTATAGAGCAAATTAAGGGATGAGACTCATGTTCTAATTGAGCACCAAGGATTTGACATAAGTATACATGATCAAACTGATCTTTTCACTCCCACATCAATCAATTGATGCATAGTTACCCCTCCTTTTAAGAGAGAATTATATATAAAATGAGAGTGGTGTGGCCAAGGGGATGGGATGCATTCATTCTAAATAATTTTGTTATTTTCTTGTTATATTTTCTTTGAATATTTATTTTTTTCAGTAGTGAGAGGATTGCAACATTTTGGTGGGTCATTATTGTTGTTCTTCTACAGTTTTATTGGCTTGGCTAATTATTTAAGGAAGGATATCGATTGGTATTTGACATAGATTGTGCATGAAGAATTGGTCATTAATTAACATAGGTTGTGCATTGAAGATCAAATAGTAATTGGTGCAGATTGTGCATGGAAGAGCAATAGATATTTTCCTTCTTTTTCTACTATTAGACACCCTGCTAATTGATGACTCTGGGTATGTATAACGATGTCATATCTAAATATAATAGAACCAATTTAATGATGATTATTGTACATTGTTAGATATTGAAGAAAAATGAATTCAACTAGGAGTGCTTATTAATAGAAAATTGTGGGTCATAAGATTAATGGAGATGTGCCTTGTTTGTGTTTTCATTATGCATAATGTTTAATCAAGTTTTTCTAACTAAGACCTAGTAGAAATACGCCTTTTACACCTTTTCTAAACTCCCATTTGAACTCAATCAAATATAATGTCTTATGGCACAAATTTGTGGTTAAGAATTGAAATAGAATAATAGTCATGTTCTTGACCAAATAGGTAGGATTCCATATTTCCTTTAGCTATTCATTCACCTTTATCATCTTGCATTTGTGCCTTCCTAAAGTTTTATCCTTAGAATCATGGTTGACATTTTGGCTTTACATTCCTTTTCCTTTGAAAACTCTTACTTTATTTTATTCAATTGCACAAAGACTCATTTGTAAATATACATAAGACACTAGCTTTTTAGGAAAATTTATGAGTTGATAAGTATGGCTAAGCTTCCATCCAACCAAACATCTATGCTATTGATGAAATATCATTTTAGATCTTAGTGCAAAGTTCTTATCCTTGAGTTTTTTTTATTATAGTTATCACTTTAGTCATTGATTTGACATTGTTATTATTTTATTTAAAACTCAAAAACATAAATTATCATTCCTTATTAAAAAATTATGCTAATTTTGTGGTGTAATTTAATAGTATAGACATCAAAGTTATTTTCCTAAATGTTAAATTTAATTGTCATCGTACCATTAAACACCATTTATGTCATCATTCACTAATTAATCATTTATCTGTCATTAATTAATCATTCATCATTTATTTACCACACCATTTGTCATTTATTAATTGTTATTATTTATCACATAATTTTTTTTTGAATAAAGAGAGTGAAAATTTATTAATTGCAAGAAAGTAGTAGAACAATGAAAATAGGGCCCCATAAAGGCACCCAAAAGAAACCAAGGAAGTCACCTATCCAAAAACCCCAACCATAACCAAACAACCAGAAATCCAGATCATTAACAACTCCTACCAATCATATCTTCAGAAATAATTTTCTCTAAAACATGGCGATCACCCGACGAAAGATGATCCCAACCCTCAACCTGCCAACTCCCAACATGATCAAAATCCCACTTTTCCAAACAATCAACAACTCTATTTGACTCACGAGGGATGTGAACAAAAGACACCATCTCGAACTTGGAGCCCAATTGTAAAATATGCCTCACAACCAAAGAGATTTGCTAGCCGACTCCCTCCAACTTCTACCTATTTAGAAAATTAATCATAATTTGAGAATCTGATTCACAAATAATCTTGCACTAGCCAAGCACACAAGCCTACTCCAAAGCTCCAAGAATTGCCAACCCCTTCATAAGATTGTTGGTTTTCAACCCTGTATGGATGGAGAAAAGAAAGGTCACCAACCTAGTGCTATCTCTCCCCACACCACCAATCCCAGCAGGCCCCAGATTACCATGAGAAGAACCATCTGTATTAATTTTTAAGACATCACCCATAGGAGGGAACCATCCCCCAACCCTCTAAACCTTCTTAACATGCTTAATACGACACACATAAAAAGAGTCAAAGACCACATCGCGCTGTCCCAAACTTTGCACAATATCCTCATCGCCTCTTTCTAGAGGAAAAGCTACTTCACATTTGGCATGCACCGTCTCCTGAATCATACACACAATTCTCTGCCAAACTTGCTAAATGATCAGCCTGCTCCCCCAAAAATCTTGTGATTCCTTTCCAACCAAATCTTCCAAAGAATAAAACCAGGGCCAATACACCACATAATCTGAAGAAAGGCTGCTTGGGATGAAGGCCTCCCCAAACTCTTCCAAAAATCAACAAGAGAGGAAGTGTGCAAACACTAATGTTTCCAAACACCCCACCAGTGATTCCAGAGAAGCAAATAATAAGGGCACCTGAAAAAAAGATGAGACAAATCCTCCTCCTAATAGCCACATAGCACACAAATAGACAGTCCTTGGAAGCCATGCTTACGAAGATTATCCAATGTCAAACACCTATTCCAAGCTAAATTCCACAAGAAATAGTTGCATTTAGGCCAAGAGAACTTGTTCCACACCCTTTGCTACCATGGAACTTCCACCCCTCCATACTTTTGAGAAAACAACACTTGATAACCACTAGTCATCGTATAAAACCCCTTAGGATGTGGACTCCAAGCCAACCTATCTTTATCATTAAGAGAGCTGAACAATCTGCCAAAATTTTATGGAGCTCAACACAATCCTCCTCCAAACCCACATTAGGCCACTCACTTTGGGAATTCCACCTACTCAACTCCCCCTGACCACAAATGTACGAGGTCTTGAAATCCATCACACGATACCAACCAACCTCTAAGAAATGCCTACCAAGGGTTTGCAATTGAGGGAAACTGGTCATGATGGGAGCAAAGCCATCCTAAGAGTCAACCCAAAAAAGGGCCTCTGACCCCTTATTGCAAATCCAGAACAAACCCTCCTTGATCAACAAAGCCCCTTTTTTGAGAGTCTCCCAAATCAAAAATCCTTTCCCAACCAATGGATACCATGGAGCCTCCTCCATCTAAATCCCTCCAAGGTATTTATGAGAAATAATCCTCGCCCAACCATGATCTTGATCCAGGCACTATCTCCAATAAAGCTTGGCAGCCAACGCCAAACAAGTAAGAGAAGAATGTCGCAACCCAAGCCCACCAAACTGCTTAGGACTGCACACAACATCCCACTTCACCAAATTCCGTTTGCAAGATGACAAATTGCTAGCCCACAAAAATTGCCTAGCCAGAGAGTCCAAATCCAGAAGAAAACCTCTAGGAGCCACTTGAAGCATACACCTATAAATGGGAAGGTCCTACACCACAGACTTGAGAAGTTGAACCCGACCCATAAAAGAAAGCCACCTATGAGTCCAATGATTCACCTTGGTCTGAAGCTTGTCCAAAATAACTTGCTAGGAACCCCTGGGGAGAGAACCAACATAAACAGGGATACCCAAATAAGTCAAAGGAAAAGTACCAATCTGAAACCTCAGAATACGAGAAATCCTCCTTTGAATGGGACCAGGAGTTTTAAAAAAGAAAATAGAAGATTTATCTTCATTAATTAACTGCCCCGAAGCAGCAAGATAAACATCCAACACCTTGCAAAAGTTAGTAGCCTCTCTGATCTTGTAAAGCCCATCAAAGCAGTATCATCAACAAACTGAAGGTGGGACTAAGGAGGTAAACTATTACCCCAGACCCAACCCTGGATAAAACCCTCCACCACCTTTCTTTTAATAAGTCTCCCCAGCCCTTCTGCCATGAGGATGAATAAATGCGGAGAAAGAGGGTCTCCCTAACGAAGACCCCTGGAGGCCAGAAACAAAGAAATTGTTTCCCCATTAACCAAAACCAAGAAGGAGTAAGTCGTGACATAGCTCATGACCCACATAACCCATTCCTCCACAAAACCAAAGGCAATAAGAGCTTTGCGTAGGAAGGACCATTTAACTCTATCATATGCCTTGGCCATATCCAACTTGATGAACATACCTTTTTCTTTCGAGTTTTCCATAGAATGGATTGTCTCAATAGCAATAACCACACCATCTAGGATTTCCCTCCCTTCAACAAAACCACCCTATTCTTTAGAAACCAACCTACTTAAACACCGCTTCAACCTTTCCACAATTAGCTTAGACATAATTTTATAAACCACATTACACAAAGAAATGGGATGAAATAAGGCCAACCTATCTGCACCTTCACACTTTGGAATGAGAGGAAGATAGGTAGAATTCGTAGCACGCAACATCTGCTTATTTCTCTGAGATTCCTGAACCACCTCTAGCAAATCTTGTTTGATAATATCCCAAAATTCTTTAAAGAATTCAACCAAAAAGCCATCAGGACCAGGGGATGTCCCTTTCTTCATCTGAAAAACAACATCCTCTAAGTCTTTGAGAGAGATAATTTCCAACAATTATGCATTCATTTCATCAATAACCAAAGTTGGAATACATGCTAAAACCTGACTTTCTTCCTCCACCACATCCTAAGCATCCTCTCAAAAAAGAGAAGAATAAAATTGCATGGCTTCTCTAGAAATATCATCCAAAGAGGATAAATGATCACCCCCATCACTCACTAAGAAAGGAATTGAGTTACCTTGGTGCCTATTCTTAACCGAATTGAAGAAAAAGGCAGTATTCATGTCCCCCTCCTATAACCAATCCACCAGTGCCTTTTGTTTCCTGTAAATCTCTTCCTGCAGCTCGCACTCCTCCATAACTTTTAAAGCTCTAGCCTCCTACTTGAGTGATGCCTCGTTAAGACCATGCTCCCTAATCACCTGGGTGATAGCATCTAAGCTAGCCTAAGCTACCACCTTAGCATGGAAAATGTTACCAAAACATTTTTTGTTCCACCACTAAGCTAATACTTCACAAACTGCAGCTGCTTGGCAAAATAATACATAGCAGTGCCAAAGGGAAGTCTACCCAAATACCACCAATCCACAACAAGATCCTATAAAGAGGGGTCATGCAACCACATAAGCTGAAATTTGAAAGGGGTAGATCGAGCAGCCCTGGAAAAGACCGCAAATAGCTTAATAGGCCAATGATTAGAGCCCCGCCAATTCAAAATTTCAAAACTAATAGACCAAGAGCCACCAATCCAAAAAAAAGAAACTACGAACCTATCCAGCCTCTCTGCGATGCAATCCCCCCCAATTCTTCTATTATTCCAAGTAAGATGACCATTATGGGGCTTAACATCCACAAGATTTAGGGCAACAATATTCTCATTGAGAAGAAAAGAAGAGGACTCCAGTCTCAAAATACCACCCTTCTCATCTAGATCAATAATAGCGTTAAAATCTCCTACAATAATCTAGGGATAGAGAGGAGCATAATTCTGAATAAAATGAATGTGAGTCCACAGAGCTTGCTTACTGGCCAAGTTGGTTAGAGCATAGATATTTGAGAGGAGAACAGTTTCACCGGTCTCCAAAATTGAGGACACCATCGAGATAGCAGATTTACAAGAAAACCACCATAAAGGGAAAATATTCAAAGGGTTCCATAAACAAGACAAATGCCTAGCACTACCTTGGGCACCAATACACTGACAATAACCATGCCCCCATAGCTTAGGCAATACACCAAACATGACATCAATAGATAACTTAGTCTCCTGAATAAAGAGTACATCAGGAGAGTGATTCCTCACCAAATCCCAAACAACTTTTTGTCTAGGGACATTATTCAAGCCCCTTACATTCCATGAGAGCACAATCATTTTCGAGTGTTGGAAAAGTGAGAATCAAGAGTCTTCATCGATCCTGATTCAACCAATGTTTCCTCCATCATCTTAATCTTCTCTAAATACTTCTTTCTCTCAACCTTAGAGGCCTTCTCCAAAGCACCATCCTTGAGATTTTTCTGAAGAAGACCCAAAGTAGGAGAAGCTTTACCACCTTTATCTGAATTGGACTCTACCAGCACCAATGAGGGAGGTAGCTACCCCCTACCCTTTCCATACTCTCTATAGCCTCATGAGTTGTAGGAGTAGTCTCACACAGAGCCGTGTCCATTTTGGATACACCAACATCCTATGAACTTTGAATATATTCTAGGTTATTACCCTCTTGGACCACTTCAGAGACCATTTGATCCAGAGCCATCAAACTCGGATTCACCTCTTGTTGAATAAGATCATCCAAGACCGCAAATCTATTAAATGTGTCACCCTCCTGCCTTTCCTTAAAGGATCTCTTCTGACCACAATTTATGTTGCGGGGTCTAACAAAAATAAAACCTTCCTTTTCCATATCCACATCCCGAGTAGGAGCCTTGCCCTTTTCAACCACATACGGGTTCTGTGAAGGTTGAGAAGGTTGAGGATCTGGGGAATGAAACTTAGGACATCTTTTCTACAAATGGCCATACTCATGAAATAATTGGCAACGAACAAAAGAGTTTCATAGTCCAACTGTTGCATCCAAGAAAAAGAACCCACTCGAATCTCCATAGAATTAGGAAGAGGGTTACTTAAAACTATTTCGACACACGTACGAGTGAAGGTCATTACCCTCTTGTCTTGTGTTTGCTAAGAGGTCCCCATTGGCTTCCCCAGTAACAAAGCAACTAAATGTAGAATATCATCCCTCCAAAATTCAGATGGGAACCGAGGTAGACGCACCCAAATGGGAACACGATTTGGGAGTTCTTTAGAAGGGTTGAACCCCATATGCAAAGGTTTCATAAAGAGACCAATTTGGTTTTGGAAATAGGCCCCCCCTTCAAAAAACCTATTCTGATCCACCATGCAATTAAAAAAAACCATAAAATAATTGTTAGCTAGCAGCATCACTTCTATCTCCCCCTCTGGATTCCAAGTCCGCTTAGCCCACGATTCCAAAAAAGGTAGAAAAAATCTCATACCCAAAAATTTGCAGAATAGGGCATGATTGGAATAATACTATACATCCTCCACTATTGAATCAGGATGGAACATCAAAACTGGCCTCTCTTGACTTCGCTCCAAACAACCGTTAGTCCTAGGAATGCACGAACCCTTAGAAGGAAACAAACCTCCAGCATTCGAGTCCTTCATCATTGCCATATTCTCATTGTAGGGCCTTGAAGATGAAGGGGAGCCCCCTCTCATAATAGCTCAAAATTCCATTCATCAACAAACAAAACTGTTTCCCCATAGACAGCGGATCCACCACATGATAAGGCAAGACCCACAGGGTCAATGCACCTCCCCACAAGCGATATCGATGCAGCAGGCTACACACCAAACCACACACAAAGGGTAACCAAATTTTGCATAATGCACAACAAACCAAAAATAGAAGAATTGATCTCACCCAAGAAACGCAACCCCCACAATAGTAACCTCCATCCCCACACGCAGAAATCATAGGTCTAAGCAACCAAGAAGTGAAAGAAAGCATGTAAAATCATGTAGAGGCATGCGCTCGAGCTCACATGCCACGTGCCAAAACCCCCGAGTAGTAGAGCCTCCCACACGCCATATTTATCACATCATTTATCGTATATTAATTATTGTAATTTATCACACCATTTACCATCTATTAATAAATCACTACCACATTATCCATTTGTTTATTAATTAAATAATATTTATTATTTAATTAAATGAAAGTTAATTATAAATTTTAAAATAGTTTTTCATTTTTAACCTCATCAATTAACTTCATTTTGAATTAGAAACTTCTCTCAATAGTTAACTTCATTTGCAAAATAGAAACTTCTCATTTATCTATTTAATAAAATGAATAATTTATTATTATCCTCTTAGGAATTTTAAATGACAAATTTCCAATTTCAATTGAGTTGACTCCATAATTAGTTCAATTAACTTCACATCTTCAATCTTAGCCTCATCCATCCATTTAATTTTTTCTAAAATCCTATAAGTACCATCATTCCTTCATCATTTTCATATGAATTAAGTCTTTATGCAAGTTTAAAATGTCAAATCCATTATCAATAAATGTAATTTTATGTTGCTAACTTGCATCCCCAACCCTTCACAAGCAACTCATCATAGTATAGTCGATCTCGAGGTTTGAAATAAATTTGGTGATGGAGAATTTCAAGATCAAAGAGCATGAAACAAACTTCCACAAGTAAAAATATGAGCACAATAGTATGTTTATCAATATACAAATGAAGAGTGTAAAATACAATAAAAATTCTTACATAAGTAGGCAAGGTAGATAAGGTAGGAAGGTACGACTGAACAATTGACTAACCCTCCAAATGATGGAACACTTGTTAACTCACATGAAAAGTGCATGAGAAAGTGTCAATAGATGTCTCAAGTGATGAAGACACATGTCTCAATGCTATGAATTGAGACAAAAGCATAAGAAAACTAAGTAAACTTAAGATATGAGTGTGAATAAGTCAATCCTAGAAAGATGATTAGCTAACTAGTTTGATAATGACTCTATTTACACTAATACCCCCCCTTAAGTGCAACTTAGGGAGTAATGTATGCATGATGATGAGTGTCGACTACTAGGCCATGTTAGGTACACATACAAATTTATCATAAAGTGGAGTAAAAGAAAAAAAAACCAGTGGGAAATAAAAACCTCTCTCCAAAAGAGAAATTTATAAAATGAAATGTACAAGTGAAAAAGATAAGTGATAGATGGAGAAATCATCATGACCCCCTAAGGACTAATTCTAGCACAAAGTACAATGAATTTTCCCCCCATAGGAGAGAAAAGAGAGAAGGTCTATGTGACCCCCCTAAAAAATATGGAGTTATGAACTCCATGTGTGGAAATGCTTCCTCCCAAAATTGATAGGAGAAGAGAAACTATGTAGCCTCCTCTCAAAATGATGTTTGTAGTGTTGGTAAATGCTTGAAAGTAGATGTTGAAGATGATCCATGATCGCTAAACAACATTTGTTCCCTTGGGAAGTAACAACACCACAAATATGTCCAAGATGACTTCCCATTCTAAATAGGAATATGCAGGAAGAAAAATCAATGTCTCTAAATGTTGCACAAGATTCAAAGACTAATATGAATCCAATGATGCCTTTGAATGATGCTCAAAGATCTCCAAGCCAATTTTGATGTGTGACATGGATGTTGATAAGATGGATCAGGTGCCATATGTGATTCAGGAATAGGGACCATGGATGTATGGTGACAACTTGACTGATGAGAATCTAATACTGCTGCAAATAATGTCAACATGGATGACGACTAAGTTAGATTGGACTCGTGAATATCTACAGAATATGTCAAGATAGATGCTGATGTAGGCAATACAAGAGAAATATACAAAGATGATGCAACTTCATCGAAGCTAACATCATAGAGGAGAGGAATATCCTCATTGGTGTCATCCAAATCTGCAAGGTGGGATTCTACAAACAAAGATGTGATGTCTGGTACATATACATTCTAATATGGCATATTTGGAAAGAAAATTTAAATATCTTGATGTAAAGAATCATGAGAACTCATGAATGAGTCAACACCATATTCAAATGTAGCAACAAGTGTTGTGGGAGATGAGATTTCAATGCAAGTCATGTGACTACATTGTTCATCCTTAATGATGGTGTCTCACAAGATTTCCGAGTGAGACTGGATGGTGTTTTTGCATGTGTTAAAATTAGATGATTAGGTAAGGCAATACCATGATCCATGATCCAAAATTTTTTTCTTCATTTATGTATTTTGACGTCGAAGATAATCTTTCGTTATGTCTTTCATCCCACAATATCCACATTTGATTTTTTATTTATTAGGAGGATTATGAAGAATACTCAAATGGAAGGGATTTAGTGTGAAATTCATGATCATTTGAACCAAAAAACTCAAAAATAGAAGTGAAATGTGAGAGGAAAAATAGAAGTGCACAAAGACACAATAGTAGAAGTGCTAAAAGGCACAACTTAAGACACCCCCCTTGATTCAATATTTGAGTCCCTCAAAAATTGACACTTTATAATTTAGTGTTTTTTACTATGTAAGTAAGTCCATTGGATTGAAAATGAAAAATATGAACTTTTAAAGAAAATGACTATAGACACTGGAAAATTTCCTAAGCCTATGAACAACATTTTTGTACTAATCAACATCCTTCCTACATAATTAAATAATTTTGATTATTTAATTATTTTTTAATACCACTTTCTTCTATTAATTAGCCGATAGGCTTCTTATTGTGGACTTTCCCGTCCACAAGAGCCCGACATACTCGTCTCATGCTTGCAAGCAATTTTTTGCTCGTCATTAAACCTTTCAAGTACAACTTTCAGGCACTCAAAAATTTTCCAAACTTTTCATTTTTGGTAGCTAGGATTGTTATCTTTGTAGTAAATGCACTATCATTAGATTTTATTGATTGATGACCAACATTCATTATCTCAAGCTCATGAATCTAGTAGCTCTGAAATGTTGATATTTTTAGATCTGATTTTTTTTATTACGAACAAATTGAAGCAGTCGCGATATGGAGACGGGTCTTGGTTCACCCTATCTTTCACAAATTTTTGCTATGGTCAATTTCCCTAATATTTTTTCATCTAAACTCTACCCATTTTTCTCATCAACATTGTTAACAACACAACATGATTTGTGCAAAATTTTGAGGTAAGTCATTTGTCATGGACCCAGTGATTTTTTTAATTTTGGGTATCTATACTCATCACAAATTCTCTGGTTAGTGTTATGTGAGGTGACAAAATGGAGGAGAAAATGTGTAATGGTAAGCACATAGGTCACCAATGGTGGGATGGACAATCATTCCTAGGTTGAGTAGACGAAATTTGGCAAGACCACTGTATTTATTTTTCCAGGTTCACATTTTCCCTTTGCACGCCCTTGCTCACTGATTCAAAGGCCTTTGTTCTCTCATTTGTAGAGTGTTTGTGTCTCTTGTTCATTGATTTGAGGACTGTCTATGCAACATTTGAGGAGCAATGACATCAACAATAGTGGAGGTAGGTTTACAAAATAAAAACTTTGTTTTTTTTTTCAAAACCCTAAGTTTTAGGTGCAAATTTATTAATGCATAATGTTTTTTTAAATTATTTTAACCTATTTTTTGGACATTTTTACCCTTACTATTTCTTGGCTATGCATGTATTTTAATGTTATTTTTTGGGCAAAGTTTTCAAGGTATATGTTAGCTTTCTTTCTTTGTGTGGCTTGGTGCAGCAGGTGTATTTTCCTTTGTATATTCCTTGGTATGGGTAAAAGCAAGAAGTTGGGTACACAAAGAGGGGAATTTTCGGCCAAAAAAAAAAATCTCGTAGAAAACGCGTACGTGTTATTAAAAAAATGTGTATGTGTTATGCTTCGGGTACTCGAGCCTAAAAAATGTGTATGCACTAAAAAACGCATATCCGTTATGACGCGTATGCGTTATATAACACATACGTGTTTTATAACAAGTACAAATTTATTATTTTAAAAAAAAACTTTTTAGAAACGGGTATGCATTTTGTAACGCAAAACAAGTACACATTTTAAAATGTGTACTCGTTTCTTAAAAGTATTTATTTTTTTAAATAATCAAGAAAATAAAGAACACATATGCGTTTTGTAACGTGTACACATTTTTTAAAAACACGTATGCATTTTTAAAATTTGAAATTACCAACCCACATGCTGCCTCGGTTTTAGGCTTGGGAAAGGCTTGGCAATCCGAGCCTTAGCCTTTGATCTGCAACTAAAAAACTAAGGCAGATTGAAAAAGAATGTCCAACTTTGGGAATATGGCTGACAGACTTTTTTTTTTTAATCAATCTATAAAATGAAAACCCATTAGAGAACACGATGTCTACTTTCCAAATATATCATTTTTATTAAGATTGGATTATGTTTGCTATTTTTTAATTAATTTCTAAGCAAACTAGTCCTTAAACTTTAAATATCAGGCTTTTTTTGTTTTTTAATAACTTTTTTTAGTTAAGTTTCTTGTAAAAAAAATTATGACATAAAACTTCAGACAATTCTCTACACAATGAAAAAAAAATATTCAAAAAATGTTTAGTTTAGGTCCATGTTGTCTGTACAGGTTGATTTTTAAAAACAATAATTAAGGCCAATAAAAATTCAATACAAAAAAAATATTCAACAAAAAATTACAAAAAAAAAATTCATATCAATCTTCATGTTGTTAGCTCTCTTTTCCCAAAAGGAATTAGCAAAATACTTTAATTTGGGTCAAAAAGTGGTGTTCGTACATGTGCTTGGTATGGTAAAAAAAGGGACTTTTAAAAAGTGGTTTTTATAGATCCCTATCTAAATTTAATTTCTATAATCTGGGTATTTGAATAATTTACATATTTGGAAATTAGATTCAAAATGCTAAATTTCATATTACTGATTTTTTTTAAAATTCATTGTGTAAGTGCCTCAAATTTTCAGTCCAAGTGTGAATTTTTTTGAAAAACAACAAAAACACCACTTTTTGAGCTTTTTGTGTACCCAACTTCTTGCATCAACCCGTATTGGGAAGCCTTTTTAATGTATTGATAAGGGACAAATTCTAGGGTGTTTTATTTTTTAAATTATCAAACCTTCAAGAGAAATTATTTTGTATGTCATATGGTTACTTATTTTATTAGTGAATTTTATTAGTTTCAGTACAAGGTAGTCTTTTTAATGTACTAAGAAGTGACAACTTTCAATTTGTTTTATTTTTAAGTCATTAAGCCTTTGTTTTTCATATGGGTAATTATTTTAATTGGGGTTTTTATTAGATTCATAAGGGGTATGTTTATTAAATTCCATGTCTACTTGCAAAAGACATCATATTCTTTATTATTAAATGTGGAGGAATTCAAATTGAAGAGGGTACTTCAAAGCCAATAAAACCATCTTTTTCTGCTAGATAATCTATACCGAAGAGAATAAATCCTTTGTATTTAGTTGGAAGGAATGAAAAACAGAGGGTTATAATTGGTTTTAGAGCAAGAACAAGTCAATTTTTTAAGTTTGTTCAAAGACTAAAAGGGATCTTTGCATGGGAAAGGTACTTGAGTGGTTCAACTTAGCCGATATCTTCTTGGTAGATAAGCTCAGGGAGAACAATCTTTTTCTTTCTTTGTCTTATGGTGTTGTTTTTATGTACATCTTCTTGGGAGATACACAAAGTAAATGTAGATGATGTTCTTGAAGGTAGCATCATTAAGCGTTCTCTTTCTATAGAAGCTTTGGGATACAACTTTAAATTAGCTGGAGGGAGGGGAATTGGAGAAAACTTGGAAGTAGTTATTTATTGTAGTGTATATTTGAAACTTTATTGAAGCTTTTGTTGCCTTCGTGGGACTTTGAATTATTGCATGGAGAAATTATTTTGATTAAAAAGTGGTTTTGTAGACACGAAGAATAATGTTTGTTAGCCCTATTTTGATCCTGAATATGAGAGTCTGAGCCAAAGAATCCACCCACCCATGTGAGGAACCAATTATTATGCTTTGGGTCATATGAAATTTATAATTTTAAGCATGTGTAGTTTGTTTTCGCTATTTCTAAAGGTGTTTTTGGGTTGCAGGGTCATATATAGACAATGATACATATGATAAATACTTCTGAAAATATTTATTTGAGATTCGAGATCAATTCGATTGCCTATATGTATCAGTCATATTTAATAATCTGATAAACAAAATGTGTCTAGATAGTAGCACTGACTAATGTTGAATTATCGATTATCAACAATGTTTTTATGTAAATTTGTATATTTTTTGCAAATATAGCCCCCTTTTTTCAATGACAATACTTAACCCAAATAATTAAAAAAAATGGCAAATTGGTGTACCTAGACCTTGAATCAGTAGTTTAGTTCTAAATAAACATATGTATGAAAGATAAAATCACATATCTTTTAAAATAATGCCTGTTAATCTCATTAACAAACTTGTTATAATCTAAATACTATTCTACATGAACAACACAATATTCACATTTAGTGATTGAATTAATGTTACTTTAATATGGACACAGGGTGGGAGTGAAAATGTAAAGAGGATTTATAAAAAAGTTGTGTGCCAATAAAAAACAAGAGATAAAATAAATTATAAAAAGTGATCAATCAATGACAAATAGGATTTGTACTTACAATTACCTATGTTAGTAGTTTTGGTGACTATTAAAGCATTTTGTAATTAAGTAGCATCCATCAACAATGAAATAAGAAAAAAAACAACACAAATATAAAGAGTTTGTATTACTGAGCTAAAACTTATTATTTAGGAACCATAAATAAATACAACATTAGATGTTTTTCAACCTTTTGTTTTTGTCTTTTAGTCTTCTATTCTTACATACATAACTCTTGATCTTATATCTTTGCATCATGACTATTGATCTTTTGAATTTTGATTCTCTTCACTTAATGACCCTTTATATTCTTTACTTTACGCTTTCATCTATGGATAATTGATTATTCCAACAAAGTCCCTAATGGATCATCCCAAAGAAGTATTGGTTCATTAAATGTTATTTCTAGTTCTTCTCAAGTCATGTGATCCATCCCATACTCATACCCCATGGATCAAAGTAAACCAATCATTTACTATAACATTTCCAACCTTTGAATTTCTATGCAATCACATCCAACATGTATAAATTTTTTATAGATCATAGCAGTTTGAATTCAGCCAAAATCCATCTTCCATGTCCTAGCCAAACATTGAAATTTTAATCCAATATTCACCCTTCTCCTTTCAAACTAAGTTCTAACACTTACTACACCAATCTCAAATTATCATTTATAGCTTTAGGTCATTTACATACAGTCAACTTTTGTAGTATTCCATTTAATGAAATATTAAAATATATTTAAATTTTACCTTTATTTTCCTATCAGCGTATCTCTTGAACCTCCTATAGGTGCAAGTGCTAGTTAAATAATTTTATATTATCTTTAATTAATTCACTTTATCTTTATTCCTCTCTTGATTAATTTAAATAAATGTCAATTTATTTGAATTACGTCACTTTTTTTTATCTCTTTTCCTTTATAATTAAACAAATTCTTATTTATTTAATTATTCCTTTTCATTTTCCCTCCCTTTCTTCTATAATTAAATAGTTATTTTAATTATTTAATTATTCATTATCTTTTTCCTTTCATAATTAAATAAATCCTCATTTATTTAATTATTTATCATTTTCTTTTCTCTATAATTAAATAATTGTTTTTAACTATTTAATTAATTATCATTTTTCTCCATGCCTTATTAAATCATTATTTTTAATTATTTAATATTTTACATCCTACCTTTCTTCTATAATTAAATAATTATTTTTAATTATTTAATTATTCATCCACCATTTCCTAAATTAAATAATTGTTGTAATTATTTAATTTACCTATTCTTAGCCAAACCCTAAATCTCAACTAATTTCTTGAGTTTTGGTCCATCATTCCCATCCTTATCTCTTTTCTTCTTAATTAATCTCATCCATTGATCGTCATACATCATCTTTCAATCTTCATCCTTCATTTGAATTGGGTTTTCTATAAAAAGCAACCTATCATCTTTATTTTAAGGTTAACTACAATCTTCAATATTTTGCTTCTCATATCATTCATCTTGAAGAACCACAATCTTTGAAGTTTTTCTATCATATCACTCACATCACTATCTTGAGATCTTTCTACTACACATCAAGCTTATCACATACATTGCATAATACAAATCTGAGAGCAAACAAAGTAAGATGGAGAAGAGTAATGGAGGAGAATCAACTTTGGCATAGGAATTAAGGTTTTATTGCTTTATTATTTGGATTTATAGTGTCATTTGTGTGTCATTATTAGATTAGGGTCATTATGGCTTAAATTTAGGTAGTTTTATGCTTGCTATCATTAATTCATGCTTTCCCCTAAATTTCCCCTATCGACAAATTGATGAACCCGATGTGAACTAACCAGATCTTGTGAAATGTTTGGGAAATTTTGAGTTTCAAGTGTGCGACACAATCGTCATGTGCAGCGACACATCTGTGCCTTAAAAATGTTGCAATTGTTGTACAACACAATGCATGTGAGGTCTGTTGCAACACATCTATCACCCAAAATGTTGCATTTGACTATTATATTTCAAATCGCATAATCATTCAATTATTGTTGTTTTTCATCATTTTTCAGGGTTCTGTTATTTTCCTAACATTTTGATAGTCTGCTTACATCATCTGCATCATTAGATTTTTTGTTTTTGTTAGATCTTTGTGTTTTTATAACTATAAGTTTTTGCACCATAATCATGCCTTCAAATGTCACAATTGTCACTTCGTATGCCACAATCCCCATTCATAGAATGCAGTCATCATTTCATGTGTTGTATTTGTCAAATTTTGTGACTCATTTATCTGTCACATTTGATCCTTTCTGCATTGCATGGATTTTTGGTTATTGATATCTGATTTTCAACTATGTGGCAAATATTGGGAGAAGACTTTGAACTAAATTACCAATCCAATTTCTTGTAGGGTTCCATTGTGTGTTTTTTATTTCTAAATTAGAAACATTTGGAATTGGTGCTTAGAAAGAACAAGTGTTGTTCGTGTTTTGTGCACTTGCATGCATGTATGTCAATTACTGAAAGTGTGTTTAGCTAAAGTATCCTCTCCCCTTATGGTAATGTGATTACTGGGTGTAACAATGGAAATAGGGCACCCCACCTTTTAGGAGATGGAGCACATGGATAGGGTCCTATTTCACTATTGTTTCATTCAAGGAAACCCTAGAGATCTCAATTCGAAGGTAGAAAGGGGGAAAGAGATCTTGTAATAAGGTATCCTAGGGTGTGATTAAAGAATAAAAAGGGGTTCACTACCAAGCTAGGGCCTGGAAATACAAGTAACATGAAAAACCTAATAATCAAAACTAATGATGTGCAAGACTTGAATAGATGACCTAGAAATGAATGCAAATTAGAATAGTAAACTGGAAAAGTATAAAGGGGTACCTAAAAACCTATAGAAGCTTGAGTGAAGAGTTGAAATGTTGAAAATATTGAATTTAATGCACACTAGGACTCATACGCTAGGCTGCCAGGTGATTGAGTCCCAGATTAGGGTTTCTAGGCAGGAACAAAGATTTGGCAGTGACAGGTCTGGAACTCCTAAAATATGGAAAAATGACTGTACTAGGACTCATACACTAGAAGTGGCATATTAGTCCTACTTAGCTTTTTTTAGAGGATCAAGATATGAATCTGCTCTTCAATCACTGCTCTTTCTTCTCAACCTAATTTCTAGATCTGAAATGTTGAATTCTGCTCTGTAGATGCCTTTTAGTGATCTTGTAAACAAGGTGACAACTTTGCAAACTTGAAAACTTTTCTCCAACCTTGATCTTTAATGTTTCTTCAACCTATGTATACAAATCAAACACTAAAGAGAGGGGAAAATGTTGATTTGTTAGTAGAAAGGGGTTTGCCTTGGTTAAACCTTGAAATGAAATGGAATGAAAAGGAGGAATGATGAATGAACAAGATGATATATTGCAACTCACCAAACCTTAGAAATAAAGTGTTGCAAATATGCATGAAATGGCTCCAAAGGATGTGGATCTTGACTCTTACTTGAATGATATGGATCTTGACTTGAATGCTTGCTTGAATCATGAAACCCTACATCACAAATGTTAGCTCAAAAACAAACACGATGCATGATGAATTTGACATGATGCTTGATACTTGAATAATGCTCTAAAATACTTGATAACCAGCTCTTGAAGACTCTTGAATGCTCTTGTAAAATCTTGTAATCTCCAATTTTCTATAATGCATGAATACTCAAGGTGCTAGGTCACTTGATTGCTTTTTAGGAGAAAAATGAGTGAAATAACCTTGTATTTATACTTGTTTATGCCAAATTTCTCAAAATTACAACACTAAAAGCCAACATCAGATCTCAGAGAATAAAATCCCACCAAGAATTTGAATTTAATTTAGGTTTAAGCCACACGGGACTCATACACCATGAGTATGAGTCCCATTAGGCTAAGCTTTGGGACACATTTTTCAAGAAATGCTTAGATTGATGTGAAATCTAGATCGAGGCCCCAAAAATTAGGTGGGACCTATACACCTAAGGTGGTGTATGAGTCTCAGATCACTAATCTAGGCCATACAATCCAAAACACATGAATTATGATTGGATTTTGGTAAATTTCAAGATTATCCTTGAAAAGATACATTAATTAAGGCTTATGGATGCAAAATAGGACCAAATTAGGCATAAAGAAGCCCAATTTATTAATGAAACCATAGAGTAGTGTGAAAGTGTAAAGGTACACTTTACAACACCATAAATAAGGCACATTTAAGTTCGTTTAGTTTACAAGTGCCTGAGACTTAATGTGAATGTGTTAAACACATTACAATACTAAATCAAGGCAACATTATGCTCAATTTAATAGGGAGGTCATAAAAAAGTGTGAAAATGTAAGGGGATACATTTTACATCATTACACTAGGTGATGAGAAATAGTGACACATCATAGTCTTGAGTATCCTCTCCCCTTGAGCTACGTGTGATTCATGGGTGATGAGAAAGAGAAATACACAAGCTTTCCCTTTTTTATTTTGAGTAGGGTGGGATCTCCTGTGGAGTTTCACCCCAAGGAACAACCCCCAACATATATACCTCTAGTATGCTATATAAAAGTGAAAAAATTGAAAGGTGAGCTCAATCCATTTGAGCCCTAGGGGGTGGGTCCTATGGTCCCAGGTGATTTCAGATGGGGTTAGAGACTTCGATCTTCCATCACTACTAGGCCATGGTGTTCTTCAGAGTTCCTCCACTATGAACCATTGTTTTAGAAGCCTAGACCTTTTTGGTCATTTGCTACTGTGGTGCATCATGGTAGCATCATCATGAGAAGTTACTTACCATGTCCAGTGCTTGGTTAAGGTGACACGGTTCTTTGTTTGGGATTCATCCTTTCAAGGCGAGGGGTATTAAGGTGGTACATGAACTTGACATAACCTAGTTACCCACTCATTGTACTCAGATTTAAAAATGCCCAAAAGGTGTGGTAATCCAATTATAGTAGATAAACCTATTACAACTAACTAGATTATACTTGTTTATATTATTTGTGAACCAAGGCCTAGCGAGTTTTGTGGAATAAAACTTACAAAATAATTTCTTACCAAGAAGTCAAAGAGTCAAAAATGGCCAAATCTATCTTCTAAGTGTTTGTTGTGTTTTATGATCAAATCTTGAAATTACCCAAAATGAAAAACCATTTAGAAATATTAAATTGAGACCAAAAACCATAACATCGAAATTGTCAAACAGAACACTACAATTGTCATACAAAACACCGTAATTGTCAGAAAAAACATCACAATTGTCAGTTTAAATGCCAAAATTGTTAGAAACCCTAGGAAGCTAAAAACTCACATTGGCCTGTGTGCTACAACTTACTAATACTATAACATAATTGACTGGTCTTATACCACATCTATGGCGTTGTGCATCACATCTATCAGTTTTCAAAATTTTAGGGAAATACCTATCCATCCAACTTACAGTTTTCTTCCAGATAGTGACTATACATTTAGACCATAGACTTGTTCAGTTCAATCAGTCCTTCCATTGAATTTTACCATTTACCTTAGCTTACCTTGCATATCCTATTTTTCATTTGTCATCTTAACTTATTCATCCATCATCACCTTTGAGTCTTGAGATTAGGAAGCTTATCAAACCATTGATTAAATCATAGTCACATATTTGAGTGTCTTGACCTCATCACATTTCATCTATCTTATCCTTAGGTTAGGCCTAAAGCTCATGTGTCTAGTTTAGGTTCACATTTTATCCAATCATCATCATCATCATCATCTTGGTTCTTATCCTCTTTAGGTCTTGGCATTTATATTTTTTACCTTGGTTCATCATAGTTTGCTTAACATCCCTTTTTAAGGTTCAAAGTTGCACATCCAAATCCTTAAGCATACTCATAGTCTCATTACCAAATTTTCATCTCAAATATAGTCATAGTCTCATTACCACTTTGCACCGCAAGCTTAGTCATAGTTGCATTATCATCTTGCATCCTTATATCCAAAAAATCCAAAAAAATAACATAGTGCCATAGTCATCTTGCATCTTCATCCCTAGTTCCATTCATTCTAGAAGTCACAAATCTTATATGGTCTTCACTAGGTCACAAAGGAAACGAAAAGACATGGATTCCTCAAATGACCCCAACTTTAATCCTACTAGCACCATGAACTTTGGGTCATCTTCAAACCAACCACAAATGTCACAATCTAAAACTAAAATCCATTTTCCAACCTTATGTTACATGAGGTTAAACAAGGACTAACCCCAAAATAAATTGAAAAGGCTTCCAAAGATCCTAAGATATTGTGCATCATAGAAGAGCTTGTCAAAGTAGATCTTGATAGATAATTTTTAGCACTTGCTAAAAATGGTGTCAAACTTCTTGTTGGTTTTGACACTTCCACAATTGTAGAAGGGACAACACAAACACAAACTCAAGGTCAAGGTCATAACACATTTTCACCAAGTCATTCCACTTCAAAACAAATGCACACTAGTATGCCTCTTGGGGGAACTAAAAAATATGCCACAACTACAAACATACCCCCTACTCCAACATTTGGGACCAAAAGAACAAATCCAACATCTCATGGACCAAGTTCCTCCTTTGCCAATCCATTTTATATGTCATCTAACACCATAGGTACTTTATTTTCAAATCCATTTACCACATCATCCTCTCAAAATACCACCTCCATGGGTCAAAAAATCACAAATCCAAATCCATCAAATAAGACACGAAGGATTTGCATTTCCAAACCAAGAACACAACCCCAAATGACCAACGCTACACCAGACATGAACATGTATTTTGGGTCAAATCCAAATAAAGATGGAAAAAATGGATATGAAGTGAAATAGATATAAATACATAAAGGAAATGCATAAACAAGATTTTATAGCTTCATTGATATCCTCCTCTTCATGGATTGAGCTCACAAGATACACCTATATCTTGCATATTTTCTCAAGTGATTGGAATGGATGTGGTTGCTCAAGAGTTTAGCATGATGATGGTATGATATTGATGGATTTGATCAAGATTTGGACAACATAAGGATATGGAGAATGTGTGTTGAAAGAATGAGAGCCAAGGTCTCATTATATAGAATTTTGGTGAGAAGAATTAATGGCTAGGATAGATTGGTTAATGGAGGGTTGAGGTTGAAAGAAAGATAGGGTTTGGATTAAGGAATGAAGATTGATTAACCCTGTAACAAGTGTCACAACATGGAAAGGGGTGAAATGGGGAGGTGTGTTCACACATGTGTAACAACCCCGGTGTTCTTCACAGTAAAATTTCCAATATTTTCACCTCAAGTGAAAAACCAAGACGCCATGACACAACAATAAATTGTTTTCTTCCAATAATGTAAGTTACACACATAACTGAAATAACAAAAAATTCAATTTGTCATTGCATTCCAAAGTAACTTTAAAATTATTCCCAAAGCATAGATATTATATTGAACAAAGATATCAACAATCTACAATGAGGTTTCCATTCTAATATAATAATTTCACAAATTACAATATTCCAAGAATGTACACAATTACAACATAGCTCCATCGAGCTTCGTAGCATAAGATATAGATGGTCCATGAATATTCCTTTCAAAACCTTGGTCTTCTGTCACCTGCTAAGGAGGAGAAGCATCACTTAAGTGCTTTTCCGCCAACCACAAACTCATATGCTATCCCCCGCACATCTATCAATGATAGATGGCCCTACCCTTCGACGAAAGTATTATTTGGGTAACCCCATATGACATGCCACTCTGAGCTTAGTGTTGTATCAAACATGACTAGGATTTATAACTGCGCTAGGTAGCCCTCATGAGTTTCAGTAGACACAGTGAATTGAAAATGGAGTCTCGACTTCTCACTAACTAAAGTGGAGACTTCGGACATTCCCACTACTTTGGCCAAAGTGTTCTCACTCAGTATAATCGAGTGATGGTCTACCATTCACCTACACTATGGAAAGCTCATTTTGACTTAAGGTCATTATATCTGTGCCTAGGAAATCCCTCTCCATGGGAAAGCTACTCCTCAAGGTAACCTTTCTCTTAAACAACCTAAGGAAACACAACTCATAAAGCAAAGTACCCTCCCTTCATTAGGTGACAACTCCAAGAGTAACCTACTAGCCATCTAGCATAATTAAATATCTAGCTATGAGTGTTCCTTAAGCTTGTCGTTTGATCATATCTAGTATAATAACAATACCCATGATAAACATCCCCTCTATCATCATAAAAATAAAAACAAATGCATGCATCAATCGAAGAAGATCATATAATAATAGACTCCATTCAAGAGATCACCCTTTGACTATGAGGGTTTAAGCTATGAGTCTACTCTTATCAATACAATAAATTTGTATTTAAGTGTGCATTGACACTAATCAAGCAATAGCTCTCTAACTCACTAGGTCTCACTAAACCTCTCAACCCATAAGTAACCCACTAGCTATCTATTATAATCAAATAACTAGCTATGAGAAACCCATGTTCAAACATATCTAGTACAGTTAAATACATATGTCAAACAATGTCTTCGAAATATCTTGTATAATTAAATACCTATGTCTTCAACATATCTAGTATAATTAAATAAAAAGACAAATAGTCTCTCCTATCATGGAGTACTTAAAAACAATATACAAACAAGCATATAGTTTCTACTTTTCTTTCAAAGTAAACATGGCTTCTATGTACTAACATGACTAACTCAATTAATCAAGAAATAGCACATTCAAAATAAGAATAAAGAGTAGAATATCATCATGCTTGTTTTATAGCTTTCCAATTCGACGAATTGCAGTCACAACACCTTTAGAACAACTCTTTCAAACAAAGAATCACATCTTCTTAACTCTCAAGTTGGAAATTGCCCCTTCTCAAAAGATAACTACAACTCTCTTAAATCTCAAGACTCTCTTTCACTAATTGGATAGAGTATTGTTGATAATAAAGCACACTAATTTTTAGATTAGTTGTACAAGAAACAGTATAAAAGAGTGAAAATGAGGCGTCCCAAACAATGAACTCCTTGCTGCTATTTATACAACAAGCAAGCAACTATTCTGCTATAGTCTAGGCATGATAATGAAAGCTGCAAACATGCAAAGCAACACCACTATCATAGCTTACAAAGGTGGTGAATGAGTAAGAAAATACTCAACTTGATTACCAACAGATTGACCCAATTCATGACAACAATTTGAAGAATAAATCAACTTCCATGTGACTGAATACAACTGCAGACTTCTATGCTAAGCAAAACACAAAGGTGACACAATTTAACCAACAAGAGAAATAGTTAATAACCAACACTTTCCACCTCAATTTGCATCGACTTATTCCATGCTGAGTGTAGACTCATAAACTCATTTGATTTTGACAAAGTCATCGATTGTTTGGAGTATTCAACAACCGTTTTAATAGTCACAACAATTCGTGGTTTTTTACTTGACCAAGTCCAAGAAGAATTAAGGCATCAACTTCTTCAATATCGAATTAAATGATAAAGTAGATTGCAGATTAAAGAATGACAAACAAATACATATAAATTAGCTTATGAATATAGTTATATTCATTTCCAAGTTTCAGCTATTAAGTCACCCAAGATTATCGACTATAAAGCCAACATATTAAGCTTAATAGTCGGCTACCATTTATTGTTTGAAATATGTTGATTTTAAAGTGAATGATGTTTAAATGAAATCACCATGTATATGTACTTATGTATATATATATATATATAAACACAATCATATATATATATATACACGTATATGTATATATGTATATGTTAACGTGTATATTTATATTATCATATAGCAATAAAGCATGTATATATAATCGATATAAAAAAGAGTATATCAACTTAGCATTCACATAGTAGAAATATAAATTATCTATTTGTATATAATATGTATACACACCCCTCTATCAAGCATTTACACTTACGTGTGTATTTACATATATATATATATATATATATCTATCAACACGACAGTCAATGATCCATTCAATATCTGAATGATCATGTCTTATGTGACTATGGCATCATATCACTCGTTTATAAACATATATGCATATATCCTAATACATAATCAACCACACAAACAAGCACATCAGGATAAGGAAGGACTCAATAGATCCAAAAGTTAATCATCATCTAGGCATGGATTCAATAGTAATCAAGACTCTTACTAATGCAGACGTATTATGCTAAGGATGACTTACCTACTTCCCACATGATAAACTGACTCAATTATTCTACTGTGGTGTGTGTAAGTTCAGATAGGTTACGTTACTAGTTACCCGACCAAGACCTCCTGAGTGATACTTCCCCTCCGCTTGGAGGAATTGAAAATATACCTACAAACACTAACACATGTACATGACGATTAATTGTTCACAAAATGTGCAACATACATAATACATCTCCAAAGTTAGAATATTAACACAATATTCATCCAAAATGCATTCCTTCATTCAATATTAAATGAGATGACATTCATTCATAAAGTAGTGATAACAAAGTGCACACACAATTCATCCATTGATTTCTCATTACATTCACATTTTACCCTACATAGTAATAGTAAATAGTAATCACACATTTGGGGGTGTAACAACAAGTGTGAGCACACATTGGGAAGATAGGCATTAAATTTGTGTAAGAGATAGGGTGGCTTGTGTAAGAGGTTAGTGGGGGTAGGTGAGATGTAGGAATTTAAAATTAGGAAATAATGGTAATGAGGATTAGGGATGAGGGTTAGATCAATTAATCAAAGATTAATTGATTTAATGAGGATGGGTTGAGTTAATAAACTAAGGGTTTATTAACTTGGGTGGAGTTAAAAGTTGGAGAATGGGATAGTAATGATTAGGAAAGGGATAAAGTTAATTAATGAAGGATTAATTAACTTAAGCAAGGTTAGGGGATTTTAGAGGAGAGTGGGAAAAAGGTTAGCTTTAATTAAATATATATTTATTTAATTAAAGGTGGTGGATAAAGGTAATGGGGAAATTAATTAAATAAATAGTGAATATTTATTTAATTCATTATTAGGATAAGGGAAGTGGGTTAAATTAAATAAATAACAAGTATATATTTAATTAGATATTATTTTGGGTGCCTACACTAAACACCAATCCACCCCCATCACAATAACATGTCAATCCAAACCCCAATTTCACACCATAATACCAACAAATGAATCAAAACCCATCCCAAAACCATACCAATACCATGTTCACATCTCACTTCCAACAAGGAATTCAAAATCCTTCACAACAAAACATCAATTCAAATCCAACATTCACGTCACATTTCCAACAACCAACCAAAATCCACTTTGACATCATGCTACACCTACACCAAAATAAGTTTCCATCATATAACACATTCAACATGAATACCAATCCTTCCACTTTGAATGTTGGTTGCCAAAGTGCACCTCCACTTACAACAAACACGGGATATCAATATACCAATGCAGTTGCAAATGTTGTGGACATGTCACTATCACCCATGGATACCTTAACACAATAGATGTAAGCATTACAAAAAAAAATCTCCAATATGCATGTGAGTGGGACAAAGAAAAATTATTCCATGGAGGAACTATGTACTTATCCCTTTAATCAAAGCATATTCATGCCACCTTTCCCTCAACATGTCAATGTACCAAACTTCAACAAATACAAGGGAAAGGGAGATCCAGTAGAACATGTGAGATGTTTTCATACTGCTTGCATGGATATTGCTTTTTAGCATACGTACTTGATGAGATTATTCACAAGTAGCCTCTTGAGGCAAGCTCTAGAGTGGTTTATGCATCTGACTCCTAGGATAAGAACATGGAATGAACTAGTCGATAAGTTTGTCACACACTTCTTCTACAACATTGAAAGTGACATTACTCTTGCAAAATTGTGTACAACCAAGAAAAAGGAGGGAGAAACATTCACATCTTTCCTCCAGAGATGGAGAAGTATGGCTAGTAAATTTCCATATGATATTCGCAAGAAATAATTGGTACACATGTTTATGGAAAATCTAAACAAGGAGCTAATGTATCAACTTCAAATCCATTGTTGCAATACTTTTGAAGACATTATTGAGAAAGGTTTTTCCATTGAGAGAGCACTTGTTGCACAAGGATTAGTTGAAATTTTCAAAGAAAACCAAAACAATCCCAATGACAAAAACAAACTTTGGTCTAGAAACAAGAATGGCACCAATGATGGGGTAGTTGATGCTAAAGTGGCTAATAAAGTCCACCCCACCATTCATCTTAAAGGTCCTTCTACATCAAACAATCAACCAACAAGTCATGACCAATCCACCAATGCAGTCCAAAATAATCAGTAATGACGAAGTCCTCCACAAACACACAAAGATGAACATATATACAACCTTAGGGGAATCCATTAAATCAATTTTGAAGAAATTGTTACAATCAAATGTTATTCAACTCCCATAAATCACACTATAAACCATAAATTTTCAAACCATCTTGGTGGAATGACAATGATTTTTGTGGGTACCATCATACAAAAGGACATAAGACATCATCATATTAGAAACTTAATGACCTCATCCAAGACCTCATTGAACAAGGTGACAAATCCATAAACAATTCAAGAGGAAAGATGAATGTTGATCATACCATTTTAAAAAATCCCTTACAAGACCATGGGTTGGGAAAGGCCTCTAGTTCATGGAATAATACAAGTAATAATTCCAATTATACTAGCATCACATATGAGTATACCATTAACAACATTCAAGCCTTTTGCAATAATGTCTCTACCATTACCATTAAGAAAAATTTAGAATGTGTCATTACAATGCGAAGATCTAAAGTGTTCTTGTAAGGGGCCACTTCTAATCTACAACCAAAGACTCAATATAACATCCTAGATCATCTAGGGAAAACTCCCACACATATATCCATTCTTGAGTTAATTTGTATATCTCCTGAACATAAAGCCATTTTGGAGAAATATTTGCAAGAGACTTCCATCCCCATAGACCTAAATGTTAGTCAATTTCAGGCCATGGTAGGATACTTAGCTACCACCCATTACGTCACATTTTTCAAACAAGATCTCCCTATGCAAAGACCAAACCATAATGATCCATTAAACCTTGAGGTATACATTAACAAACATAAAATCATACGAGTCTTGGTAGACACTGGAGTAGGTCTGAATATATGCACTCTAAAATTGGTTACAACATTGGGATTCTCTAAATATTTTATAGACATATCTAAGAAAATTATCATAAGGGCTTATGATGACTCCAAACATTCCTCCAAAGGTGTAATTACACTTCCCATAAGAGTTGGACCAACCATTCAAAATATAATATTTCAAGTCTTGGATCTAGAACTACCATATAACTTTCTTCTTGGTCGTCCATGGATTCATGTCATGAAGTTCGTTCCTTCTACCTACCATCAATGCCTCAAGTTTCCCTATAACGACACTAAAATTACCATATCAGACCATCCTAAACCCTTCCAATATTGTAGCAATATGAAGGGAAAATCTGAACATCAAGTGCCTATTAATCGAGAAGTTTCTCCCTCTACCTCATCACACTACATTGATCTCTCTTCATTATCCACATCTTCCACTCCATCCACTTCTATCCCCAAAGGTAAACTCCATATTTAGGACCAAGGACATGGATAATATAACATTGAGAGTTCATTTTGCATTGGACAGTTACCTACATCACCAAAATATCATGGGAAACCTCATCCTACCCAAAAGGAACCTAAGGTTTTCATCCACAACCCTCCCACTACTTTCACTAAGTGGGGTGAGCTAAGCAAAGAAACCATAGGTGAGGATATTTCTACATGGATCTATAAGGATGAACAAGACATTGAGCCCACACAAATACTAGTTGAGCACTATGGAAAAGGTTTTGAGATCATGAAACAAAAAGTCCATGATGGGAATAGTGGTATTGGCTTACACAAGAATGAAATGATATAACCTCTATTGCCTCCTAAGTTACCAAAGAAAAAAGGGTTAGGGTATACCCAATTAAAAGTGTTTCCTCCTCATACTAAGTTACCTTTGGATAAAAACATTAACACTTCTAATGATGTCAAGACATCTAAGGATTACCATACCGAACACTCTAATGAATGGGAATGGGGTTCTGACAAATCCTCTAGCAACTATGACCTAGTTTAAACCTTTCAGGAGCCTGACCAATCCTCTCGTCAAACTGAACATACCGACCATCAAGCTTGGATTGATACCTTTTGGGATCCTGATGATACCTTCGTATTTACCTTATCCACCCTATCCTTGAGCTATACTGATATTGATGGTGACTTATCCCTTGTCTACCCACAATTGATGGATTGGGACCAACAAGGACCTATGAGCTTAGACATATTCGAGAATGATGAAGCAATAGCCAAGTTTATGGGACTTCAAGAAGGAATACCTCACAAATTTGGAAACATCATAGAACTTGATAAGACAACTTACTTTGGGGAGTCTACTCTATCCTCTAGTTGAAAAAGTGAAGAAAAAAAATAGGTCTCTAGGTGAAAACTAAAAGGTGCCTTTAGATTGTGAAAAAGTAAAAAGAAAGGATATATCCAAGGGTGAAAACCTCCCTGAGGCACCTAAGGATGGAGGGTTTTCCATGCTCCCTATAAGCCAAGGTAAATCACCATTGCTCATAGAAAAATTAGAAGAGGTCAATTTTGGTACTGATGATAATCCTAGAATCATTCACTTTGTAGCATACTTGAAAATAGTCAAAAAGTTGGAGTTCATCAGTTTATTTTCAAAAAGACAAATCAACTTCGCTTGGTCATATGCTAATATTCCTGGGTTGGATCCTGATTTAGTCTTGCACCATTTTCCATTGTTTCCAAATGCAAATCTTGTCAAGCAAAAGTTGAGAAAAATGCATCCTCAAATTGCACTCTTAGTGAAAGCATAATTGAAGAAGTTGTTTGGTATTGGTTTTATTCAACCTATAGACTACGTAGAGTGGATTTCAAACCTTATACCCATAACAAATCCAACTAGTGGAATCAAAATTTGCACAAATTTCAAAGATTTGAATAAAGCTTGTCCCAAAGATGACTTCTTGTTTCCCAACATTGATATCATAATATACCTCACAACGGGATATGAAATGCTATCACTCATGGATGGTTTCTCAAGATATATTCAAATCAAAATTTCCCTTCAAGATCAACATAAAACAACTTTACTTATCCCTAGGGTACTTACTATTGGAATGTCATGACTTTTGGCCTCAAAAACATTGGAGTAACATATCAAAGGGCTATGACTACAATCTTTCATGGCTATATGTATACATTCATGGAAGACTATGTTGATGACTTGCTAGCCAAATCATTATCAAGAGACAACCATTTAGTAGTGTTAGACAAGATTTTCAAAAGGTTGGAAGAATACAAGGTTAGATTAAATCCAAAAAAATGTGTTTTTGGGGTACAATATGACAAACTCCTAGGATACATTATCTCTCATAGAGGTATTGAGGTCAACCCTGCAAAGGTAAAAGCTATCATGGATATGCCTCCACCCACAAATATAAATCAGTTATGTAGTCTACAAGAAAAGTTGCAATCAATCTAAAGGTTCATAGCTCAGTTGGCTAATAAATGGACTGATTTGTGTCAAGAGTCCTTTCAACAAATCAAGGATTATTTATTATCTCCTCCAATCCTTATGCCTCATGTTGGTGGAGGACACCTAATACTATACATATCAACAACCTCGTTAGCATTGGGAGCCTTGTTAACATAGAATTATAAAGAAGGAAAAGAACGAGCTATCTATTATATCAGTCATACAATTGTGGGGTATGAGATTAATTATATTCCTATTGAATGAGCATGTCTTCCAATTGTATTTTCCACTCACAATATTTGAATAAATGTTGAATTATTAGACAAAACTAGTAGCAAAGATAGATCCATTGAAGTACCTAATCAACAAAGCAACTCTAACAAGTCAACTAGCAAAGTGGGCAATGCTCTTGAGTGAGTTTGATATAGAATATGTTGATCATAAAGCAATGAAAGGACAAGTGATAGCTGATCAACTTGCAGATGCTCCAACAAAATAAGATCATCCTTTAGTGTCTGATTTTCCTAATGAATCTATTTCATAATGGAGACATCTACTACATGGAAACTCTAATTTGACGGGTCTTTCATAAATCATGGTTTTGGAGTTGATATCCCCTTTGTCACACCTTAAGGGGACTCAATACCTAAGCCATATAGAATGGTGTTCTCTTGTACTAATAACATGGCTAAATATGAAGCATTGTTGACTTGACTTCAAATGAATATCAAATGGAAAATTAAGAACCTTCATGTCTATAGTGATTTACAATTGGTTATTTATATTATGATACAAAGGATGAAAAGATCACCCCCTATAAGAGAATGGTTGATAGTTTCAAGTAGTATTTTGATGTCATTGTCTTTAGTAAGATTCCAAGAATTCAAAATAAAGCAGCCCACACAATGGCCACCATAGGATCTCTCTTGGATATACCTAACATTGTGCCTCAGTCAGAGTTTCTAGTGAGGACAAAGAAGCAACCCTTGGAAAATGGAATGAGGTCCATTATTCAAAGCAATATCCAATTGGTGTCCTTGTTTCCTATTGGAGCACAAAACCCAAAGTTTTTCTTAAAGGTTGCTTCTCATTATGACAAGGATAGTAGAAGCGTTAAGAATGAAAATGGGAATGTGATTATAAGGTTGGATGTTGAATTATTTGATAAGGCCTTCATTTTTCCAAGCATTGATAGGTATGTAGAGATATCTAAAGAATCTGCACAAGTGGAATATGATAAAGACCCAGACACTGCTAAGTGGACAATCAACAGTAAATGGTTGAAGACATCTCAACAAGGAATCTCTAGGTGGACCAAGAGTTTCCCTCACAATGATTTCATTGAAGAGGTAAACAATCTCATCACTCTTCTCAGTAGAGTACAAGGGTTTCCTGTCTCATCCAATTTTGAAAACTGAATGTATCTCTACATCAAGATTATTTTGAAGAGGAAATAAGAGATCTTTTGGGGTGAAGAAATCAACAATGCCATTCATGAACAATTGACCAAGGTGCTTATAACACAAAATTTCTATATGAATTTATACTTGGTGTATTCCATTGCAACAACAAGGAATTTTCCAGACTTAACAACAAAGGGAAACATAAGGGTGACCCAAGTGTATAATTACTTTTCACAAATAACTTTGAATGGAAGAATTTTCCATTTTTGAAGGGTAAATGATGCTTTCTTTGCTCCATTCATGTGTGCATTGAATCCAGATCTTGAAAGGAAAAGAGTATTATATGAGGCATGGAAGGTTGTGAATAAGTATGGTTGTTTGTATCTTCAATTTTCTACTTTCACATATCTGCGAGTTGGTTGCTTTACTGGGTATCCTTACATGCTCCCACACTATCCAAGTGAAAAAATTGTCTTGATGGAGTTGTGCAAACAAATAATTGTAGCGCATAGCAAGCAAATAGAATCCCATAAGACGGGTTTCAAGTTTCCATTGATAATCGACATGTATTTTATTCAAACTACTCCTAAAGCTAAAGTTGTTGAATTAGAGATGCAGTGGGTAACATTCAAAACGCTCAAGAGAAGGCTTGATTTTTATTACCGAGGTGTGAAGGATTGAGTAAAGAAAGCCTATTTACATGTGCATCAAATTGACGATCTATAGGCTGATATTAGAACAGATGAGGAAATCAAAAAGTTAGACTATTGCAGACTCACATTAAAGCAAAATCAGTTGGACTTGGTAGACATTCCTAAAGGCATGGAAGTTGATGGTGACATCTTAGATCCAACCTATGAACATAAAGACATTGCAAAATTTCCTCTTCCTCCCATTTAATGGTCTTTGGAAGAGGTAACCTTGACCCAAGAAAGATTTAAACCTATTCTTTCTAACACCAATGTTTGGTTACAAGAAAGGGGAATTCAGTTGAAACAATTTCTCACTGGGTCAAAGGAAGAATCACAAGAGTCTATTGGAAAGAAGTCAAAGTTGAGGACAAAGAATAAGAGCAATGCTCCAAGTTCAAGCAAGCCATCTAAACCCAAAATCAAGTTTGTGGTCAAGGGTGGTAGTAAGAAAAAAAAATGACCATAGAAGGGCCTTCTATTGAGGGACATGATGAATCTATGCAAGAAGAGAGGCAAGTAGAGGAATAACGACACGAGGAATAAAAAATGTCTCCCCATGAGGACATTCTAGAAGAACCACCTGTATCCTCTTCCCCTTTTGTCACTGCTACTCCTACTCCTCCTCCTATGACTTCACCTATTCCTAACATTCTTGCTATAATAGTTGACCAATCTTTGCCATCTATTACAATTACTCCTACAATCACTGTTCATATTCCCCCTCAATATTAGTTCAAACAATACATTCATCCCCTTCAGGGTTTGTTTTTGAAAGTCCTAAACATGATTTGGATAATGTTAGGATCTCCAATGTCTTTGTCGAGCTTGTCTTCTTCATCTTTTGACATTGCATCTCATTCTGAATTAGAATAATTCATGACTGAGTCTGTTCAAGTGTCGAGTGTTGAGATTCCTAGTGTTGTTTTAACTGACACTTCTCATATCATAACCAATAATTTTGTGAGTGCAACAACATCTCAAATAATGGATGAAAATCCAAGAGAGAGCTCACCACTCCCACCTTGGCTCTCATCACAAACACCGAAGAGGAGAAAAGAAGTCATCTTGCCATGACTTTGACTTCATACAACTTGTACCTGCAAAAACAAGGACCGAGAAGAAGATGGAGACTCTCTCAAGATTGTTTTTCAACAAAAAGGGTAACAAGTATGCAAAGGTGGCACAACCTCCTCCTGATAAAACATAGGAAGAGGTAGATATCTTAGACTATTCCATAACAAGAGTTGAATTGGGGAAGATCACACATGAGACTACAAAAGCAGATGCCCAATCAATATTGAACACTCTTATCGAGAAGTTTGATACAATTGAGAAATTGAAGGATCAATACAAAGCAAAGACAAAACAACTAACAACTATATTGCAGAAGATTACCCAAACTTCTAAGTTTGTTAAACTAGTGGCTGTTAGTATTGAAGACCCTATGATCTAGAAGGTGGAAAAGGTGCACACAAGGGGCAGAGTGGTTGTGAATTCCTGGATTGAATGGTTGCACAAGGTTTTGAACTCTTTGTATCTTCAGTGAAGAAAATGAAAAGGATGAAAGCCATAAAATTAGAGTTAGATGAAACTCTTGATGCTTTTGTCCAAAAAAAGGAAGATATGGAAAAAAATTTATAGGATTGGGTGAAAATAAAGGAGCTCAAACTAGATACATTGGTAGAAGTTGGGATCATTATAAATCAAGATATGCATGTAGAAGTGAAGGAGATTATGATACATAAAGTGTCATCAAAGATTTGATCGATGACTTGCAAAGTGCTCAGGAAGTCAGTCAGGACAACAATTTGAACCTTATCAATAGGGTTGAAGAGCTTTCTTGTAAGTTTTGTGATGATAATGATATGGTCCTCTCCTCAAAAATGGTTTTCCAATAATTTACTAGCATGATCCAAAAGGAATTTGAAGATCAAGCCTTTTCAGTGACTTCAATGGATAAGTTGCTAGATATTTAGTTGACCTTGGACAACTTAAAAGTATTTTTAGGAAGGCATGATGAAGCTTATAATACACTAAAAGAGTCAATCATAAGATTCCTCACCATTGCCAAACATACTTCAGGCTTAGATAAAGATGAAGTTCATTCCAATCATGAAGAAGTATGATGATTTTTTGATGAAGGATGTTGGAGAATGTTGATTCTATCTTGTTTTAGTTTTTATCTTTTTCATGCTTTTTATAATTAGTTATGCATAATTTACATATCTTTTTCAAAATTGTAATTACATGTAAAAATAGAGAAGTCCCAAATCAAATTGAACTCTCCTATTTGAATAAGTCAAAGTAGTTATTTATTTTCATATATTAACTCTCAAATCTCCTCTATTTATGAGGGAGTTCTTTTGTATTATGGACCTTTAATCTTATGCAACGAAGAGCTACCCAAATTATGACTCAACTTTGAAACTTTGTGTTCAAATTGCAAGTTCAAATTCAATTAATAAAAGGGGGTGAATTTTGATTTCAAACTTTATTTTGAATCAAGTTTGTATGAGTGAGAATGTTCTTATGTTGTTCTTGCTGATTTCTCTTATTGTTAATTGGATAAGTGGTGATTCTTTCTTATGATTGGAAGGATGCTCAATATTGAATATATAAACTTTAAGTTGTATTGCTTACTTGAAATTGTGTGACGTAAGTATTTCTTGGTGAATATTATCAAGACTTTGGGCTTGGAGTTATTCACTTTGTGTGTGGATCTATTGGTGAGGTGGATTGATAGACATTGAGCTACAACATACATTATTTGTTACTTCAAAACTATAATAGAAGGCAAAAAGAAGACTTTGTGCTTTTGTGTGTCTTTCAATTACTTATAATTTAGTTGTACTGGTACTCTTTGATTACTCTTACGTTTAATCAAGAATATTGGTGATTACTACTTAGGTAGATATTTAGAGGTGTAGAGCATTGCAGAATATTATCATGGAACATTGTAAACACATTTTCTAAAAGAATAGAAAATGACAAATGTAACACACCCCACATAGTTAAAGCTAGTGTAAATAATTTTAGTTTAGTGTAGTTTACTCTTTGTTCCAATAAGCAATAAGAAGGGAGCCTCCCCTTCCTAAGAGGAGAGAACATTCTCATCATAGTTGTGGTTGAAACCCCTATTGTTTAAGTTGTAAAGGAATTAAAAAATATTCACCCAACAATTTTTTGGTGACTCCATTGGGGATACGAGTATGCAACCAAAGCCTCACGCTTTTGGTTGAAGTAGAAAAGTATTCTAGTGTCTTATTTTAGTTTGCAAATAGATTTTTGTTGCTAATTTTCTTTTTGTTTCAAAGACTACACTCTGGCAGCCAGGAGATATACTCGGAGTCAAAGGGCACAAGGTCAGATTGATCCTTTTTTGAGTTGTTTCGTATACGTAATATTGTTCCTTTTGCTTCGTGGACAAAGTCACCATTATAGTGCATAGGAAGTTATCCTCCTCGAAGAGTAAGATCATAGATCCCAAGTGAAGCTTCTAATTTTATGAGAGTTTAACCTATCACACTAGCTCAAGCGACTGTTTTTCAAGGCGCTATGGTAGCTCAACCACCACTAGGTCCTTGGGGTAACGCTTTTGGTCCTTTAAATTTGGTAGCCCCTTTATATGAACTTCCTCATGTTTCACACAAGAACATCCCCAAATTCTATGGTGATGGTAAGCAACATCGTGACAAACATATTGTTGCTTTTTATATTGTATGTGGTGTTCTTGGTGTTGAACACGAGGATGTTTTCGTAAGGTTATTCATTGAGACCTTCCAAGGAGTAGCAACGAAATGGTTTTACACTCTTGCTCCTAGTACTGTTACAATTTGGGCTACCCTTCATACCAAATTTGAAGAACATTTCAAGTCTACAGAAGATGCACATGCCTTGTTGGCACAACTTACAACTATGAGAAAATAAGTACACAAAACCATGCATGAGTTTGTGGAAAAATTCAATAAGTTGGTATCAAGGATTCCAATTGAGACCAAGCCAACACCTCATAATTTTAAATGTTTATTCATTAACACACAACTAATAGAGGTAAGTTTCTTGTTGTGGAAGGTAGTTCCAATTGAGCTTGAAGTAGCTCAGTAGTTGGCTACTAGTTTTGAAGATGATTTGATTCTTGCCAATAAAATAAGAAAAAAATCAAATAGAAATAAAGGACGAGTGTCTACATCTTCATCTACCAACACAAGCATCAATCCTATGGTGTAGAGACTAGTAAATGAATTGCTAGAATTGAAGAAAAAGGTTTCTCAAAGTCCATCTAATCCTCCATACGAGGATGTTCCAAGGAGAACCTTTTCAAATTCTTCCAATTATTCTGGTAAAGCTTCCAGAAACCAAAATAGACTTCCTGCACCACAAGGAAGACTTGCTCTTGAAGCTCCACCCACAAATGCAACAGTGGGTTATTATGAAGCTAATCAAGAGGATTACACACAACCAAAATATCCTATTGAAGAAAATGTTGATCAATTCTAGGAGGAGGAAGTAGATCCGACTGACGACTCTAATATTGGATTTTTGCAATATAAAGAAGAATCAGACGAAGATGATCTTGTGACTAACGCTTATGTTGTGTTCTAATGTTTGTAATAAAATCAACTTGATCAACCTCAAGCTAATGTGACAAAAGAAAAGGATAGTTCACGACCACTATTGAATATTGCTAAAAGGGGAAATCCTTTTCCAGTACAACTGAAAGATACAACTGCAACAAAGCAAGTAAGTATCACTCATCCTCTTGTATCTTCTTCATTACCTAGGGCCAATACTCCAATTCCAAAGACCAGTGTTTCAGTTTCAAAACCTACCAATGAAATTACCCCATCTTCTTTGATGAGTTCCTTCCAAGCATTTGATATAATTGACAATGCAAAGAAGACTAAGATTCAGATGTTTGAGGCCGAATATCTAAAATCTAATCCTAACCAGTTTGACAAACTTGTTAAGTTTTTCAAAGACAAGGGAACCCATCCAAGTCATGATTCCTCTCATGAAATCCTAACTGTTTCCAAGCCTACGTCTTCACAAAGCAACTTGGTTTCTATTCCATCATCTGTCCCTAGGAGAATAGACCCATTTGATATCTTGTTGTTAGTAAATGGTTATAAGTTGAGCAGTTATGTAATTAACTTTGGTGCTTCTAAAAATGTTATGCCTTCCAAAGTGGCTATCGCTTGGGTCTTAATCTTACAAAAACTTTTGGCTGTTGCTTTTTGATGGAGAATAAACAAGTTCCTTTGATTGGGAAAATCAAGGATGCAAAATTTGCATTTGCTACATTCTTAGACAAGAAAATGAAGATGAATCTCTTAGTGGCTGACGTTCCTGCATCCTATGGAATATTGCTAAGATGTAACTTCTATAAGGATGTAGGAGGTGAATTGAACATGGACATGTCTGAAGCTTGAATACTTGTCAAGGGTGTTATGCAAAAGTTGCTTCCTGAAAGGGAAGCTAAATTTTTTGTAACCAAGTCAGATGATCCAAGAGCTCAAATCTTGTTTGAGTCTTCGGGCATGAGGACATACTATTTACAGACAAATGAAGATGTTGAATCTTCAAGTAAAAATACAAGCAATGAGTCAAAAATTGATGGATCATCCATTTCAGAGAAAGAATCATCTTTAGAAGAAGAATCATCTTTCGATATGTTTGTTTACAGACAGTGAAACTGTATCTAATGAAGAAGATTCAGATTTTGAGACTGTCAATCTTGGAGGTCCAAACAACATTTGGACAATTGAATTTGACGATAATTTTTCTCCCACAGGATCAGGAGTGGGAATTGTTTTCATTTCTTTGCAAGGAAGATTCTTTCTGTAGCATAAAAAAATGTATCCTTGGACAATTTCATGCTCATTTGGGTCTTTCTTATGGATGTTGGCCTAGTTTTTCCTAGATTTAATATTGTAATGTGGTCAACACATTCACATTAGGTCTTGGACCCTTGTGAATCAATAAGAATTTTATGATGTCTTGTAAGAGTGTTGTAAAGTGTTGTAACCCACTTTCACACTTTTCTAGGACCTTTTATTATAATTCACTCAAACAATCTCTTTTTATCACTTTCCAAGCCTTATTTCAAAGTGTTGTAACAAAATTTCACGCTTTTCTAGGCTTTTCATCAATAATTTAATCCTTTCTTATGTTTAAATGATCCCTTTATACACTTATAGGCCCTACTTAAGTGTGTTTCGAAGAATAATCTCGTTAAACATCAATTAATGCACTTTAATTCTGACACCCATTAAAAATTCCCTAGTGGGACCAAGTCGCCATTAGGGGCGGCTTAGTCCCACTTGGCTCAAAAATCAAAATTATTTCAAAATTCTGGCGAGATATTATTTTCTAGACCTTGAGGTCGGCCTGTGATGTGGTATTTTTGGGAAATTTTGTATAATCATGTATAATTATAGGGTTTTCCTCTCATTTTCACCCCCATTCCCATTCATTCACTCATTAATTCATTCACTTAATCATTCAAGCAATTATCAAGTATTCTAGGTATTTCAAGTCTACATCCATTGGAGCTTCTATTTGCATATCTTTAGATTTCTACTTCAAGGGTTTGGTGAGTTGTAGCATTGCATGTTGTTCATTCATCATTCTCATTTTATTTCATTTCATTTTCAAGGGTTTAATTACCAAACCAAGGTTTGACCAAGGCAAACCCCTATTCACTAACCCTTAAACCTTTTCCTCCTCTTTGCATGTGTGTTTTGTAGGTCTTGTATGCAGATTTGTCAAAGAGCAAGGTGTTAAAAGGTGTCAACAATTCATCAAAGTCTTTCAAAGTCAAAAAAACCCTAAAAGAAGCTTGGAGATCACCTACAGGCCAGATTCTACAGATTTGGATCTGGAAACTTGTTAGGAACAAAAGTGCAGATTGAAGACTACAAATTCCTGTCCCAAATTTCTCAAGATTTAGAAGTGGACTAAGTTGCCATAAGTGGTGAATTAGTCCCACTCCCAGGCTTGAAAAGTGTTTTCTGCAGTTCTAGATACCCTTTTGGCTGAAACTTGTTCCGCTAGAATTTCCCCGAAACAGGACTAAGTCACCAAGCTTGACGTAAGTGTCCCAGTTGGATTCAACAGTGAATTCTATAGGATTCCAGAGCCTCTCTGAATCACATTCTAGTTTCTAGGTGCACCTCTCCAGTCTCACTTATTTCTATTATAGTTTGTTTGCATATTTAATTCATTTTGCATATCACATTTTATTTTCAAACATCTTGAATTTTCTTAGTTTTGCTTTAATAATTCATCTCTTTTATCAGTTCTTTGCATTTAAGGCATTCTATTTAGGCATATTTCAATTATATTAGCATTAGACTTGAGTGAACCACCTAGATTTTTGGGATACCTTTCTCCTTTTAGGTGCAAAAACCTAGAAGTGTAAGAGAGTGCCTATCCCCAAGAATTTACGGTTCATTTTGGTGAACTTGGATTTTGAACATTCTATTTCTAATTTTAAGTGCATTTACATCCTAGGAGTAGCTTACATTGGAATTACATTGCATGTTGCATTGTTTAATTTGCATCCTAGGGTTTTAAAATTTGCATTAGTGAAAAGCTCATATAGCTTGCATTTCATTAAAAATTCACAAAATTCTACATGTTCATATTGTATCTACATCTAAAAACCTAAAAATCATAAAATCCAATTAATTTTTTTTGAAAATTCTCAAAAAAATCACTACCTAGACTAATTCACCACACTAGGCGACTTAGTCCACTTGCACATTTTGCACTATAATTTTTGTCATTTCCAAATCATTTTCTACATTTCTGTTACAATTTCTAGATTTTTTTATTTTATTTCATTTCTTGCACTTAGTTTTCTTTAATTCATTTGCATCATGGCTATGTGTTATAATAAGCTTTGGATGTCATTAAAATCCCTAGTTGACATGTCAAGCTATTCCTTTGGGACCGATCCTAATGACATTGAACTTCCACACACTTCTTCAACTCCTCATGAATGTCCTCCTCATGATGTTGACATCATTGGAGAAGATGATGACAACATGAATAAGTTCCTAAATTAATGCCTTTGCAACCTTGAAGCTAATGCATCCTTTTATCTATCTATGCAACAACATAACCTTCCTACAGTACCACCTCTTGATATGTTTGGTTACTTACATCTTGAAACAAATGAAGGACCTAAGTTCCCTCCACTAGGTGAACCTAGTTCTTCTAAACAAACAAATCCTCAACCATTTTATGATAACAAAGTAACAAATATTCCAATCAACCTTGAAGAAACCTATGGCAAAGGTTTTACAATCTTGAGCAAACAAGGATGTGACACAAGAATTGAACATGACATTCATCAACTCATAGAATAGAATCCAAAAGATGAAAACACAACGAGATTAGGTTATCAAGATCCCTCTCATAACAACAAGCCTCCTAGAGAATATTTGATGCTTCATGATGATAGCACAGTGATATTTGATTCTCCTCCCAATTTGAATGTCCTTCTTCCTCGAGAGCAACCCTTACTTGATAACAATGACAAGGATGAAAGGATCACCTTGGGTCCTCCTCCTTCAATTCGAGAAAAGGGTGAATCTAGCAAATGCAAAAGACCTTACAAGCTACAAAAACTAAAGTTTCCTCTTCTTCCACCACTTGAATTTGAAAGGAAATTGCAAATAATATTAAATAAAGGACTCATAATATTACCACCTATGAATAGGTTGGTGATATATCCTAAAGATGCTAACATTCCACATTGTGCATATCATTGCATTCCTGGACATAGAAGTGATGAGTGTTGTCAATTGAAAGAAATATTGAGCAAGTATCATTTCAATGGCGATAATTGCTATCCAATAATTCCATAAACCACCCTCCAACTCCTCATCATGTAATAGTTGTATAACATTCCCTACTCACTATCACATGATCTTTCCCATCACCTACCTTGACTCATTCTTGCCTTGCACTTAGTGGGGGAAAGAAGTTGCTAGACTTGTCCTAGTAATGCATTTGTTGCTGTTCCTTAGTTGCATTATTCACCTTTCGCTTATACCAACTAAGATTGGGAGGTGGATGACTTGCTTGACAATTGACTCACATTTTCCTTACTAGTCTTTTGCATTTTCTTTTTCTTTTTCTTTTGTGTGTTTGTGTGTGTAATGTGATCCCCCGTGATGATTTGTTTGATGTTATCTCTCTTTGTGCCATTCCTCTATTTGTACATTCATTCTTCTCTATGTAGTACATCACTTTTCTTGTGTTTTCCTTTTGGGGATGACACAAGGCATTAAGACATTCATATCTCTTTCATGTTGACCCAAAAGGCTTTTCTTTTTCTTTGAATTTTTCTTTTTCCTTTTTCTTTTGGGGATGACGCAAGGCATTGAGGCATTCATGTCTCTTTCATGTTGACCCAAAAGGCTTTTCTTTTTCTGTTTCCTTTTTCTTGTGTTTTCCTTTTGGGGATGATGCAAGGCATTGAGACATTCATGTATCCTTCATGTTGACCCAAAAGCCTTTTCTTTTTCATTTGGATTGTGTTTTCCTTTTGGGGATGATGCAAAGCATCGAGACACCCTATGTCACTTCCATGTTGACCCAAAAGGTTCTTTCTTTTTCTTTGTTTTCACTCTCTCCGTGTCATTCTTCAAGTTCTATGTATTTGGGGAATGATGAAAATTTTGAGCTCTCTAAACAACATTGCAGCAAAGAACATACTGACCTCAAATCCATAGATCCCTTATGTGTTTGATGTTTTCATTTTGGGGGAAGCCCCCTTCTTTTCTTTTTCCTTTCCTTCACATGATGTAGCCTTACTCAGAAACATATGACTTGGCATAGGGCTTTCCACGCTAGCTCTCATTTCTTTATTCACTACTTTAAAGTAATTGCTCATAGTACGATGTGTAGCAAATCCTTTAAAGTGGGGGCATACATTGACATTATTCATTTTGCATTTTTTTTCCTTTTCTTGGTTCCTAGTGCAACCTTATTACTTCATACGATGTGTTTCATCACTTTGTGGATGACATTGGGTGTGATGTCCTTCATGAGCATGATCTATCTTAGCATATTGCATTCCTCTTGGTGGCTTGATGCGACACACTACATCCCCTAAGTTGCGAATTTTCTATTCTTTGATCAGTCCTCTCTTGGAGACATTAGACACAATGTTCCCTACGTTAAAGACCTCGCATGAACTAAGAAAGACTCCTTTGAACATCTTTTGCATGTTGCATTTGTTATATGGCTACCTTGCATAACATAGATTGCATTCCTATGGTGCCATCACATTTGTTCATGAGCTCCAAGCATACGAAGTTTTGCTTGTCTCGTGAAGCTCAAAAAGTCATTTTATTTTGTGGCTCCTTATTAAAGTTATCATGAGGTATAGCTTTGATATGGTTGAGCAGGAAGCCCATTCTTAGGCATGACTTTCCCCATAGCCACTTGTGTGTGTGTGAGTGCATACCATCCATGAGTGTATGTTTCTCACCTTTTAGGCCTTCTCACCCGGCGGACAACCATGAGTTTCGTCACCTCAGAGTGAGTATGCTTTTCTAGAAAAACATCCTAGATCTGGTCCACAATGGGATGGAAAAACAATCAAAGCTTGATCTGATTCTCTTTTTCCTTCTCTCCCTTTCATTCTTTTACATCATTCTCTTTTGTGTTCCTTTGTGCTAATGCTTGGTTTTCCATGGGATCTTGATCACCCCTCTTGATTGTTGTTGTCTCTTCTTTGCAACATGAGTGCATTTGGATCCCTCTTGATATGCATGTTTGGCTAATTTAGTATGATTTTGAAGCAAGTTCATCCTCTCACTAAAGTGGGGGCTAAATGTAGCGCAAAAAAATGTATCCCTGGACATTTTCATGCTCATTTGGGTCTTTCTTATGGATGTTGGCCTAGTTTTGCCTAGATTTAATGTTGTAATGTGGTCAACACATTCACATTAGGTCTTGGATGATTGTGAATCAATAAGAATTCTATGATGTCTTGTAAGAGTGTTGTAACCCACTTTCACACTTTTCTAGGACCTTTTTATTATAATTCACTCAAATAACCTCTTTTTATCACTTACCAAGCCTTATTTCAAAGTGTTGTAACAAAATTTCATGCTTTTCTAGGCTTGTCATCCATAATTTAACCCTTTCTTATGTTTAAATGACCCCTTTATACACTTACATGCCCTACTTAAGTGTGTTTTGAATAATAATCCTATTAAACATCAATTAATGCACTTTTATTCCCAACACCCATTAAAAATGCCCTGGTGGGACCAAGTCGTCACTAGGGGCGGCTTAGTCCCACTTGGCTCAAAAATCAAAATTATTTCAAAATTCTGGCGAGATATTATTTTCTAGACCTTGAGGTCGGCCTATGATGTGGTATTTTTGGGAAATTTTGTATAATCATGTATAAATATAGGGTTTTCCTCTCATTTTTACCCCCATTCCCATTCATTTACTCATTAATTCATTCACTTAATCATTCAAGCAATTATCAAGCATTCTAGGTATTTCAAGTCTACATCCATTGGAGCTTCTATTTGCATATCTTCAGATTTCTACTTCAAGGGTTTGGTGAGTTGTATCATTGCATGTTGTTCACTCATCATTCTCCTTTCATTTCATTTCATTTCATTTTCAAGGGTTTAATTACCAAACCAGGGTTTGACCAAGGCAAACCCCTATTCACTAACCCTTAACCCTTTTTCCCCTCTTTACATGTGTGTTTTGTAGGTCTTGTATGCAATTTTTTCAAAGAGAAAGGTGTTAAAAGGTGTCAAAATTTTATCAAAGTCTTTCAAAGTCAACAAAACCCTAAAAGAAGCTTGGAGATCACCTATAGGCCAGATTCTACAAATTTGGATCCGATAACCTGTTAGGAACATAAGTGCAGATTGAAGACTACAGATTCCTATCCCGAATTTCTTGAGATTCAAAAGTGGACTAAGTCACCATTAGTGGAAAATTATTCCCATTTCCAAGATTGAAAAGTGTTTTCTGTAGTTTTGGATACCCTTTTGGTTGAAACTTGTTCCTGCAGAATTTCCCTGAAACATGACTAAGTCGCCCAGCTTGGCGTAAGTGTCCCAGTTGGCTTCAACAGTGAATTTTGTAGGATTCTAGAGCCTCTCTACATCACATTCCAGTTTCCAGGTGCACCTCTCCAGTCTCACTTATTTCTATTATAGTTTGTTTGCATATTTAGTTCATTTTGCATATCACATTGTGTTTTTAAATATCTTGCATTTTTTTAGTTTAGCTTTAATAACTCATCTCTTTTATCAATTCCTTACATTTAGGGCATTCTATTTTAGGAATATTTAAATCATATTAGCATTAGTATTGAGTGAATCATCTATATTTTTGGGATACTTTTCTCCTTTTAGGTGCAAAACCCTAGAAGTATAAGAGAGTGCCTATCCCCAAAAAATTACGGTTCACTTTCCTTTTTCTTTTAAGCTACAATTTGACAACACTAACAACACTACAGAGTATGAAGCATTGTTGTTAGGTATGAAAGTTGCATGTAGAAAAGGGATACGAAATCTACATGATCAAGGTGATGCCAAATTTTTTGTTTGTTAGGTGAGAAACCTGTATCAAACCAAGAATGAACGACTAAGGCATTATCGTAACTTAGTTTGGGATGGTATAAAAGAGTTTGAAGCTTTTGATATTTCTATAGTCCCAAGAGAGTAGAATGATAGAGTTGATTCATTAGCAGTATCAACTACACTCCTAATTCCACCCAAGGACTTTCATGGTTCTACCTACACTATTGAGTTAGTGTTTCAGCCCAGTGTTCTAGATAATTCAAACAACTAGAAAATTTTCAACGATGATCATTAGATCATAGATTTTCTTGAGAAGGTCAAAAACTTCAATGAGCTATACTTTGAAGGTAGGGATTCTCCACCTCGATAGTTAATTTCAGAGGTTGATCTTGCTACTAGCAAATAAGTATTGTAGCTTAAGGGGAACAAGATTCCCAAGGGGTTAGTATCTCTTGAGAGAATTTTGTCAAACATGATCATTATGTCATAAAGAAACAACATCATGGTGTCGATTCATCAAATGAAGTTGAGAAAATCAACTTGGGAACTGAAGAAAATCCTAAGATGGTGAATATTGGTAAGTGTTGTACTCCAGAGGAGAAAGAAAAGTTTGCTAAATTATTGTGGTAGTACATTAACATACTTGCCTACTCTTATGAAGATTTGAAGTCTTTTCGGCCAAAGGAGGCACAACATGAAATTCCACTAAAGGTAGGATCTTTTCCTCACAAACAAAAGTAGAGGCAGTATAATCCCAAGATGTATGGTACCATTCTTTTAGAAATCCAAAAGATGCTCAATGTGAGGATTATATTTCCTATTCACCATTCAATGTGGATAGCAAATATCATTCTGGTTCATAAGAAGAATGGTGAAATTCACATATGTGTGGATTTCCAAAATTTGAACCAGTTGTCGTTGAAAGAAAATTACCCTCTACTAGTAATGGATCAAGTCTTACAAACGGTAATTGGATTTGAGATTTTATCTATGTTGGATGAATTTTCGGGATACAATCAAGTGGAGGTCAACAAGGAAGATCAACATAAGACTACCTTCACCATGCCATAGGATACTTTTGCCTACCGCAAAATGCCATTTGGTCTCATCAATGTTAGTGCCACATTTCAATGAGCAATGGACTTAGATTTCTGTGATGTCATGGGTAAGTTTATTGTTGTTTATCTTGATGACTTGACAATCTTCTCCACGAAGCGTCTAGAACATTTTTATCACTTATGACAAGTCTTAGAAAGGTGTTGGAAACATGGAATATCTCTTAATCCCAAGAAGTCAATTTTTGGGGTTATCGAAGGCAAACTTCTTGGTCACATCGTGTCTAAGGAGGGTATCAGGATTGATCCTGAAAGGGTCAAAGCCATTCAATCTCTCACTCTGCATGTGAGTAAGAAATCAGTTCACTCTTTCTTCAGAAAGGTGAAATTCTTGCGAAGCTTTGTCCTTGACTTCATGAAAAAGACATGTCATATCATGGATATGATGAAGGGAAATTCCACTTTTCATTGGTTTGTAGAAGGTAAATTTGTGTTCAATGATATAAAAGAATCTATTGCGCATGCACCAGTGTTGGTCTACCTAGATTACACTAAAGAGTTCATTATGTATAGTTATGCTTTTGAACATACACTTTCAACAATTTTGGTGCAACAAAATAGTGAGGGGTTTGAGTCCCATATTGTGTTCATGAGTTGCCCATTGAAGGCTCATGAATTGAAGTACTTCCAAATAGAAAAACATACATTCATTGTGATTAAGGTAGTGAAACACTTTAACTTCTACATACTTAACTCCCATGTCATTGCACTAGTGTCAAATTTTGCAGTCAAGTCAATCTTGACATAGCAGGAATTTGGTACAAAAAGAGGCAACTGGATTGCCAAAATTCAAGAGTATGATATGGAGATAAATCCCACCAAATTGGTGCATGGGAAAGGTTTGTGCCAGCTCATTGCTAACAACAAGCCTAATGAAGTTTCTAATTATGAAGAGGTAAGCACTGAAGACTGTTCTATTCATTAGTATAACTGACGAGTGGTATTCCAATATTTCTTTCTTTTTAACATATGAAGAATGCCCAGAGCATCTGACATATAAAGAGAAAAGAATAATTAAGCTTAAGGAAACAAATTTTGTCTTATGGGACAATGGTTTGTACAAAAGAAGTCTTGACGAAACTTTTCTATGTTATGTTGACAAGGCACAACAAAGTAAGTTGTTGGAGTCTTTCCACAACTTGGCATGTGGCAGACATTTCTTTGCACTAGTGACAACTCACAAAATCTTGCGAGCTAAGTATTACTGGCCTACATTGTTTCAAGATGCATACAATTGGGTACACAAGTGCAAACTATGCCAATAGTTTGAAGGTAAGCCTAAATTGGCCGCTCTTCCACTCAAGTTGGTTGTCATAGAGGAACCCTTCCAATAATGGGGCATTGACTTCATTAGTGCTGTCAATCCACCTTCAAGTGCAGGACATGTTTATGCCCTCACAACTATTGATTACTTCACCAAGTGGGTGGAGGCTATCCCAGTGAAGCATGCTACTTCAGAGGTAGTATGAAGGTTCCTGAAAGAAAATATCATTTGGGTGATCCCACAATAGTGGTTTACACTTTTTGGCCAAACTTGACATTGAACTGATTTTTTCTAACTAAATCTTTACTTTCAGGCACCTATAGCGGCTAAACCATGAGGAATTTGAAGATGATGCAAACTAGTGATTTGTGAAATTTTGTCTATAGATTATAAATATATATTTTTAAAAAAAATTGGAATCGAATTTCATTTCTTTTTTCATCTCCTTTGAAAACTAGTTTTTAATAGTAAACATTGTTTTTAAAGAGTGACGTGTACTTGCTAACACAACTTTTTTTCTATGAAGGATAAAATTCTATTTTTTTTCGAATTTAGATTTGTAACTACGATATCTAGTGCATACAATTAGTTTCATAGTGTTTTATTGAATATTTTTTCTTAATTAAGTTTTGAAGTCAAATGAGTTGCAATTTAGACATAGGTTTACTTGCTAACACATAATTATTTTTGTATGTATCGATTTTTTTTTGTTGGATCAAGGACATCAATATCAAGTGAATAGATATTTTTTAGATTTTTTTTTATAATCTACTATTTTTCCACATGTGTAGAACATAGATCTTGATTTTCGGTGAAAAACCTACATTCACAAAAAATAAATATAATAATCAAATTAAATATATTTAAAATTATACTTTTTGGGAAGATTATAATAAGGACTACATACTTACAAAAATAAATTTCAAATGAATTCATTTGATCCCCAAAAAGGTAAATCAAAAGTGGTTTTTCATCAACATTTTGAGAGGTGTAAAGTAGACTCTGTTATAGGTATGGTTTAAACCTAGCAGGGTTCTATCTAAGGGGGTTTGATCTAAGGTGGTTTGATCAATCCTCTTCAATTGGAATCCTTTAAATGGAACTTTTCAAGGCTTAAATCATTATATTTTCTAAAAACATGTGATTTCAACAAAAAATAGGATGTCCCAAAAAGTGTAGACCACTATTGTGGGATCACCCATTTCCTGGTTCGGTGTTCTGAATAAAATCATAGCAGAAAATGCTACCACATTCTCATCAAGTGAGATCACAGAGCTCTATTTTGAGCATGGGATCATGTTGTCACATTCTTCAAAATATTACCCTCAAGGTAATAGTTAAGCAAAATCCAACAATAAGAACTTGGTCACTATCATTTGAAAGTTGGTTGACGCGAACCAAAGATCATGACACAAGGCATTGTATGATACTTTGTGGGTTGATAGAATAACCCCAAAATGGGCAATAGGCATGTCACCATTCCAACTCTTGTATGGGTTGAATGCAGAGATTCTAATCACTTTGGAATTTCCCGCACTGAAATTGGCTAAGGCCATAGAAGATGAGACATTTGACAATTTTGTCGAAAAGTGTATCATGTACCTCGCCAAGTTGGAGGAGAAGGGTGTTCAAGTGGTGGAATGTATTGCAGAACACAAAGATCAAGTTAAGAATATTTTCAAAAAGAAAGAAAAATCTCAAGATTTCCAAGTTGGAGATCTAGTTCTCTTGTGGGATAACAAAAGAGAACCCAAGGTATGCACAAGAAGTTCAACTCATTGTGGAGAGGTCCATTCAAGATTCACTAGCTTTGTGGTGAAAATAGTTTCTTGCTTGCATACTAAGACGACACTCCATTTTTTCTACCACATAGCCGACAACATCTGAAGCATTTCACTCAGTGAGGTGACAAATGAGTTTTGTAAATACTTGTACAGTCTTTGCATCATCTTCTTTTTGAGTCTTTTTGTTTTTTTGCCTAACTCTATGCCCATTGGATGGATGAAGGCACTTAGAGACTGGAATTCTTCTCCCTTCGATCCTTTTAAAGAGTGATCAAAGCAAGTTCCCTGGCTAGAGCCAACTATTATCCTCGAATTCAGTTGAGCTTAATTCGTGGGATAACTCGTACAAAACTTTTCCATTTCATAGCCCACACACTCTAAGAACAAAAAATGAGGCAAATCATGTTTTTCCTTGTGTGTGGCCCCCCAGCCCCAAAATGTCATTTTGAGTGTTACCATTTGTCAGTTTGTCAAAATTTTCCTTTTGGTTCAAGTTGTGAAAACTTAGTTCTTGGGAGTTAGAAATTTTTTTACACTTGCAAGAGCATTGAATTTCAGTGCCTTGCAAGTCAAAATGCACAAAAAAAAGGTTTGCAAGGTCATTGAATTTTAGCAATCTTGCATATTACTTATCAAGTTTTAACTTGCATTAGCATTGTTTTTTTCCACCCCTTCAATTCTGGTCTCCACATGAGTTAGTAATTAATGCAGTTTTAATTTTTTTTGAAGGCATTTAAAATTGATTTTTGCTTTGTTTTAGTTTATTTTTATTTGTGTCAACCTCTCTTTTCTGCCAACGCATTCATTGTGAGTCTCGGCCTGCTTGTCTTCAGATTGTGCACAAATTTTCAGCTGGTTTTTCATCATTTCTAGGGTTTTCAAACGTCTTCTTCCCTTCCGGGTATGTACATTTATTTTTCCTTTTCTCATGTTATTTCCATTTTTTATTATGATTAGGGTTTTTGTTAAACTTCATTTTACTGTATTTGTGGTCAGATTTGTTTTCTTTTAAAGATTAGGGCTACTGTGTATATATTGTTTTTCCTTTTTAAGTTTTTTTTTCCCTGCAAGCCTAGCTTCATACCCTTTGTTTCTCATTGTAGGGTTTTTACAGATTTTTGTTTTTGGTCTGATGATTGACTTGTTTACATGTCTTTCTTTTCAAACCATTTTTGACTCAATGTCTTCTTTGATTGAATGAAAAAAAGTCTTGCAAATGGTTTGTTACATTTCTGTGTAACGTGGGTGTAAAATCCCATTATGCACAAAATATTTCAACACTTCAAATATTCTTTTGATTGATTGTCTGCACCATCTATCACATTCAAAGACAAAAAAAAATTTGTGGAATTGCATATGTTATAGGTCTCACAAAATGTTGAGTGGGTGTTGTTTTTCCTCCACCTTGCATTGACTTAACATGGCTTTCACTATGTTGAAGTAGTGTTTTTCACCGCATGAGCAATATGAGCTCAACCCTTAAATTATGCACAATTGATAATTTTTTTCAATTGTGAATAAAGAAACTTCCCAAGTCAAAATTGCACAAGCAGGGTTTTTCTTGGCTTGTGCACAAAGGGTTCAAATGCAAGATGTAGGGTCGGTAAAAAACCCTGACTCAACATCAAACTTATGTAGAGTTCTACTCACATGCAAGGTCAAATGTTTTCTCTGACTTTGCAAAGAACAAAGTGATCCTGTAGAATGCATTGCCTAGACCCGCTCAAACATGGACAAAAAAGCAAACATTACTCCTTAAACAAGTGTAAACAAGCATTCCCTATGAAATTCATTCAAACACAAGAACATGAAATCAAAGTAAAGTAATCAAATAAACTACTAATGAAATTCTATTCTAAATGCTCAAACCAACATCCCATGGGGGAACTGGTGCTTCTTTGATGTGGAAAGAAGCCTTTTCTCAATTCCTTAATAAACTTGATGATAAATGTGTGATTCTTGATGCAAAATGCCAATAACCTACTATGGATGATAAATTCTATGCTAACTTGGATGAAAATATGGATGAAATTGTGGATAATAAACTTGCATAAACTTGTGGATCCCAAATCAATAGAGAAGGCCTATATTTATAATGGAGAAGGATTGAAGATTGAAGAATGGGGAGAATGTGGGATTAAAAATGGACCAATGTCATTGTGCCACTTGTCAACATGCTAATGAAGGAGAGTGGAGCACATTTTGAACAATGTGAATGTTAAATGAATGTAGGTGAAATTTGAATTTGAAGAGGTGACTTGTGTAAGGAGAGATGTAAGAGGAATTAATGCTAGGTTGGCTCAAGGAGAGGACATGTAAGAGCTTTCAATGCAAAGGTGGAGGAAAAAAGTCCTTTGAAAGGGAAAAGTCAAGTGGGTGGAATATTCAAAAGAATATGCCATATTTGAATGAAAATAGGGGGAATTAGTAAATCAAATAAATTGATTTACTTGTGCAACTTGCAAAAGCTAGAAGAATAGAGGATAAGTGTTAGGAGCTAATTAATCTAGGATTAATTAACTTAGATGAAATTAGTTGATTATGACATTTAATTTAAATGTTTGAATTTATTTAAATCAAATGAGAGGAATTTGGAACATTAGTAATTTAATTAAATAAAATGGTTTATTCAATTAAATGAAGAACATTAGGATTTAATTAAATAAAGTTGATTTATTTAATCAAAGAGAGAACATTAGGATTTAATTAAATAAAATTGATTTATTTAATCAAAGAGAGAACATTAGGATTTAATTAAATAAAGTTGATTTATTTAATCAAAGGAGGAATTTTGATGAATTAATTAAATAAAGATTATTCAATTAATTGGTTAGTAAAGAAATGATCAAGGAAGATTTGAAGTTAGTTAATCATAATCAAATGCATGATATCAATCAAGATATTTTGAGTGTCTACATTTTTCCCCTCTTTGAAGCAATGTACCTGCTGCATTGGTTCAAAGAATAACCTTGTCGAGATCAAAATTCAAAAAAAATTCTATTTTTTTCAGATGCCCCATTACTGCCCCAGTGAGAAGAATTATGTTGGTATACCACCCCCTCGAGAGATCGGATGAAAAGTTCAATTTGAGGGTCGATCTCGTGACAAAGAGGTTCAAGATGGATGTATGGATGGTTATGTAGTGAGATGCTTAGACTAGCATATCTATATTATGCCCCAAATGATAATGCAAAATGGATGATGTGATATGTTATGATTATAAGATGCTATGATATGTTATGATATGCTCTTTTTATTTTCCATTATCCTTTCTATGATGCATGTATGGATGATGTCTATATGATTATGCAATGGATGCAAATATGTGGTTTATGAGATGCTTAGAATAACCAATCTATATTATGGTGCAATGATGGAAATTCATGCATGTGAAATGACTGGTGTTTCCTATTAAATGTGATATGTAGTATGCTAACGGTTTGTGGATGCAGGATGGATGCATTGGTGATGTTTGGTTGATTGTCATGACACCATGTTAGTGTAGAGAGAAGAAAGAAGAAATGAGATGATGACAAGAGGATCCAACAAGTCCATGATTTGCCGAGACTTTATTAGAAATAATGATGATAGATTGATGATGTTTCGCTTATCAGAGATTGGGATTTTAAAAGAGCTTACTTACCTTATGTTTGATAACACACATAGATACGATGCATCAAGGTATAAAGAACCAGGATGGCATTGTACTTAGTGCGATGGACTTTGAATTGACAATCAGATAGGAGTATCCTTGTTCACACCTGGCATAAAAAACCTTATTAGGATGTACTTCAGATATTTCAAACATCTCGAACCAAAACATAAAAAGGAAAAACCTCTCAATATAATAGTCAAGATACTTAAAACACCCTCCCTACAAACCAAACAAAGTAAGAATGAATGAATTATATTACAAGAATATCCAACAAGCACAACAGAAAAAAAAGTAATGATCAATACCCCACTCCTTTCTCTCTAAATCATTTTGATTAGAAATCATCGAGAGCTCATTGGAATGGGCACAATAAGATAAATCACAAGAAAAGAACCAAGTAAACAAACAAGCTAATGTTCTTCATACCTCTAGCCAAGACTAAACTAGGGTGATGACTGATGTTGATGTCCATTGTAGGAAGGATGCATCCTAGGACATGATGTTATCAAATGATTTGGGACAAACTAGATGATGGGATATTAGTACCAAGGGGGGAACCAACTTGTTTACCTACTGACCTAGAATTGAGACCCTTGATGTTTGAGTTTTCACTCTAAATCTACTAGACTTGTTTTTGATTGTTTCACCAAAGGTTGGGGGTGATGATGATTTATTATGAGAGGATGTTTATTGTGGGTGAATATGAAATGGGATGGATGGATTTTTTGGGTTTTTTGAATGTTTTTGGTGTTTTGAAATGTTTTGAGGCTATTTTTTGGTATTTTCAAGATTTTACAAATGTTTTAGTTTTCAATTTTTCTAATATTTTTGTGTTTTCTGAGATTTTTACCAAGAACCTAACTTAAAGACCTATCCTAGGGGCCTCAAGGGCTAATCAAAGATTAGCCTTGCCTATGTTATACATGTAGAGACCACGTAGTTCGACTGACACAGACTCGTTTATTGATGAGATATGAACAAAGGGATTGCTAGTTATTATGAAAAACTCCTAAAGGAATGACCTAATATGTCTCAGGGGCACATCGATGATGGCCTTGCCTACGTTCAAAGCTCAGAGACCCATAGTTCAACTGACACAAACTCGTTTATTAATGAAGATATGAACAAATGGATTGCTAGTTATTATGACAAACTCCTAAAGGATTGACCTAATGTGTCTCGGGGGCACATTAATGATGGCCTTGCCTACATTCAGAGCTCAAAGACTCGTAGTTTGACTGACACAAACTCATTTATTGATGAGATATGAACAAATGGATTGCTAGTTACTATGACAAACTCCTAAAGGACTGACCTAATGTGTCTTGAGGGCACATCGATGATGGCCTTGCCTACGTTCAAAGCTCAGAGACCTGTAGTTTGACTGACATACACTCATTTATTGATGAAATATGAACAAATGGATTGCCAGTTATTATGAAAAACTACTAAAGGATTGACCTAATGTGTCTTGGGGGAACATCAATGATGGACTTGCCTACATTCACAGCTCAGAGACCCGTAGTTCAACAAGACAACTCTATTTTTTTGACTCTTCCTGACTTTTTGACATGTTTTGAATGTTTTTGGATTTTCTAGTTTTCTAATGTTTTTGGATTTTTGATTTTCTGAATGTTTTTGGATTTTTGGATTTTAAGGAAGACTACAAGAATATACAAGAATCTGATCCAATGTAGGTATAAGAACATGCCCCCAACATGGTGCGATAGACTACTCTAATATAGGCAAGACAAACTGACCTTAGGAATGTGCCAAGTAGTTCTAGAAGGGATCATGATATAAACACAGGATCAAGCTATGATACAGACACAGATGGGTGATGGATGGAGATATGGAAGATGATGGATGAATGATGCAGAACAAGTCGCAAAGACCATGGTGCATGGAAAGTGCTTATTTCAACAAGGTGCATGTTTCCTAGGTTTTCACCAAGGTACTTGCCCAAAATGCCACTGAAGTGGTTTTCACTAGAGGACAATTTTTTTCTCTTTACTCTTTTCAATCCTTTTTCTGATATTTTTTTTTTATTTTTGTTTTTTTTTGTATTTTTTGGATTTATACCCTGCAATTTTAGGCATAAAACTTTTTGAGATGGGAGTTGTTTATGGGCTCCTACAGAGGCTCACCTTCAGGTGTTGATAGCTGATATGCTCCTAATTTATAGCTCGTTGTGATGATGAAGGGTCCCAACTAGTTGGGTTCAAACTTTCCCTTGCTATTTGGTTTTGGTACATTCTTTTGATTCTCTTTCAATACAAGCTCCCCTACTTGAAAGGTCTGACTCCTAATATTCTTGTTGTAGCTCCTCTTGAGATGGTTCTGATAGACTTGTAGGTGATTCAAGGCATCCATGCACCACTCATCTAGTAGTTCTAGCTTGTTCAACCGTGACACTCGATATTCTTCATCAATGATGAGATTCTACAATGATATTCTTAAGGATGGGAGCTCAATCTCAATAGGAAGGATGGCTTCTAATCCATAGACTAGGGAGAAAGGGGTTGCACCTATAGGCATGCAAATAAGATGAGATTTAGCTGTAAGTTCCAGTCACGACCAACTTCATTGACTATTTTTTCAAGATAGTTTTATTGGTAGCCTCAGCTTGGCCATTACCCTGGTGGTAGTATGGGGTGGAGAAGCGATGTTGGATATTGAACTTTTGGCATAGGTCTTGAATATCCTAGTTTTTGAAAGGTGTCCCATTATCTGAGATAATGGCTCGAGGGACACCATAGCAGAAAATTAGGTAGTTCAAGACGAACTTGGAAATTTGCTTTCCTATAATATAGGTCATGGGAATGGCCTCTACCCACTTTTTGAAGTACTCGGTGGTGGTGATAATGAACTTATGTCCACTAGACGAGGTGGGAGTGATTTTACCAATGAGATCAAGCCCCCATTGTGAAAAGGGCCAAGGTATAATGATTGGGTGGAGCTCTTGAGCTAGTGCATGGATGAGATCCCCATGCTGTTGACACTGCACACATATTCAAACATAGTCATGAGCTTCCTTCTCCATCGTAGGCTAGTAGTACCTAGTCCTCAACAATTTCTTTTCCAAGGTCATACCACTTGAATGTGACCCACAAATGCCATTATGTACCTCGATTAAAGCAGTCAAAGCTTCCTTAGTGTTAAGGAATTGTAATAGGGTTCCTTCAATACTCCTACGATATAGGGTGTCTCCTAAGATGAAAAAATGGGATGAATTCTTGACAAATGTTCTTTTAAGGTTCATAGTGATATCAACAGGGAGGACTCCTATTCTCAAGTAGGTGTATATGTCATGATACCAAGGATCACTAGGATCAACTATTTTACACACGAATTTGGACTTTGGTACCGTGAAAGCTGGTATGAGAAGCTGCTCTACAAGGAATTCTTGCTTAGGGATGTTGTGTTGGATATCCAGTAGTGATCCGATTGTTGCCATAACATTTGCTACTCTGTTGTTTTCCCTTGGTATTTGCTCAAACGTGATGTCAATGAAGAATTATTTGAGGCTTTCCACCAGTTTCTTGTATGGAGTCAACTTGTCATCCTTCATTTGGTATTCATTATTGACCTATTTGATGATAAGCTACGAGTCCCCATAGACCTTGAGTGTCATGATCTTCCATTGTACTATAATTTTGAGTCCTATAACAAGAGCCTCATATTCTGCAATGTTATTTGTGCAAGGAAAAGATAGCTTGTATTAATTTTGTATGCAATCTCCTTGTGGTGTAATGAAGAAGACTCCAGCTCCTGATCCATGTTGTGTGTAGGATCCATCAAAATACATTTTCCAATGATCTACCACACTTAGGTTAAAGATTGACTCATCGGGAAATTCTGATACTAATGGGTTCTCTGAATACATCGGTGCTTCTGCCAGCTTATCTGTAATTACTTGTCTTTTAATGGCCTTTCATTCTACATACTTAATGCCATGTTCTATCAGGATCATAACCCATTTAGCCATTGGCCCTATGAGCATTGCTTTAGAAAGCAGACAATTGAGAGGATCTATCTTGGCAATGAGTTTTATCTGATGTGCCAACATATAGTGTCTGAACTTCTATGTTGCGAACACCATTGCTAGGAAATACTTTTTGATGAATGTGTAATTTAGCTCATATCCCACCATGGTTCTACTGATATAGTAAAGAGATCTCTCCTTCCCATTTTCATCATGTTGAGCTAAGAGAGCACCAAGGGTTGTTGTTGTTGTTGATATATACAGGATTAATGGCTTGCCTGGAATTGGTGGCATAAGAACTAGTGGTGTGAGAAAGTACTCCTTGATTTTGTTGAATTCTTGGTCACATTTCTCATCCCATTTGTATGCTACCCCCTTGTGGAGTAGATGAGAATATGGGATAGCCTTATTTGCTAACTGTGCTATAAATTGGCGAATGGATTGGAGCCTTCCCTCCAAACCCCTTAATTGCTTCAATGTTCTTGGTGCCTCCATCTTGAGAATTGCTTTGACTTTGGTGGGGTCTATCTTGATTCCCCTCATAGATACAATGTACCCTAGGAGCTTGCTTGATTGTACACCGAAGACACACTTTCTTGGATTGAGTCTAAACTTGTATTCTTCTAGCCTATCAAAGATGGAGCTTAGAGCTAGTATGTGATCTCGACACTTTCTTGATTTAGCTAATATGTCATCCACATAGTCTTCCACAATTTTGTAAATCATGTCATGGAAGATCAACATCATAGCTCTCTAGTAGGTAGCTCCTATGTTTTTCAACCCAAATGGCATCATGTTCCAACAGTATGTCCCCCATGGACAAGTGAAAGTTGTCTTGTGTTGGTCCTCTTTGGCTATCATTATCTGATTATACCCTGAAAATCCATCCATTAATGACAACATTTCATGCCCCACTATTTGATCCACAATCATGTTAATATTGGGAAGAGGGAAGTCATCTTTAGGACATGCTTTGTTTAGGTCTCTGAAGTCAGTGCAGATGCTGATGCCCCTAGTGGGATTAGTGATAGGTACAAGGTTTGAAACCTAGTATGGATAATCAATTGGCTGTATGAAGCCAACCTCAAGGAGCTTTTGTAATTCAAGTTTGACTAGTAATGTTATTTGTGGATGCATCTTTCTTAGCTTTTGTCTTACTAGTTTTGCTTCTGGATAGACGGCTAGGTGGTGAACCACAACTTTTGGATCAAGACTAGGCATGTCGGTATAGGTCCATGCAAAGTTTACATTTCTTTCCCTTAGAAATGCAGCTAAAAGTTCCTGTTCTTCTGTCAATAGTGATTCTACATAGAATGTGATATGTGGTGTTTCCTCGGTCCCTACATTGATCGGATTGCACTTCTCTGCAAAGAATGCTAACTTCTCTTGATGAATAGCACTAAGGGGAAGATTGAATCCCTCATCCTCTAGCACCTCATAGAGGTTTTCACCATTGGATACATCCTTTTTTTTTTACTATTTTCGGGTCAGAGAGTGCCACAATGTGGTTTTCACTCAAATATCTAGATATTATTCTTAAATTTTCACTTTTGCGACTGAGACATTCAATCATTTCCCCATAGTAGGCATGCATCTCTAGCTCAATGTCGAATCCAAATTTATGATCTCTGCATGGTAGATTATCCCACAATCCCATGAATTCTGAGAGAGCCTCATCATTTTTGAATGTGTCTAAAATTGGTGGCCCTCGTTGGTCGTAATCGATGAGTTGGGGGTAGACAAGTTTTAGCTCATTGGTCTGGCTACTTGGTTCAAAAGATAGGGTACTAATCATGAAAAGGGAGGAATCCTCAAATAGCATGGGTATGTTAGTTATGGGATCCTCATCACACACATCGGTTATATCAAAGGTATAGTTGTCTAAGGGAAAACTTGTGGATACCCGTAACTGAGGAGGAGCTTTGACTTTTCTAATTGGGGCACCTTTGCCAAGTATGGTTATTTTCGGAGGGGTACATCCAAGGCCAATATTTCTTATACACTTCTCAAGAATGATAGGTTCTAGAAGACCATTGTCATTTTGTCCACGTTTCTTATTTTTGTTGTAGCTCATGCCAAGCATAATTTGTAGTCCTTTGTTGTCATCATCCATTAGAAGAGAAAGTATAGACCTTTCATCTTGGTATATCAAACTTGATATGTCCTTTTCATCTACCACTTCCTGGCTTAGGTCCCCCCAACACTTGAATCTGGAGGGGTCTGCTTTGAAGGTTTGAGATGAGGTGTTATTTAGATGTGGTTTCCCACGAGATCTAGGAGATTGAGGTAACTCTCCTATTACAAAGGCACTCTTTTTCATTTTGTAATCTCCACACCCATTGTATTGGATAATGACTTTGATATTAGAGATGTTAGGAATGGTGGATGTCTTTATCTCAGAAGTGGAGGCTAAGGTAGATGGGTCTACATATGGATTCGTAGGGCCTTCATCATTCTTTGGGACTTGAGGGATCTTGTAGTACTTAGCTTCCGAATTCTTGCAATAATAAAATGGCTTAGGATCGCCATGGATTGTGACCTCTTGATTTTGATAGGGAAACTTGACACATTGATGGAAGGTGGAGGCAACAACTTGCATCCCATGGATCCATGGGCACCTCGAGAGGATATTGCACAACAATTCGAGATCAAGGACTTGGCATGTAGTTTCCATGATAGCTGGCCCTACTTGAATAGGGAGTTGAATAATGCCTTGAGACACTCTTTCTTGATCATCATATACCTTGATTGTAATACCTTTACCTTTTTCAATGACGTCCTCGGAGAATCCCAAATTCTTTATTAGCTTGAGGGTACAAATATTCAGACCTGCACCTCCATCCACCAAGACTCTTTTGACTTTACTTTTATGAACTAAGACTTCGAGATGGAGTGCACAATTATGAGATGGTTGAGTTGAGAGATCCTATTCAGACAATGTCAGGAGATGTTGTGTGGTGATGTGTCTAACCATAGCTTGGAACTAGTCTGTATCAAGATTCATGGGGATGGAGGATGTGGCTAATGCTTCTTCTAGGATCTTCCTATGTGTAGGTGAGATTTTCAACAACTTCATGATGGAGATCTGGGTGGGGGTTCTTTTTAGCTATTCCAAGACATTAACCATTGGGAACAAATTTTTGATTAGAGGCCAATGCCTTGGGTGGTTGTGATGGTCCATGAATGGTAACTCTTCCACTACGTATGGTGACTCCACAGTTGGATCTAGCTCCTTTAACGTTGACAATAGTGACCTATTCATCTAAGGATGCAACAACATGATCGTAAACATGGTTTACATTGTTATACTTTTCGTTTTCATTGTTGTTCCCTTTATTGTGATTTGGCATTGGATTCATGTATATCTTAAGGTCTTGATTTCCTGCAGGTTGTTCAATGTTTATGGTTCTATCATCGATAAGGTCTTGGATCAATTTTTTTAGTCTCATGCAATTGGCCGTTGTGTGCCCCTTGGTTTTATGAAAATCACAAAGGTGATTTTTGTTATACCATGGTGGTTTCACTTGGGGCTCTTGATAATTCTCATAAATGGGGATTTTTATGAGATTCTCTTGTACCAGTTTTTTCATGATAGATTCAATTGATTTCCCAAGGGGTGTGTATTTTTGTTTAGGGGGATACTTCCTTGGGGGTGGTCCCCCTTTGTTTTTCAGATTATTGACCGCTTGACTATTGGGCTGTTGCAATACTGTGTTGGCTTGTGTGTTGTTTTAGTTATTGGATTGTGGTTGTTGATATGATTGTGTGTTTTGCCTTGGAGCACTGATTACAACTTTAGCATCAACGACACCATCGTTAGTGATATTCTTTTTTTTTTCCCATGTGTGAGGTTTTTCGTTATAACTAGTTCATGGACAATTGTCTTGATAAGTAGGTGTCCCCCCTTGTACGATAAGGGCTATTTTGATGTTGAGCACCTTGGGAATCAACTAGTCGTATGTGGTGATGAATTGTATTTTTTGATGGAATGACAAGGTTCCTTCAAGATTAGCAATGATAGTGCAGATTTGTTGTTCTTTTGGCATAGTCCACTTGTTCTTGTTGGCCTTGGATCACCATCGTTATAAGAAGGATTCAAATGTTTCCCCCTTAGCTTGTTTAAGAGCAGATAGTTCTTCTAGACTCACGTCCATGCCTATGTTGAATGCATAGGTCTATATGAATGCGTCCACAATTTCTTGGAAATTTTTGATTCTAGGAGGAAGGTGAGAGAACCATTCCATTGCTAGTCAAGCCAAACTTTGAGGGAATAGTCACATTAGATGTGTCGTCGTATGCAACTTCCATACAGTGGACATGAAATTCCCTAATGTGATCTTCAGGGTTACCAGTCCCACGATATTTGTCAAATTTAGGTACCTCAAACCCTTTTGGGAATGGTACCATCACAATGCTTCTTTCGAACGGATAAGGGCACAAATTCCCTTGGGATTTTTTTGTTTTTCTAGATTGCAAGTCTACCACTTGTTGTGAGAGAAATTTGATTTGTGCAGACACATTGTTTTGCAAATTGGGTGGTGGGATGAATGGGTTTTGAGTGGTAGGTGGGGTGTTTTGCATGTTTGTGGGAGCTTGTTGCACATTTTTTTGTGCCACCAATACTTGTTGGTATGCCTACAATTATTGTTGTCCCAAAAACACTTGTTGTTGGTCTTGATGCTATTGTGCCAACAATGCTTGTTGTTGGGCTAGTTGATGAGCTGCTTCTTTTTGCACTTGGTATTTTTGCAAAGCTTGTTGATAGGCTTGCTACTGAACTGCTTGTTGTTGTGCTTGGTATTATGCTTGCGCTTGAGATTGTTGGGCTTGATACCGAGCTTGTGCCTAAGCTTGAGCTTGATGGGCGGCCTGGGTAGCTTGTGTAGCTTGTGCGGCTTGTGCTGCTTGTGGAGCTTGGGTAGCTTGGGTGGCTTGTTGTTGCAATAAAGCTTGAGCTTGCACTTGAGCATCTTGTTGTGCTTGTTTTGCAGCTTGTTGTGCAACTTGTGTGGCTTGTTGAGCTTGAAATTGCTAGAATGCTTTCTGATAGGCTTGTTGGGCAGCTTGCAGTGTGATACTGTATTGATTTTCCATGTTTGGTTTCAGTGGTGGAGATGGAGGATTTGGAATGGTGTGAGATGTTGTGATGAGAGTTTGTTGAGGTGATTGTTGAGGTGCCATTGGATTGATGATAGGAGGTTGTGTAATAGATGGTGTGGTTGTTATGTTGGGTCCTTAGGAGACCGCATTTATAGATGGTGTAGCGATTGATTATGTTGTTTGGATTGGTGCCACCTATTGTTGTGATATCGGTGGCATGATCGAAAGATTTGGTATGTTGATTTGATTCATGATTGGAGGATTGCTTTGATTTGGTTGATTCAAGATTGGTAAAGGGGGTTTCCCTAAATCAAGGATTGGTGTGGATGTTAATGGTAGAGGGGGAAATGGTGGGAAGATGGGTGGTGTGTTTCCTTGAGAAAGTGATGATGAGGGATAAAAGATTCCCCCTTGTCCAAATAATCCCCCTTGTCCTTTTGAATTCATGGGGAGAGAGACTTGTGTGTCAAGAGAATATGCCGATGATGCGGCAAAAGTGGATGGATTGTTGGTGTCATGAAAGAAAAGTGGGATGTATGGGTGCTTCAAATCTTGAGGGACGGTATTTGGTTGACCCAAGATGGTGTTTGCATCTAAGTCTTGGTTATTTACAAGGGGATGTGTTTGAAGAGCATGAAGCAATGAACTCCCCTTGGTAACCATGGGTTGACTTGGAGCATGAGATGATGTTGGTTGTGGGATGGGTTGAATGATGTTTTGAAAAGGTGGTGTGAATGGTACAATCGACATATTCTCAAGATTTTTTTCCACATTAGTGCTTACATCATAATAATAAGGGAGTTTAGCCCGCCCCTTTGCTAATTCTAGCATGTTTTGTTAAGGATTAAGCCTCATCATTGTGTGACAATTTTTTGATTTTTGGGGTTTTGGACCATTTCCATGATTTCATCTTGAGTCATTCCTAGGACATTGTTGGTGATATTCTCCACTTGGAAACCTCCCTTTTGAAGATCTTGTGGTAGTTGAGGAAGGTTGAGTGAGGGATTGCTAGATCCGATGGGGTTGATTTTAGGTGCAGTTTGACTGAAGTCACTTGAAGTGGATGTTTCTTTGTTTGTTTCCATGTTCTTCTTGTGTTGAGATCTAGTTTAGACCATAAAATAAGGATCAAATTTCAAGAATATGGGAGGTAAACCTCTAACTCCTTAGGCTGGTCTAAACTTTAGGTACAAAAAAGAAAATCTAATATGTTAAGGATCAAAGTATGGTGATGAGATAATGAAAGATAGATGATGTGAATGATTGAACTCTTAGGAAACCTTGAAGGAGATACTAGACTTTAGGAATTTTGGATTTTGATCTTCGGTTTGATTTGGATTTGACTTGGATTTGATTTGGATTTGATAATGAACTTATAAACTCCAAGAGGTTGGATGTTGTCTTGGAATAAACTTGTTCACAAGGTGATAATTTAACTAAGTGTATGAAGAAGGATGCATCCACACACACTTAGTCAAACAAAATTATTTTGATTTGATTTAAAATATTTTTCAAAAATCAAGTAAGAAGGATTTTCCCAAGATTCCAAGAGTTGTTTGTGAGATGGGTTTTGATTGATGTTTGAGGATGGATGAAAGTGTTGATTTTGATCCTAAGTGAACTTAGAGAGACTTTTATTTACAAGACCTACGTATTGAAGAACATGCTATACTTCTTTGTGAGAAACTCAAAGTGTTGAAAGAGACTTGGATTTTGACAATAATAGAACGAATACAAGTTGGGATTATCTTTTTAAGAACATTTTTAAAAGTTATAGACCAATATTTCTCTAACTTCGTAAAGCATGGACTGACATTTCTCGAGATTTCTTGGACTAAGACGTTTGTTTCGATTGGAATTTGGTTTTGGGACTTTGATCTTGCGGGAAATCATTTGAGAAAACACACGTGTGGGGTTTAATTGTCTTTTATCTTTGCTTAATGATTCCTTTTTACCACAAACACTTTCTTGCTTAGCTTCTCCACTAAATGTCTATGTCTCAATTTCTCTTCATCCCACAAGGTCCATTATGTGGCAATTAAGGAAAGTAAGGCAATAGTTCCCTAATGTTGACTTTAGAGAAAGCAAATTGAGATATAAGCCCAAGTATTTAGAAGCCTCTAAGGATAAATCCCTAGGGACAAGCAATAATACTTGGATTTTTCAAAGGTATTTTCTTCTACTAAAGGGTTTGAAATTTGATGACCTTGTTAAATGTTTGTTTTCAAGATTTTGCATCCAAGCAATGTGTTTAACTGACTTAGATATTGCACAACCTTAGGATGGAATTTTTTTTTTGTTGAATTCCCACTTGGATAAATCCAACTGCGCTTATTCAGAGCAAATGATTAGAAGCTTGACCACACTGGCTCCCCTCCATGACACTCACTTCTAAGGGTCAACCAAGCTTCAGTTCTCATGAATCTCCCATGATGAATTTTTCATCTCTCACAAATATGTGGGACGACTTCGGATGTCCAGCCTCCTAACGCCAACAAATATTGGGATTTTGGATTCTAAACAAAGGTTTGTAGTAAGGGTATCCAGTTTAGGGGGTGCAATGATAAACTCCTTGTGAGAGATCTCCCAACCCTTAGAACATGGGCTTTACACATCAGAAAGACACTGGGGGAGAGTTATCATGCATTGCTTCCCATTGTTTATGATTTTCATTGCAACCACAAATTTATATAGTGGTTTGGAAGAGCTTGGCTTATGCTCGTTACTACTTGGGTCATTCCCTTGGGGTGAGTAATTTTTCCCACCAAGGTAGGCCCTCTAAAGGTAAACAAAAGCGAGTAAGTGCATCCGTAGTTTGATAAATATTTGTTTGTGTGAACAAAGAGAGAACACACGCAATGTCTTTTCTCACACTAGCAAGATTTGTTCAATTTTTAAGAGCCCAAATTCAGAATGTGGAGGCAATATTTTAGACAACCTAATATCGCCAAAACGCTTTTGATTCTCAAGATCATCATGAAGCACGAGAGAAGTGCATACGCATTTGGATGGTATTAGTTTTTAAAGAAGACTACAAAACAAGATATGCACAATTTCGTTTTAAATCCTTGAAGACAATAGTGAGTTCTTTTTAAAGCACAAAACTTGAGTGTGAAGTTGATTGTTCAATTTTAACCAAATCCAAAAACTAGTGAGTTTCTAATGTTCTTTTTAACCAACTCTAAGAAAAAGAAAGCCTTTGTATGTTCTTTTTAAAACCCAAACAAAATGTAGTTAAGTTCTAAAGTTGAAAGATAACGAGATTCCAAAGATTGGGTTATAGGTGTCCCCAAAGTGTTAAAGAACACTTTTTTACAATTATGAAAAAGAAAGTGCCATAGGAAGCTCTTCTTGTTTCCTCCTCTTCTTTGTCACCTCAATATGCAAAAGTTGATCAACCTAAGAAAATAGGGCCACAAAACAGGTTAATGGTCAAGAGAAATCAACAACATAAAGCACATGCCAAAATAAATTTGCAAACTGATTTTTATCCCAACCCAGCGTCGCAATCCACAAAGGCGTCGCTTTTTGGAGCTTCAACATTGCTCTGTGGAAATCAATACCACTTTGTGGAAAAACAAAGACCATGATTGCATCACTATAATAACCAGTGTCACCCTTTGAGATTTGAATGATCTGGCCTTCAGGAAATCACCATATCATCGCCCTTTAGATACAAAGACAGCGTCACTATATAGTGATGTTGGACTGATAGTGTTGCTATTTTTCCTCAGTGTCACTACGTCCTGAAAGAACATAAAATGGAAAAAACAATGGAATTGACCAAAAAATGTGTTAATTTTGAAAGATTCACTCTCCTTCTAGCGCCAAATGTAGAATGCTTTGCCTAGACCTGCTCAAACATGGACAAACAAGCAAACATTAGTCCTTAAACAAGTGTAAACAAGCATTCCCCATGAAATTCATTCAAACACAAGAACATGAAATCAAAGTAAAGTAATCAAATAAACTACTAATGAAATTCTATTCTAAATGCTCAAACCAACATCCCGTGGGGGAATTGGTGCTTCTTTGATGTGGAAAGAAGCCCTTTCCCAATTCCTTGATAAGCTTGATGATAGATGTGTGATTCTTGATGCAAAATGCTAATAACCTAGCTATGGATGATACATTCTATGCTAACTTGGATGAAAATATGGATGAAATTGTGGATAATAAACTTGCATAAACTTGTGGATCATAACCTTGCATCAAAATCTAGATGATTGTGGATCCCAAATCAATAGAGAAGGCCTCTATTTATAATGGAGAAGGATTGAAGATTGAAGAATGGGGAGAATGTGGGATTAAAAATGGACCAATGGCATTGTGCAACTTGTCAACATGCTAATGAAGGAGAGTGGAGAACATTTAGAATAATGTGCATGCTAAACGCATGTAGGTGAAATTTGAATTTGAAGAGGTGACTTGTGTAAGGAGAGATGTAAGAGGAATTAATACCAAGTTGGCTCAAGGAGAGGACATGCAAGAGCTTTCAATGCAAAGGTGGAGGACAAAAGTCCTTTGGGAGGGAAAATTCAAGTAGGTTGAATATTCAAAAGAATATACCATATTTGAATGAAAATAGGGGGAATTAGTAAATCAAATAAATTGATTTACATGTGCAACTTGCAAAGCTAGAGGAATGGAGGATTAGTGTTAGGAGCTAATTAATCTAACTTAGATGAAATTAGTTGACTGTGACATTTAATTTAAATGTTTGAATTTATTTAGATCAAATATGAGGATATTGGAACATTAGTAATTTAATTAAATAAAATGGTTTATTCAATTAAATGAAGAACATTAGGATTTAATTAAAGAAAGTTGATTTATTTAATCGAAGAGAGAACATTAGGATTTAATTAAATAAAGTTGTTTTATTTAATCAAAGGAGGAATTTTGATGAATTAACTAAATAAAGATTATTCAATTAATTGGTTAGTAAAGAAATGATCAAGGAAGAATTGAAGTTAGTTAATAAGAATCAAATGCATGATATCAATCGGGATATTTTGAGTGTCTACAGATCCTTCATTTGCATAGTCACAGAATTTCAGCGACTTTACAAAACTTTTACGAATTCCAATTTAAGCTTGCAATGGCGCCAAATTTCAATGCTATTACACACTTTTCATCATTCCACTTGCAATGATGTTGATTTTCAACGACATATCAAAACTTTACAAAATTTCTCTAACACTAGGGAAATTTTTCCTTTTTGCCAATTTGACCGCTTGCACTTCGTTTTTCACACCCATTGTGCTCAAGCTCTAGATATACGCACAATTTCACTTTGATTTTTCCCCTTGTTGCAATTTCCAATATGCAATTTCTCTAAAGCTACAAATATGCTAAAAAATTTCATGCAATTTCTTGTGCACATATTTCGAGATCCTCACATCTGCATTCCTTCAAAGACACAATTTTCTTTAGATGTCAGATCTATCTCCTAGTAAGGCCAAAGCAATGAAATATAAGTATCAAGGAGTGTTTCCAACCATTGTGGTTACATTAAACATTGATGAGATAAAGGACACAAAAATCAGGCATGTTGACGTGTCGAAGTTTTTGGAGAGGGAACATAAGTAGCCCTTGGACAATGGTATGAGGTCCATTATTCAAAGCGATATCCAATTGGTGTCCTTATTTCTTGTTGCTGCATAGAACCTAGAGTTTGTCGTACAAGTTGCTTCTCATTATGACAAGGATAGTAGAAGCGTTAAGGATGCAAATGGGAATGTGATTATAAGGTTGGATGTCGAATTCTTTGTTAAGGCCTTCATTTTTCCAAGCATTGATAGGTATGTAGAGATTTCTAAAGAATATGTGCAAGTGGAATATGATAAAGACCTAGACACTGCTAAGTGGACAATCAACAGTAAATGGTTGAAGACACCTCGACTAGGAATCTCTAGGTGGCCCAAGAGTTTCCCTCACATTGATTTCATTGAAGAGGTGAATGATCTTATCATTCTTCTAAGTAGAGTGCAAGGGTTACTTGTCTCATCCAATTTTAAAAACTGGATGTATCTCTACATCAAGATTTATTTGAAGATGAAACAAAAAATATTTTGGGATGAAGAAATCAACAATGCCATTCATGAACAAATAACCAAGGTGATTACAACATGAAAGTTCTATATGATTTCGTACTTGGTGTATGCCACTGCAACAACAAGGAATTTTCCAGACTTAACAACATAGGGAAACATAAGGGTGACCCAATTGTATAATTACTTTTCACAAATAACATTGAATAGAAGCATTCATCACTTTTGAAGGGTAAATGATCTTTTCTTTGCTTTGTTCATGTGTGCATTAGATCCAAAAATTGAAAGGAAAAGAGTATCAGATGAGGCATGGAAGGTTGTGATAAGTATGGTTGTTTTTACCTTCACTTTCCTACTTTCACATATCTGCGAGCTGGTTGCTTTATTGGGTATCCATACATGCTCCCACACTATCCAAGTGACAAAATTGTCTTGATGGAGTTGTCTAGAAAAATAATTGCAGTCCATAAAGAGCAGATGGAATCCCATAAGCTGGGTTTCAAGCTTCCATTGACAATCGACATGTATTCTATTCAAACTAATCCTAAAGCTAAAGTTGTTGAATAAGAGATTTAGTGGGTAACATTCAAAATGTTCAAGAGAAGGCTTGACTTTGATTACTGAGGTATGAAGGATCAAATCAAGAAATCCTATTCACATGTGCACCAAATTGAGGATCTATGGACTGATATCAAAACAAATGAGGAAATCAAAAAGTTGGACTGATATCTATGTGACATCTTAGATCCAACCTATGAACATAAAAACATTGCAGGATCTCCTCTTCCTCCCATTCAATGGTCTCAGAAAGAGGTAACCTCGATCTAAGAAAGATTTGAACCTATTATTTCTAACACCAATATCTGGTTACAAGCAAGGAGAATTCAGTTGAAATCATTTCTGATTGGGTCGAAGGAAGAATCACACGAGTTTGTTCGAAAGAAGTCAGAGTTGAGGACAAAGAATAAGAGTGATGCTCCAAGTTCAAGCAGGCCATATAAACCCAAAATCAAGTTTGTGGTCAAGGGTGGTAGTAAGAAAAGTAAAACAACCACAGAAGGGCCTTTTACAAAGGAACATGAGTAATCTGTGCAAGAAGAGAGGCAAGTAGAGGAATAACAACATGAATAAAAAATGTATCCCCATGAAGACATTCCAAAAGAACCACCCGTCTTCTCTTCTCCTATTGTCACTACTACTCCTACTCCTCCTATGAATTCACCTATTCTTGACATTCCTGCTACAACAATTGACCAATCTTTTCCATCTGTTACAATTACTCCTGTAGTCACTGTTCATATTCCCCCCTTAGTATCAGTTCAAATCATACATTCATCCCCTTTAGGGTCTATTTTTGAAAGTACCAAACATGGTTTGGATAATGTGTTAGGATCTCCAATGTCTTTATTGAGCTTATCTTCTCCGTCTTTTGACATTACATCTCATTCTGAATTAGAACAATTCATGACTGAGTCTGTTAAAGTGTCAAGCGTTGAGATTCCTAGTGTTGTTTTAACTGATACTCCTCCTTTCATAACCGCTACTTTTGTGAGTGCAACAACAAAATCTCAAATAATGGCTGTAAATCTAGGAGAGAGCTCACCAATCCCACCTTAGCACTCATCAAAAACACCAAAGAGGAGAAAAGAAGCCATCCCCCCAAATGACTTCGACTTCGCACAACTTGCACCTGCAAAAAAAAGGACCAAGAAGAAGGTGAAGAATCTCTCAAGATTGTTGTTTGAAAAAGAGGGTAAGAGGTATGCAAAGGTGGCACAACCTCCTCCAGATAAAACACATGAAGAGGTGGATATCTCAGACTATTTCGTAACAAGAGTCGAATTGGGGAAGATCACACATGAGACCGCAAAAGAAGATTCCCAATCAACATTGAACACTATTATCAAGAAGTTTGATGCAGTTAAGAAAGTGAAGGATCAATACAAAGCAAAGACAAAACAATTGACAATAGTACTGTGAAAGATTACCCAAACTTCTGAGTTTGTTGAACCAGTGGCCATCAGTATTGAAGACTCTATGATCTAGAAGGTTGGGAAGGTGCACACAAGGGGCAGAGTGGTTGGTGAATTCTTGGACTAGATGGTTACACAAGGTTTTAAACTCTTGGTATCTTTCGTCAAGAAAATGAAAAGGATGGAAGACATAAAATTAGAGTTGGATGAAACTGTTGATGCTTTTGTCCAAGAAAAGGAAGATATGGAAAAATGTTTGTAGGATTGGGTGAAAATAAATGAGCTCAAATTGGATATGTTGGTAGAAGCTGGAATCATTCCAAATCAAGATATATATGTAGAGGTGAAGGAGACTATGATAGATAAAGTAAATGTCATCAAATATTTGATCGATGACTTGCAAAGTGCTCGAGAAGTCATCCAGGACAACATTTTGAACCTTATCAATAGGGTTGAAGAGCTTCCTTGCAAGTTTCATGATGATAATGATAAGGTCCTCTCCTCAAAGATAGTTGTCCAAGAATTTACTAGCATGATCCAAAAGGAATTTGAAGGTCAAGCCTTTTTAGTGGCTTCAATGGATAAGTTGCTAGATATTTAGTTGACCCTGGACAACTTAAAAGTATTTTTAGGAAGGCATGATGAAGCTTGTGATAAACTAAAAGATTCAATCCTAAGAGTTCTCGCCATTGCCAAACTTACTTCAAGCCTAGATAAAGATGAAGTTCATGCCATCATGAAGAAGTATGATGATTTTCTCATGAAGGACATTGGAGAAGGCTGATTTTTCCTTGTTTTAGTTTTTATCATTTTCATGTTTTTTGTAATTAGTTCTGGTCAATCTACACATCTTTTTCAAAATTGTAATTACATGTAAAAATAGAGAAGTCCTAAATCAAATTGGACTCTCTTGTTTGAATAAGTCAAAGTAGTTATTTCTTTTCCTAGATTAACTCTCAACTCTACTCTATATATTTGAGGGAGTTCTTTTGTATTATGGACTTTTAATCTTATGCAACAAAGTGCTACCCAAATTGTGACTCAACTTTGAAACTTTGTGTTCAAATTTCAAGTTCAAAATTTGTTAATAAAAGGAGGCGGATTTTGATTTCAACCTTTAATTTTAATCAAGTTTGTATGAGTGAGAATGTTCTTATGTCATTCTTGCTGACTTCTCTTATTATTAATTGGATAAGTGGTGATTCTTTCTTATGATTAGAAGGACGTTCAAGATTGAGTATATAAACTTTGAGTTATATTGCTTGCTTGAAATTCTGTGATGTAAGTATTTCTTGGTGAAGATTATCAAGACTTTGAGCTTGGAGTTATTCACTTTGTGTGTGGATCTATTGGTGAAATGGGTTGATAGACTTTGAGCTACAACGTACATCATTTGTTACTTCAAAACTATCATAGAAAGAAATAAGAAGACTTTGTGCTTTTGTGTCTTTCAGTTACTTATAATTTAGTTGTATAGTACTCTTTGATTACTATTATGTTTAATCAAGAATATTGGTGATTATTGCTTAGGTAGATATTTAGAGGAATAGAGCATTGCAGAATATTATTGTGGAACATTGTAAACACATTTTCTAAAAGAAGAGAAAATGGTGAATGTAACACACCCCACACGGTTGAAGCTAGTGTAAATACTTTTAGTTTAGCATAGTTTATCCTTTGTTCCACTAAACAGTAAGAAGGGAGCCTCCCCTTTCTAAGAGGAGAGAACATTCTCATCATAGCTGTGGCTGAAATCCCTATTTTATAATTTGTAAAGGAATTACAAAATATTCACCCAACATGACTTTGCAAGTGAAACTCTTCATTACCATTATTGTACAAAAGATATGTTATTTTTTATACTAAACTAGTATTTCTATTAATTTTTAATATAAATATTGAACAAATCATAATAGTGGATACATATTGATTTTTCTTCCAATGCCAAGGGCTAAGATCTAAGAGGCCTTCATATCAAATTTTCTTAAGTCACATCTTAACTTCTTCCCTTTATTTAGTTTCAATTGTATACATTCAATAAAATAAACACTTTATAAATCATTCAACTTTATAAACTACTTAATACACTAAATACCAATTGAATAAAATATAATAGAAAGTTTTTAATGTCTACGACGCCAAAGACAATCTACAAGACAACTTTCTAAATTGTTAAATCTTCTACTATTTATTTTGATAATAAATTTCCCTATTTTCTTAACTTTCTCCTCTATAAATAAATCTAATAAAAAATTACTACTAAAATATCTACATTAATTAACCCCAATATTATCATTATAAACTTCACACTCTAAAATAAAATATTTATTTAAATTTCTTTGCCAATATCAAACTAAGACGATACTCCATTTTTGCTACCACACAATAGACAACATCTAAAGCACTTCACTCAGTGAGGTGACAAATGAGTTTTGTAAATACTTGTATAGTCTTTGCATCATTTTCTTTTTGCGTCCTTTTGTTTTGTCGCCTGACTCTATGCCCAATGGATGGATGAAGACACTTAGAGACTGAAATTCTTCTCCCTTCAATCATTTTAAAGAGTGATCAAAGGAAGCTCCCCAGCTAGAGCCAGTTGTTATCCTCAAATTCAGTTGAGCTTAATTTGTGGGATATCCCCTACAAAACTTGTTCATTTTGTAGCCCACACACTCTAAGAACGCAAAATGAGGTGAATCATGTTTTCCCTCGTGTGTGGTCCCCCAACCCTGAAATGTCATTCCAAGTGTTACCCTTTGTCAGTTTGTTGAAATTTTCCTTTTGGTGCAAGTTGTGAAAACTCAATTGTTGGGAGTTATAATTTTTTTTACACTTGCAGGAGCATTGAATTTCAGTGCCCCTGCAAGTCAAAAGAAAAAATAAAAGGTTTGCAAGATCGCTGAATTTTAGCGACCTTACATATTAATTATCAAGTTTTAACTTGCGTTAGTGTTGTTTTTTCCTGCCCCTTCAATTCCAGACTCCACACGAGTTAGTAATTAATGCAATTTTACTTATTTTTTGAAGGAATTTAAAATTAGTTTTTGCTTCATTTTAGTTTGTTTTTCATTTGTGTCAACCTCTCTTTTCCACCAATGCATTCATTGTGAGTTTCGCCTTGCTTTTCTTCAGATTGTGTGTGGATTTGCAGCTGGTTTTTCATCATTTCTAGGGTTTTCAAATGTCTTCTTCCCTTCTGTGTATGTGTGTTATTTTTTCCTTTTCCCGCGTTATTTCCATTTTTTTTATGATTAGGGTTTTTGTTAAAATTAATTTTACTGTATTTGTGGTTAGATTTGTTTTCTTTTAAAGATCAGGGCTACTACATGTATATAATGTTTTTCCTTTTTAAGTTTTGTTTTCCCCACAACCCTAGTTTCATACCCTTTATTTCTCACCGTAGGGTTTTTGCAGATTTTTGTTTTTGGTCCGATGATTGAATTGTTTACATGTCTTTCTTTTCAAACCATTGTTGATTCAATGTCTTCTTTGATTGAATGGCGAAAATTCTTGAAAACAATTTGTTACATTTTTGTGTAACGTGGGTATAAAATCCCAATATGCACAAAATGTTTCAACACTTCAAATCTTCCTTTGATTAACATTCAAACGAGATTGTTTGCACCATTTATCACATTCAAAGACATAAGTTTTTCGCGACATTGCATATGTTACAGGTCTCACAAAATGTTGAGTGGGTGTTGTTTTTCCTCGACCTTGTATTGACTTAACATGAATTTTGCTATGTTGAAGTGGTGTTTTTCACCGCCTAAGCAATATGAGATCAACCCTCGAAATATGCATAATCAATACAAATTTTATCAATTGTGAATAAAGAAACTTCCCAAGTCAAAATTGCACAAGCGGGGTTTTTCTTTGCTTGTGCACAGAGGGTTCAAATGCAAGATGCAGGGTTGGTAAAAAACCTTGACCCAACATCAAACTTATGTAGAGTTCTACTCACATGCAAGTTCTGACTTTTTCTCTGACTTTGCAAAGAACAAAGTGATCCTTCATTTGCTATTGAATTTCAATGACTTTGCAAAACTTTTACGAATTCCAATTTAATCTTGCAATGGTGCCAATTTCAATGCTATTACACACTTTGCATCATTCCACCTGGAACAACATTGATTTTCAACGACCTAACAAAATTTCTAACACTAGGGAAAATTTTCTTTTTTCCAATTTGAGCGTTTGTACTTCATTTTTCGCACCCATTGCGCTTAAGCCTCAGATATACGTGCAATCATTTTGATTTTTCCCCTTGTTGCAATTTCCAATATGCAATTTCTCTAATGTTGCAAATATGCTAAAATTTGTCATGCAGTTTCTTGTGCACGTATTTTTAGATCCTCGTGCATCTACATTCCTTCAAAGAAAAATTTATTTAGATGTTAGATCTATCTCCTGGTAAGGACAAAGCAATGAAATACAAGTATTAAGGAGTGTTTCCAACCATTGTGGTTACATCAAACATTGATTAGATAAAGGAAACATAAATTAGGCATGTTGACATGTCAGAGTTTTTGGAGAGGACAAAGAAGTAGCCCTTGGTTAATGGAATGAGGTCCATTATTCCAAGTGATACCTAATTAGTGTCCTTGTTTCCTATTACAGCACATAACTTAGAGTTTGTCTTACAAGTTTCTTCTCATTATGACAAGGATAATAGAAGCGTTAAGGATGCAAATGGGAATGCGATTATAAGGTTGGATGTTGAATTCTTTGATAAGGCCTTCATTTGTCCAAATATTGATAGGTATGTAGAGATTTCTAAAGAATTCACACAAGTGGAATATGATAAAGACCTAGACACTGCTAAGTGGACAATCAACAGTAAATGGTTGAAGACACTTGGATAGGAATCTCTAGGTGGCCCAAGAGTTTCCCTCGCAGTGATTTCATTGAAGAGGTGAACGATCTCATCACTCTTCTCAGTAGAGTGTAAGGGTTTCCTGTCTCATCCAATTTTAAAAACTGGATGTACTTTACATCAAGATTTATTTGAAGAGGAAACGACAGATCTTTTGGGGTGAAGAAATCAACAATGCCATTCATGAACAATTGACCAAGGTGCTTACAACACAAAAGTTCTAGATGAATTTGTACTTGGTGTATGCCATTGCAACAAGGAATTTTCTAGGCTTAACAACATAGGGAAACAAAGGGGTGACCCAACTGTATAATTACTTTTCATAAATAACTCTAAACGAAAGCATTCATCATTTTTGAAGGGTAAATGATGCTTTCTTTGCTTCGTTCATGTGTGCATTGGATCCAAATCTTGAAAGGAAAAGAGTAATAGATGAGGCATGGAAGGTTGTGAATAAGTATTGTTGTCTATATCTTCACTTTCCTACTTTCACATATCTGTGAGTTGGTTGCTTTACTGGGTATTCGTACATGCTCCCACACTATCCAAGTGACAAATTGTATTGATGGAGTTGTGCAGGAAAATAATTGTAGTGCATAGCAAGCAAATGGAATCCCATAAGCCAGGTTTCAAGTTTGCATTGATAATCGACAGGTATTCTATTCAAACCAATGCTAAAGCTAAAGTTCTTGAACCAAAGATGTAATGGGTAACATTCAAAATGTTTAAGAGAAGGTTTGATTTTGATTACCGAGGTATGAATGATCAAATCAAGAAAGATTATTCACATGTGCACCAAATTGAGGATCTATGGGCCGATATCAAAATAGATCAGGAAATTAGAAAGTTGGACTATTGCAGGTTCACATTAAAGCAGATGGAAGAGCTGGACTTAGTAGACATTCTTGAAGGCATGGAAGACGATGGTGACATCTTAGATCCAACCTATGAATAGAAAAATGTTGCAGGATCTCCTCTTCCTTCCATTCATTGGTCTTAGAAAGAGGTAACCTTGATTTGAGAAAGATTTGAACCTATTCTTTCTAACACCAATGTCTAGTTAGAAGAAAGGGTAATTCAGTTGAAACGATTGGGTTGAAGGAAGAATCACAAGAGTCTGCTGGAAAGAATTCAGAGTTGAGGACAAAGAATAAGAGTGATGCTCCAAGTTCAAGCAAGCCATCTAAACCCAAAATCAAGTTTGTGGTCAAGGGTGGTAGTAAGAAAAGTAAAACGACCACAGAAGGGCCTTTTACTAAGGAACATGAGGAATCTGTGCAAGAAGAGAGGCAAGCAAGGGAAGAACGACATGAGGAATCATAAATTTTTCCCCACGAGGACATTCCAGAAGAACCACCTGTCTCCTCTTCCCCTACTATCACTACTGTTCCTACTCCTACTCCTATGACTTCATCTATTCTTGGCATTCCTGCTACAACAATTGATCAATATTTTCCATCTATTACAATTACTCCTGAAGTCATTGTTCATATTCTCCCCTCAGTATCAGTTCCAACCATACATTCATCCCCTTTAGGGTCTGTTTTTGAAAGTCCCAAACATGGTTTGGATAATGCGTTAGGATCTCCAATGTCTTTGCCGAGCTTGTATTCTCCATCTTTTGACATTGCATCTCATTTTGACTTAGAACAATTCATGATTGAGTCTAGTAAAGTGTCAAGTGTTGAGATTCCTAGTGTTGTTTTAACTAACACTCCTCCTCTCATAACCACTACTTTTGTGAGTGTAACAACAACATCTCAAATAATGTCTGCAAATCTAGGAGAGAGCTCACCACTCCCACCTTGGCTCTCATCACAAACACTAAAGAGGAGAAAAGAATTCACCTCCCTAGATGACTTTGACTTCGTACAACTTGCACCTACAAAAATAAGGACCAAGAAGAAGGTGAAGACTCTCTCAAGATTGTTGTTCAACAAAGAGGGTAATAGGTATGCAAAGGTGGCACAACCTCCTCCAGATAAAACACATGAAGAGGTGGATATCTTAGACTATTTCGTAGCAAGAGTCAAATTAGGGAAGATCACACATGAGACTGCAAAAGAAGATGCCCAATCAACATTGAACACTCTTATCAAGAAGTTTGATGCAGCTAAGAAAGTGAAGGATCAATACAAAGCAAAGACAGAACAACTAACAATTGAACTGCAAAAGATTACCTAAACTTTTGAGTCTGTTGAACCAGTGGCCATCAGTATTGAAGACTCTATGATCCAGAAGGTGGAGAACATGCACACACGGGGCAGAGTGGTTGGTGAATTCCTAGAATGGATGGTTGCACAAGGTTCTAAACTCTTGGTATCTTCAGTGAAGAAAATGAAAAGGATGGAAGCCATAAAATCAGAGTTGGATGAAACTGTTGATGCTTTTGTCCAAGAAAAAGAAGATATGGAAAATAGTTTGCAGGATTGGGTGAAAATAAAAGAGCTCAAACTGGATATGTTGGTAGAAGCTGAAATCATTCCAAATGAAGATATGTATGTAGAGGTGAAGGAGACTATGATACATAAAGTAAATTTCATCAAAGATTTGATCGATGACTTGCAAAGTGCTTGAGAAGTTGGCTAGGACAACATTTTTAACGTTACCAATAGAGTTGAAGAGATTCCTTGTAAGTTGCATGATGATAATGATAAGGTCCTCTCCTCAAAGACAATTGTCCAAGAATTTACCAACATGATCCAAAAGGAATTTGAAGATCAAGCCTTTTTAGTGGCTTCAATGGATAAGTTGCTAGATATTTAGTTGACCTTGGACAACTTAAAATTATTTTTAGGAAGGCATGATGAAGCTTGTGATACACTAAAAGAGTAAATCCTAAGAGTCCTCACCATTGGAAAACATACTTCAGGCCTAGATAAAGATGAAGTTCATGTCATCATGAAGAAGTATGATGATTTTCTCTTGAAGGACATTGGAGAAGGCTAATTTTGCCTTGTTTTAGTTTTGATCATTTTCATGTTTTTGTAATTAGTTCTGGACAATTTACACATCTTTTTCAAAATTGTAATTACATGTAAAAACAAAGAAGTCCCAAATCAAATTGGACTCTCCTGTTTGAATGAGTCAAAGTAGTTATTTCTTTTCTTAGATTAACTCTCAACTTTGCTCTATATATATGAGGGAGTTCTTTTGTATTATGGACCTTTAATCTTATACAACAAAGTGCTACCCAAATTGTGACTCAACTTTGAAACTTTGTGTTTAAATTGCAAGTTCAAATTTTGTTAATAAAAGGAGGCGAATTTTGATTTCAACCTTTATTTTTAATCAAGTTTGTATGAGTGAGAATGTTCTTATGTCATTCTTGCTAATTTTCCTTATTATTAATTGGATAAGTGGTAATTCTTTCTTATGATTAGAAGGACGTTCAAGATTGAATATATAAACTTTGAGTTATATTGCTTACTTGAAATTCTGTGATGTAAGTATTTCTTGGTGAAGATTATCAAGACTTTGGGCTTGGAATTATTCACTTTGTGTGTGGATCTATTGGTGAAGTGGGTTGATAGACTTTGAGCTACAACGTACATCATTTGTTACTTCAAAACTATCATAGAAGGCAACAAGAAGACTTCATGCTTTTGTGTGTCTTCTGGTTACTTATAATTTAGTTGTATCTGGGTATGTGCAGGATCATCATGCAAAAAACAGGCCCTTAAGTGGCAAAAAATTCAGAAAAATCAGTGTTAGGCAACTTGACGTAAATATTTGAATAAGTTATTTATATTATTTCAAAAATATGTAAGAATAGAATTTGTAGAAAATTGAATGTAGTTTCTAAAATACTAGTTTTATTTAAAAATAAATAAAATCTATTTGGTGAAAATTTAAAATTTCAATGCAGTAGTACTTAAATTTCAGGGAAAAAATAAGAAGTAGGTGTCTGTCTGACCACCCTAACCATAATAAAATGATAATATTTTTTTGTAAGATTTTATATATAAGTAGAGGACTCATGTCCGGATGTGATGCATATTTTTTTGTAATTTTTTCCAAGTAAATAATTAATTATGAAATTTTTTACAACTTTTAGAAAATATAAAACTCGTCTGACCATCTTAACTTGGTCAAAATTCATGAAATTTAATTTTTCTTTTTTTAATCCTATAGTATGTGATAGAATGTGATGCATGTTTTGGATTCAAAAATATGACACCGCTTGAAAGTTATAGATGTTTTTCAATCAGCCTATTGATTAGGACTTTAGTCGTAATTCTAATAGAAAATAAATAATAATTATTTATTAAATTCAAATTAAATCATAATTTATATTTTTGGAAAGCTGAGAATCTCCTCTAAAAACCCTTTTCGTTTCATTAATTTTGGGTGAAAAAAAAGTTGTCAGCCACACACCCTACAAATATTGCCACTTTTTGGCGCACCATGATCCTGCACATACCCATCTTTACTCTTTAATTACTCTTACGTTTAATCAAGAATATTGGTGATTACTACTTAGATAGATATTTAGAGGTGTAGAGCATTGTAGAATATACCGTGGAACTATAAACACATTTTCTAAAAGAAGAGAAAATGGCGAATGTAACACACCCCACATGGTTAAAGCTAGTGTAAATACTTTTAGTTTTGCGTAGTTTACTCTTTGTTCCAATAAGCAATAAGAAGGGAGCCTCCCCTTTCTAAGAGGAGAGAACATTCTCATCATAGCTGTGGCTGAAATCCCTATTTTGTAATTTGTAAAGGAATTATAAAATACTCACCCAACATGACTTTGCAAGTGAAACTCATCATTACCATTATTGTACAAAAGATGTCATTTTTTATACTAAACTAGTATTTCTATTAATTTTTAATATAAATATTGAACAAATCATAATAGTGGATACATATTGATTTTTCTTCCAATGCCAAGGGCTAAGATCTTAGAGGCCTTCATATCAAATTTGCTTAAGTCACGGCCCAAACGGGTAGCATGGTTGGTTAAGGGCTTTGGGTTTGTCCCATATAGGTCCCGACGTCGACTCATGCTCCTCGATGAAATTCAGTGTGGGTCATTTCAGGCGCGGTCTGCGCTTCTAGAGGACTAGTCTCGCCTCTGCTCGCCTCCTCTGTCCCCCAAAACCTGGCATAAAAGTAAGCCCAGGGCAAGGGAGGTGGAGCTCGCTGAGCGGAGTCGCAAGGTCGGACCTGAATTAGGCCAAAGATCTGGGGATACCTCTGGGTTATTAAAAAAAAAAAAAATTGCTTAAGTCACATCTTAACTTCTTCCCTTTATTTAGTGTCAAATCTATACATTTAATAAAATAAACTCTTTATAAATCATTCGCCTTTATAAACTACTTAATACACTAAATATCAATTGAATAAAATATAATATAAAGTTTTTAATGTCTACGACACCAAAGACAATCTACAAGACAACTTTCTAAATTGTTAAATATTCTACTATTTATTTTGATAATAAATTTCCCTATTTTCTTAACTTTCTCCTCTATAAATAAATCTAATAAAAAAATTACTACTTAAATATCTACATTAATTAATCCAAATATTATCATTATAAACTTCACTCTCTAAAATAAAATATTTATTTAAATACTCTAGAATAATACTTTTATATAAATATTTTATTAAAAAAACTAGAAAAACATTTGGACAATATCTGGAACACTCGTAAGATTTTGAGAAAAATGAATCTATAGGTGCATCCAATTTATTATCTGACAGCATTGCCAGCTGGCGCACGTACATTGGAACTCGCAAATTACGTTCTAGAGAACGTCGTTGCCAAATATCTTATCTTACTGCCAACCACAGAGTCAAATCCACCAATAAAATCCCACAGCATATGAAGAACTGCTCTCAAAGTGTGCTGAACGGGGATCGAACCCGGGATCTTTGAACGACAAAATTAATCTATACCGTGGGCTTTAGCAGAACCCCAACGTACACAGTATTAGACAGCAGGAGTTTCTTTGTCATGGAACGCCGGCATGGTGAGAGCGATTCCTATAATTGTTATTGAAAAGCCGCTGCAACAAGCGCAAGAAAATGGAGTTGGTTTGTTCAGGGCTCGGCTCTTCGTCGCTGTGCGCGCAGGTTCGATCTTCCAACGTGCTGTTGAGAAGAAACGGATTGGGCAGGGGTGCTGGTTGGAATGGAAGGAAAAAGAGCAAGGAATCGTCGGCGTTGATTAAGTTGAAAAGGATAAGAGCATCTGTGGAGACAGGGGCAGAGGAAAAACAGGGCCAAGAGAGGCAGAGTTCTTTCAATCATGTTATGGAGGTCTCCCCCTCCTTTAATAATAGTAGTAATGCGGATTATGGGGTTTGGGATAGCATGAGCGCTCTGGTTCGTCTCACCTATGGAGTAGGTAGGTTAATTTGTTTTTAATATATTCAATTTTAATAATTGAATTGTATCCTCATGCTTCCAAGTGCTTTTGTCGAAATTGGTATCAATATTTGGCTATGATTTTTGCTGTAGGTATTGGTATAGATTCTGTACTACAGTTGGGTTTAGTTAGTGTTAGCCATGTTAAAAGGTTTCGAATTTTCCAAGTAAGAAGTAATATTTGATGTTCTACCATGTTGCTGTCTCTGGTGCTTTGCTTCTTTGCTCTGTTGGGTACTGAATGCGACGGCCACCGTGCCAAATTGCCCATGGGACCATTGAACAGTAACCTGCATGTCATGTGCATGGTGGTCACTTGGGACGTGGTTATAATGGCTCATCATCATTAGAGTTAGTCAATCCACGCGAGGGAGATCAATTACAACCATATAGCTGAATTTGTGCAGTTTTGTCTGCAAAAGAATAGGTGTCAAAGGGAGAGAAAAGAGCATGAACTGGGGTAGGATTTGGATGAAGGAGGAGAATCCAACAAAAGTAAAAAGGAAAAGTAGAAGAATCAATTAAATTTGTGGTTTTTTGCAGATGATTTCATCTTAAATTGATTTCTCTGCAATGAGATTATCAATACTCCAGTTTTATTGATATTCACTTGCATCCTTACTTATTTACTGACATACCAAATGGCATTTTTCATGCCTTGTGGGTTCGATTGGGATGTGGGCGTTGTCTATGTGATATTGGGTATTTTACAAGCTATGTACTTGAGGTGTGGTGTACTGGATTAGGTGCATTGGCAAGGTCTAATGTATTCTGGACCTTATTCACGGGGTAAAAATGATAAGAATATAATTTCTTTTCAGCAAAGAACAAGAAGTCATAGGCCTCTTACGGTTTGGCTTTCGATAGAATATCAAAGCCAAAAGTTTTTTTCAATCTAGAAGTATTTTTGATATAAAAGTCCTCGTAATTGATGCGCTGTTATTCTGTCTTTGTTTGTTGTCTGCCTTATGTTGAGTACTGACAAGCTTAATATGGTTGGCAACATCTCGGTCTTGCCTTGTGAGCTGTGTTGCTTATATTTGTTTATATGATGTCTGGCTATTTTACAAGCTATGAATTGTAGGTGTAGGTGGATTGGCAAGGTAGGGTTTACTCATGAGCTTGATCATTGCGTCAAAACATAGGCATAGAATTTGAACTATATATAATATAAACAGAACTTGATCACAAGGTTGAAACTTATGGAAATAATTCTCCTTGTGGGCTTCCACGAAAGAGGCTAGGCAGGGATGCATGTGGGTATCAGTCTGGTGTTTTTGGGTGGAGGCTAGGTGGGGATGCATGTGAGTGATAAGGGTTCAGTGGTTGTATTTTTCTAGCTGTTTTTGGAGTGTTTAATTTACGTTTTTGATGCACAGTGTGGGTCAAGGGGTCGGACTTGCTGAGAACCTGGCAAGTACTTGCCAAAAAACTTGCCGAAAATTGTCTAAAACTAACTCTGGGAAAACTTGCCATGAATTTCTTTTGGCAACTACTCGGCAACTCTCTGTAGTTGCTGAGTCTGCTAGCTATGTATTATCATCTTTCAATTCAAGTTCATTGTATAAGCTGACAGTTTTTTTCATAAATGAACATAAGATTTTCAGTCCATGATATAGAGTTAAAAAGCTTTTGGAAAAAAATGTGTACGTTTAATTTTCATCAACATTCATTAGAATCTGACCCAAAACATTAATGAAAATCATATGTACACAGTTTTTTTCCAGAAAAATGTTTTCATGTTATTTTTGAAGCTGACTATGGTACAAAGTCTGGACAATATCTGAATATGTAGTCCCTTCAACTATGTTCTGTTCTTGACAAGCCTGCAACTGATTTGTATCGATTCCATTTGGTAGCCTAAGGAGGAATAATGTATCTATCAGCCATCCTATCTCTCCCTCAACTCTTCATTAGCCTCTATCAAGTGATCATTCTGAACTCTCAAGTAATATGCGTCTATCTTTGATAATTTCCATCCATGATGGGAATTACATGCCTGTCCTTTCAAAAACATTATGGCAATTGGATGCTTTCAATCCTGTATGATTTGCACTTTAAGCTCGTTAATCATGTCAAAGGATATTCTAAAATATATAGTTTCATTTCTGGTGGGATATGCTAACTTTTGAGTAGAAAATAATGACTAATTACTAATTAGCATTTAGAATCTGCTGTAGATAATTATAAATAAACACATGCTTTTAATGATAGTTAGATTAACTAGATAAGTTGGTCAAATTAATTATGTTTTGGGTGATCCTGCAGGTCTCTACGGTGTCATGGCACTTGCAGGAAAAGCCATATGCTGTTTTACTGGAGTTGATGACCTCGGAGGATTAGGTCTATGCACGGAAGCTATACTAAATGGATTTGGTTATGCAGTTCCGCCAATGATGTGTCTTCTCTTCATAATGGATGTATGTGATATTTGTGGTTTACATCAATAATGTCGTGATTGAATTTGTTAATGCCTACTACTTTGTTCAATTTCGATGATGTTAACTGGTACAATTAACTTAAGCAGTTTGCTTGCTGCTTCCTTCATACTTATGTTTTCTTTTAGACTTTTCACAAATCAAGATAAGAGGAAAGCATGGACTAAGGATGAAACGAGTAACTTTAAATGATCAAGGCAAGAAAGAATCAAATGATCTTCGGGACTAAGAGAGCTACATAGATTATGGAGATAACATATGCATTAGACTTTCCGTCTAGAAAGTTCTCTCATTCAATATAGAGAATAAGAAATAAGCCAAATAATTTGGGCCTATTCTTTACTGTTTTATTTGTTTAAATGATGATATCTTATGGATTGCTGTTGAAATGAGGAAGCTTATAAATGATAGGATTTTTATGGGTTGCAGGATGAAGTTGTGAGATTGTCCCCTTATGCCAGGGCTATCAGAGACGTTGAAGATGAGGAACTAGTGAATTTTTTCCTTGGGATGTCGCCATGGCAGGTAAACTGCATTAACTAATTATGCTCTAGTTTTGTCAAAGCACTCTATGTGCTCTAAATTATTTTTGAAATGTTTATATGGCAGTTTAATTAGGTTCATATTTGTAAATAACATTGAAAAGATACATTCATAAAGTTCTTGACAAATTAAATTGTGCCCTTGGCTTTCAATTTCGGTATTAGATGTTTGTACATATTTTGAGGAATGTGAATTTTCATTAACATGATCGTATTGTTTTGAACTTTTTAGAAACTTTTTAGAAGTGCACATGTTTCTTAGCTTATGCCATATAATTTTTGTGTGTAAGCATTATATTTTATTGAGATAAAATTTCATATATTTGAGCTCCTTGTTGAACATTGGCTTCTTTTGAATTTTATATTTATTTCAAATAAATAGAAATGCCATACAGCAGCCTTTTCTGGAAAGGAGAAATCTGTGTTCTAAAAATAGATGCAACGTATTTTGACTTCTGATTAATAACATCTATTCAAGAAAGTAAGTTACTGCTAGGACCTAACTAAACTAGCAATGAAACAATGCCTGCCCTTTATGAGATATATGGCAATTTTAAATGTTAGATATTCTCATGAGTATTACTATGTTGAATATTCGGAACTCTTTAAATAGGAAGACAGTTGCCAATTAATAGAGAAATAGAAAATATTACAAACAGAAATAATCTAATAATTTTCTTGTTGATCATGATGGAACTATTTTCTGTGGGCCTTTTAATCAATTTACTGCGCAATAGCAAACATACAAGGAGTTTGGCTTCTTTTAAGTTTACTTTCTTTGCCTTCATTCTAAGTTACCGGGTTCGCCCCTACAGGCCTTGGGTCCGGTTTGGGTTCGATTCGGGTCTGGTCCGCCCAAATTCGCTGAGGGTTCGAAAATCCCTCTGTGGGTTCGGCCAGGGTTCGGACCCTTGACTGTGGGTCTGGAACCTGGGCAGAATTTCACACCCAAGCACACTTTTTCATGCAATTTTGTATTTTTTTAATATTTTTTTGACTCTTTTTTGGTGATGCAGATCACTAAAGAACCAAGGATGCGTCTGTATTGAACACCCTAGGTAGAAAAAGACGAGTTCCAGCTCATGAATTTGGAATGAGTACTGACAACTAATCTTTAATGGATTCATCCATGTAGTATCTTTAGTTGCTTTGCCCTTCCACTTGACTAGATATTCTAGTTACTTTTGGTAATCTTTATCTTTTGTCCTCTAATGACTTTGGAGTTGATAATTGAGGCCATCTTATGTTTTTCACATATGAACTAACATCAACTTGATTTGGTTGACTCTCATAGAAAGGGAACAAGTTTACTACATTAGTCATTAAAGATAGTAACTCATCTCATATGCATTTAATGAAAATTGTTTCAACATCTTATATAATCTAATCTTCTTCCATTTTAGTTAATTGTAGGTCCTTCTTGAAATCTCTCCTTCCTCCAATACATGAGAAGTAGAACCAAGTCACCCACCTAAAATTTTACTTCCCTTATCTTCAAATCAGCATATTGCTTGAATTTGGTGGTACTTTACTTGAGTTGTTCATATACTTCTTTAATGTATCCTACAAACTCTTCTGCACTACACATGTTCACATCAACCATGTCTCACAACTCAGTCACTCCCCTTGGAATATGCCCAATCACAATTTGGAAGGGTCTCATTTCAATGCGAATATGCCCAAACACAATTTGGAAGGGTCTCATTTCAATGCTCTTATTAATTGAATTGTTTTAGGCAAATTTAGCTTGCATAGGACTAAATCCCAGTTGCTTGGTTTGTCTTCTACAAGACATGTCAATAGGTTTCCGATGCTTCTATTCATAACTTATGTTTGACTATCAATTTGTGGATGGTAGGCTGAGCTGAATTATAACTTAATGTTTTCTTTCTTCCAAGAAGTCCTTAAAAAATGTCCAACAAATTTTGTCTCTATCTAAACTGTTAAACACTATGCTTCTTGATAACAAATGCAAGTGAACTACTAATATAAAGTGGTGGTGTATTTTTGCTATGTTATTTGACTATTAATATGGTGGTGTATTCTGAACTTAATTACTGCTGCAAATATGTATATATTTCTTATTTTTATATGTTTTTGTATTACTGAACCCAAAACGAACCCAACCCCAAAAAAAAATTTCCCCGAACCGGCGAACCGGGTTCTCGAACCCAAACCCGAACCCAAAAACCGAACCAGTAACTTAGCCTTCATTCATCTGTAATCTGTTGTATTAATTTTTTTCTATAGGATGGCTTTGCATATCATAATTTGTTGCTTTTGTCATCTATTTAATCCACTGTTAAGCTTTGCTTGGAGCAAAGCTGAAATAGGTAGAGAAAATTCGTATACAAGGGAGCAAGATGTCAATGTTCTAATTTTGATTGATGTGCTCATTGTGAGGTGTCTCATCAAGGCCATTGTGTAGGCCTTGGAAATCTCTGATGACATGTCCATCTCTCTGTCTGATGTCTCCTTTATTAAATTTCAAACAAGCCTTGTAATCTTCCTTCGTTTTGGCTTGGCAGTTTCTGCTCATTGTAGCAGCAAGCTCAGTAGGGGAGGAGTTATTTTACCGCGTTGCAGTGCAGGTTAGAACAATCCACTTGATCCCCACTTCCATTCTATCTCAGCTGTTTAAAATTTGGTATCATGGACTTTATCTCAACTCTAAATGGTTTTTTCAGTCTAGCAACATCTCGGTAACAAGTGTTAAAACTTTTATATACTTTATTTTCAGGGTGGACTTGCTCATGTGTTCCTGAGCGATACATGGCACAGCCAGGATACTTACGGGATTGCAGCGCTGGTATTTAGATTTGTTCTACTTCATTCCACCGTTTTATTTTATTTAGGAGTTAGGACCTTATTTCAGGTTTTTCTTTTCTTGTATCATTGTTGTCTTTGTTTGTATCTTCTTTGAGTGAGATGGAAGAGAATGTTTGCCTGTGTCTGGTTTATGTCTAGAAGTTTATCACTTTAACTAATAGGCAATGGCTTTCAAGAATTGGATTCTGGGGTACTTAAATTTTGTTGTTACATTTTAATTTCAAATGAAAACCTTCTGACATTTTATATTGTTTATTGGCAGACTGGAATATTCCCCTTTTTTGTTCCATTTGCACAAGTGTTTGCAGCTGTGCTAACTGCTGCCCTCACAGGGTCTTTGTATTACGTGGCTGCTTCCCCGCGAGGTACTTGCTGTCTTTATTTTTTCCAATAAAGTTTCTGTCAAGTTATACTTGTTGCCCTCCATTTGATGTGCTTTTGGATTTTTCCAGTGTACTTGAGGGTTAGGTTATGCTGTTAGAATTGTGAAAAATATGAGTCATAGGATCAAACAACGAACAAGAACACTTTCCACTCAAGAGAGCTGCAAACAATAATATGCAATATTCCTCAACAAGAAAAAGCTACAGAATTCAAGAGAGAAGAGTAATAATACAAAGAGGGTTGAGTGCTTATAAAAGCAAAACCTTAAATGAGAAAGGGATTAGATCATGACAAGTGTCAACATCTCATGCAATGAGACATAATAATCTAATAATAGCTCAACTAGTAAAAGTATAAAAACACTCCTAAGTTTAGTGTAAGTGCATAAGAATAAATTAAACTAATAATTAATTATTAGCTAATATATGATTACTCTAACACCCCCCCTTAAGATGAACTTAGGGAGTAGCTAAAAACCTTAAAAAAAGAATGCATGATGAGTCTCGGCAAACAAGGCCTAGTGAGGTACGCATGTACAAACAAAAGATTTCATGAAATTGGAAAAAAGGAGAAAAACCCAGTGGGAGAAAACTCCTCTCCAAAAGAGAGAAAGGCGAATGAAGGACTGAAAAAGCCTCCAAAACAAAGTGAAGGACTGAAGAAGCCTCCAAAACAATGTGAAGGACTGAAAAGCCTCCAAAACAACGTCCCAAATAGAATAGAAACATGAAGAACATCATGGAAGCACGAAGAAGCTGTAGACAATTGTTGAAAGATGACTGATATAGTGCTAAAATGAAGAACCTCCAGAAACCATTAAAAAACATAGGGACTTGAATTAAAAGAAAAAGGAAAAAAAAACACAATTAAGAAAAGATATCAACTATTTGACATCCATTTTGCTTTAGAAAAGCAAGAATGTAGACAGTTGGGTATTGCTGGTTAGAAGCAAGGAATTAATTATTATAAAACACAAAGCCATTAATGAAAGCCAGGGAACTGTTAAATGGAAAAGCAAACTTGTTATCTCATCTTATTGGTGGTCAAAGATTTATTCAAATACCAGCTAAGAGCTTTATTCTAGATGAAGGTTAAGTCAACATTAAACTACAATATCATGGGAAGCTGCACACAAGTGTCAAGAAGCGATCCTTATCGCATGCATTTTGGATGAAATACATTGGACCATTCAAACTTAATTTTTGCTACATGACGTCTTCACTTTGTCTGCAACACTAGACAAACTTACACCAAGCGAGTTAAATTCACCAACACAATAACTGAATCTGTTTCAGACTGACATTTTATGGGGCTTGTGTTTATATTTTTAGTAGATATATAGGAATGTCCACAGTTTATAAAATTTCAGCTTCTTTGGTTTGCCTAAGTTATTTTATCTATGTTTAATTTATTTTTATTTTACAAGATATTATTTTAACAACTGCCTTCCTGCTGCCCTGAAATTCTGGAATGAAATTATCCATGTATAAAACCCATTTTCCCTATTCCCAAAACTCGTAGAAACAGTGGGTTTTTTTGGTTTTGAATTACATCACAAAAAGGAGTACAGATAACATGCGCTAATGGAAGGACCTTACATTCGTTGGGTTCTTCTTTCGTGAAAGCTGAGAAGAAAAATCTTGCACGTGAATAGATAACTGAATGATAGTTGTAAAGGAAAGATCGAAACATTCCCCATTCTTGTCTTATGGCACTATCCTATGAAAGGAAGAGATTGACTAATGATTTTCTGAAATTCGTGTTCAATGTAACACCTCTTGACAAAAGAGAGTCTTTTATGTTAAGAAAGCTTCTACTTTGATGCCAGGGAACAAGTTTTATTACTCCTCTTTGACAATCAGTTTATGATGATACTGGAATCATTCTTCATGAATATGTGAACAACTTCAATTGCTTTATCATATATTATATTAATTTTTAAAATATATAGGGTTGAGGCCCTGTTTGGCAGATGTTAGGGGTATCCAACAGAAATTTTTCCCACTTCTTTTAACTTTTCAATTTCTATTTGAAACCAACTGGAGGGGTTAAGGTCACATGCACCAAAAATTGAGAATCCTACTTGAAAGAATAAATTTAACATTGCCATTCTTATCCTGTAAGTTCATCCATCATGTCAGATGCTTCTAAGTTCTAACAGGGTCATCTGGCAAATCTTGTTACTAACAGATCTAGGAGTCGAGTTTTATTACATTTGCAAAAATTTATCATATGCAGACTTTAGAGTAGTTTGTGATGCAAATCTATGATCTCAGTTAAAGCATGAAGTCAGCCAAAAGTACATGCATCAGATTTTACCCTTCATGTTATATTGTTGGATGCATATCCTCCATAGCTGTAGGAGGTGACGGTGGGTGTCCATAGGATGAAGTATTGATGCAACTTAAATTATTTCTGTATTTTTTGCTATTTAGGTTTTGCTAAAATTCATCAATTTCAAATCAAATAATCAATTTTTGCTCTTAATTGAGTAGAAAGCAAGGAATCATTCTATTCTAGGTTGCATCAATTATTGTCTCTCTGATTGTCTCATTTAAATAGGTTATTTTATTGCTTGTGCATTATTTTTGGCTTTGTGTCTCTGACCATGAAAACGTTTTTGGTTCTTGTTTGTAGATCCCACTTATGTGGTGGCTCAAGTTCCTCGTAGTAATGGAGCACGCGATGACATGAAAAAGTGCTTTGCAGGTTGGTTTGTCGATAGTTTCATGAACAATGTAGGTAATGAATGGATGAAGCAAGCCATTGTTACTCGCTAATTACTTACTTGATCCATTGGTATGTAGAATAGCCTGGTATGAGAGAAGGCAAATGAAGAAGATTTACTCACCTCTGTTGGAGTCTCTTCTTGCACTCTACTTGGGGTTTGAGTGGATTCAGGTATGTCACCTGACACATTTCATAGATCACGACATATTCGCAATGGACTGGTAGTTTCTCACAAGTTTTTGTTTTTCACATTGCAGACGAATAACATTCTTGCTCCCATGATCACACATACAATCTACTCTGGTGTTGTACTAGGACATGGCCTTTGGCGGATCCATGAACAAAGAAAGAAACTGAGAAACAGAATCAAGAGTGTAAGGCAGAAAGATCCTGGAACAAAATCGGAACCTTAGAACAATACATAGTGCATAATGGACATTGCCTGATACTCAAGTTATGTCTGCTGTTTTTTACCTTGTCCTGCACAAATATTGATAAAATGAGTCTAGGACATCGTTAACAGGAAATTCTGGTTAGCGTACCCACATTTTCTGGTAAATATATTTATAATATAAAATGGCAGAACCCTTGCAATGTACCTCTGTACCCTCATTTGGAACTGGCATTTCTGTCCTCGGAACTGTACCCCATTTCTTCTGGCATTTATGATCTAAGGGTACTATGGCTTTGATTAGAGTTCCATATTGGTAAGTACAGGCTTTATGCATAATGATGAGAAACATGTGCATTTGCCTGTTGTATTATAGCCAGCCTCTGTAATGACATAAAAAAGGAGGTATACTCCTAAAGAATTGATCCAAAATTATTTAGTGCTGAGTGCATCTATAGAGAGATTGTTTCAGGAAAGCTTAGTCAGTCAGGTCCTTTTGTAAATATATTAGAAACTCCCTTTCTGTCAGGGAGTCATCTTTTAGCCAGCCGTGATTTCTATAGTGGTTTCACTTCCCATCACGTGAAAAAGTATGGCCACATATATACCTATAAACGTTTGTAACATGCTTCCAATCTCTTGAACGGACCAAAGTAGCAATGACACTAAAGCTATGGAATGCCGTACATATATCTTGTGGTTGAAATAGCAAGAGCTTATTTCCTTTGCTCATTGTTTAACTCACGCAAATTTGTCTTCGTTAAATTAGAGTTTGCCACGGTCTTTACTTATTTATAGTTTCTTTGAAAGCATATGTACGCACTTTTGGCTAGATTGTTGCTGTTTTTGTTAAATATTGCTTGGCACATCGTATGTTTAGTCTTACTAGTGTAAAGCTCACTCACAGTTGTAGTTAATAAAATCGTTCAATGAACCCACATTGATAAGATCCAGTTTCAACTTTGCTGAATAATATGAACCCTATCTATTGATTATTGCTAATGAAAACAGTAACTTATCAAAGCGAATGCTGTGCTACCTGTATAAATGGGATGAAGCAGAGTGCGTGTATGAGGCAGATTTGGGCAGAAGAGTTACCCCTCAAATGAAGTACAGTCATACCCAAAAGATTGTGGGCTTGTTTCCTACAACATTAAAAATGATTAGTAAGGTTTTTAATCCCATTGAATTCTATGACATATGTTTATACAAACAAGAACGGATTATTCCATCCACATCTGTGTATAGAAGTTTAGGTGTTAATGACACCTTGAATCTTATAGACTTCTCTGTAAACACAAAATACACAAAAATGTCAAAAATCTTAGCTGGTGGATAGATGGTATTCATCAGGTATATCATAAGCTGCCACGGCTTGGGTGATCAGGGTGGCAGTTCAACCAGGGATGTTTTATGTGCTTTTATTTTGTATGTTCCAGGAGCAGCATCCTGGCCTGTGCCTCGCCATACATCAACAAGGCATGGTTGAGGGGCAATGGCTCTCGCTGGGTACCCTACTCTGATTTTTCTTCATCTCTACACACTTCAAGATTACAACTATATTAAGACTTCTGTGCCTATGCAATGTGATTGTACCATATGACTAATGACTGATTAACACCATCTAACTGCTCATCTTGGTTGCTATTGAGTGTCTAAAAGAGTGGAGACCATTAGGGATCATGAAACAATCCAAATTTTTTATGCTGTCTATATTTATGACAGTTAAAAAGGGCATCTAATATTGGAAAAACCAAGAGCATCTTTATTTGCACAATGGAAAATACGAGTAATTTTTATATTATTGAAAGTTGATTTTCAATGTATTATAAATATGACTTGTATAAAGCCTTTCAAGTATAATTTCTTAATCTGTCATTTTATCTGAATGCAACTAATTATTTAATAACAATAATAATAAACTACTAAAAAACTGCAAGTCACTAAGGTGACTTTATTATCACAAGTCTTAATTTTTCACACCTCTTTTTAAGGTTTACATATAGAAACAAATAAATACATATCCTTTAGAACCAAGTGTAACTCCATCAAGCTGCCTTGTAACTCTTGGAAATGTTGTAGCTCCCGAGTTGAATTTCTGAGTTCTTGGATTACCACCTCCTTGAACTCCCGAATCACAGATCCCTTGAATTATTGTACAACAATCGATTGCTCCATCAAGTTGTCGCATGACCCTTATAAAGGTATAATTCTTTAGATCCACAAACTTTAGAACTATCTAGACGACAATCCATATTGAGCTCACCTAATCTCCTCTTGTTTTAAAAAAAAAAACAAACTTCACAATATATACATTTGTCAATTCTAATAGCATCAAAAAGGGAAAATAAAAATAACATATGTTTCTCATATAAAACATCATTTCTAAACAAATAGTTAATTTGAGATGATGAAAATCGTCCAACCTCCAATGGTGAAGACTCAAAATAAGTATCCATCCCTAGTATTTTCAAAACAATAATCTTCAACAAAAACACCATTTGGAGGTTCCTCGTCCTCAACATAAGCTAACATCTTTTGATTTTTATTTTTGAATTTTACCTTAAGAACATCACTGGCTCAAGTTCTACAAGTCCAAGCTATGTGACCTTTTTTTAGGAATAACATTCACTTTCATTTTATTTACTTTTAAATATTGTCTCGTGTGTATAATAGATTTTCATGTTGAGAATCAACTTCACAATCTTTTGTATTTGTTTTTTTCTTCTACTAAATGGGCTGAAATCAAATCTGCGAGTGTTTGAGAAGTTATTTAACTAAGCATAAACATAATATTATTTTATTTTAAAACAAATTGTTTAACAAAATAGCCTTTAGCATCTTTATAATTGAGTGGAGCATTGACTTTTGCTAATTGTCTAATGAAAGACCTCAAATTGCTTATATGAATTGACATAGTGATTTTATTTTCCATTTTAAATCTATATAATTGAAGTTTTAGATAAAACTTTGTATTAATTACTTTTGCTCCAAACATTTTATTCAAAGTACCCTAATTTTTTTATGATGATTTGTTTAAATCTGCATGATGCAATTTAGTGTGAGAAAGAATAAGACCAATAATAGCTTTAGTTTTCTCATCTCTTTCATGTCATTCCAATAACTTATTAGCATATATAAGCGGTGTTTTAATGCCATTGACTATTCCACATGAGTTTTTGTTCATTGGATTGCATTTGAATTTCAGTTTTTCAAGTATGAAAGTTGCACCTAGAATATTTATCTAAATAGACCATCTTAAAAAAAATTATAAACTAAAAATTATTCTAAAAAAATTATACCAACCTTAAACTCCAAAGCCAAAAATCAACCTTTAAATAATTTTATGATTTTTTTTGCAAAACCTAAAAAATTTTGCAGTGCCTTTAACTATGCTACTATGCTTCTATTAAATGTTTAAAATATTGAAAACTCAACGACCACTATGTCCAATAAACAAATCCCTCCTGCATTGTAGTCTTCCTTCAAATTGTCCTCTACAAACTGCTCCTTTGACCAACAAACAAAATTACAACATTTATTTGCTTAGTAGCATATGGTTTATTGCAACATCCATAAGAAAACAATGCACAAGAGCAATCAAAACTCTCATGCCTGGCCTTTCTATGCTCTAATACCATATTAGAACAATCAAGAACATCTACATTTGCAAAATGGAAAATACAAATAATATTTATATTATTGAAAGTTGATTTTCAATGTATTACAATATGACTTTTATAAAACCTTTCAAGTATAACTTTCTAAATTGTCATCCTATGGAAGTGCAACTAATTATTTAATAATAAGTTATTAAAAAACTAAAAAACACTAAGGTGACTTTATTACCATAAATCTTAATGTGCGAACATCTAAGGAGGAGAAATGAAAAGTCTCCACTTGTTCCTTGGAGACAAGGAGGAAGAATATCATATTACGAAGACACAATCCTTTTTCTACACGATTCACTATTGTGACTTCACATGAAGTTTATTCAATTTTCTTCATCATAAGGTGCTTCTGCTATGTGGGAGGAATTCAACAAATCCTCACCTAACTATAATTTTAGTACATGGATTTTATTACATGCATAACCATATGTAGACTTATCAATTTCTTTGTACAAGTATTGTCTTATTACATTGTTAGGTCTCAAAATCATTGCTCCACTTCTTGGAACAAATTCTACTTATAAGGTTAGGGTTGTCATCATGTGAGAAATAGTTCATCAATACAGTGGAGGATTCTAATCCAACTCAACAAAAGTGGGTTATATCTTCTACACTTCAAGCTCAACTTATCTCGGGAGGGTATTCCTAGGGGTATACCTGAATAGGTATGAAAATCACTTAAGATAAACCACAATAGTGTAACTGATAGCTAAAGCCAACCTATCTAATTAGCCCCAAAGATTATCATTGGACTAAACAGATTAGCTATCAATAATCCCTATATAGACGACAACACATCTTGGACATTTGTGTTCAAGACGAGATAAGTTCCATGATTCACTAAAAATGATTCTCTATACTCCCTGTAAGAAGCGAAATCATGAAATCAAATATTGTATATAACATAAATAATTTTATGGTTTTTTATTTATGATATGGGTGATTGGATACATACAAGAGATTGGTGCCTATTCCAGAGCCACAAAGTAAAAGTGAACAAGAATAAACAACAAAGGAAAGATGTGAAGTTACAAGCAATTTTTTGCTTAAAGCATCAACATACATCTATTTTAACTTCATCTACTTAGTTATTCATCGATATACCACTCAAACTCATATGCAAACTTGTAAAGGAGTCACCAAAATAACTATAATGAAATTAAAGCTTTGTCAAGCTTCTCTAATGGAGGTTACATTCAAATTAGTAAATGTATTTAAGACAATACATCATGATTGATACATTCCCTAATTTTGAATACATACAAACAAAAACATAAATTTGAAAATGATGTTTGCAATATATAATTACCAATATGAAACATTGCTTGTACTCCTATCATTTATTTGCACTTGATACTTCACTGGATACCCTTATGAATATGCACCTACAACTCTCCCTCTCTAATTGCTCTCCAATGATCCTAATTATTACCAAATTGCGCATAAAACAAGGTGATAAGGGCCAACCCTAAAATGGGTTATTGTAGCTATATCAAAATCTATGTGAAGGATCAAATCCCTTCAAAATGGATGCACCAAATCAATAGATAGCCACAACATTTACTTCTGGTGGTTGGTTGAGCAACTCCAATCATGCAAGTAGGTGAAAATGGAGTGGGGACAATAACTAAGGTTATCATAAACAAACTCTGCACACCTAGAAGAGAAGTTGTGCCTTAACAAAAAATCAAAAAAACTTAACTTTCAACGAATTGGAAAATTTGCTAATTGGCAAACCTACCAAAATTATTCATCTAAGCTATTTTCTTCATTATCCTTCTTTGAGAAAATATCACCATCAAGAACCACTTTGTCGATGAAACATTAGGTTCACAAACCAAGCAAACCACCAAAAAATTTACGCTTATCAACTTCTTCCTCTGTCAATGAAACCTGTCATTGACGAACTTTCCTATCAGGCAAACCAACCTATCAGGTGAACCAACCTATTGGGAAAACCAAAGGTTCTACGAACCTCAAGAGTTCACGAACTTAAATTTATTTCAAAATAAACTTCTTTCTCATTTACTCCTTTTGGAAAACTTAATTGTTGGGCAAACCAACTAGTTGATTGAACTTCCCTATTGGGGAGTCAACATGTTCGGAAAACCAAAGGTTCAATGAACCAACAAACTTTCCAAAAAGGTTTGTCTGCTCAAGATTTGGTTGAAAAACTTACAACACTAAGAGTTGGGAAACTTTTTCAAACTAAAATATACAAAGGAGAACATTTTCCAAAGGAAAACAACACCCAACACAAGCTATCTCTAATTGGTTATCATCTGGGTGAATGGTTAAGGCATGAAAATGGGAAGAGACTCGAGCAAAAAAGAAAAATGGATTTGAGTCCCAACATAGACCCTAAGAAAATCAAGGTGACTAAAGAATACACAACTTCACATAACCTCATTGAATTGTAAAAAAATCTTGGACTCACAAATTTCTACCATATATTTGTTCTTACATTCTTACACATCGAATGGTCACTCATTCAAATCATGCATGCCAAAGTGACATTTATTTGGGAACCTATACAACAACATTCCTTTGAGGAGCTCAACTAGTACCTCCAGACAACATTTATTCTACTATTTTTTGACATTATACACCCCATTAAGATTCATATTCAAGGAAAAATTTAGTGGCAAATCTTCACTAATTGGCGAATTCTAGGGATTGGCCAAGTCAAAATTGGCAAATTTCTCGCACCCAACAGTGTCCAAATCACCTGGATTTTACGAACTATAGGTCCAATGCATGCCCATTTGCCAATGAGTTGTTTTTATGAGGCATATTTAAGCAACAAATTTGCCATTGTCAAACGATGCGTTTCAATTGGACTGACTAATATTTTCGCTTGGAATCTCGAAAGCATTTAATAAAACACCTACATATTCACCAATACTATTAAAACACCATTGTATCAGGACCCATTTCGCCAATTAAAATTTACAAATAGTTGCTTGTGAAGATCCATTTCGCCAATTAAAATTTATAAATAGTTGCTCATGAGGGCCTATTTTTCCAATAACATTAAAAAATAATTATTGTATATGTCTAAAAATGGGCATGATTAAGCTTGTTAATTAATTAAATATGATTTATTTAATTAATTCCTCTAATGTCATCTACATATAAATAAATTTAATTATTTATTTATATCGTTCATCTTCTAAATTCTTTTTAATTACTAACATTTCTACCCTCCGCTTAATTAAATTAAATAAATTTTTATAATTTATTTATATTTAATTATCATTTGGTTCTAAAGTTTAAATATTTTTTTAAATATTTGAATAATGGAATATTCTCCATCCCATATTCGAATTTAAAATATTAAATATCTTATTTAATATTTTCCTCTAATTTCATTTTTTTAAACATAATTAAATATGAGTTATTTAATTATGTGAGTTTCCATTTCCGTCTCCACTCCTAAATTAAATAAATTTAGTTTATTTAATTCTAACTCATTTTTAACTCACCCTTCTAAATTTTTAACTCATCCTTCGAAATGGAAGTTTCCCTTCGAATCTCAATGACGAAATTGAATAAAAAGGGAAACCTTCCATCCTTCTCTTCCACTTTCGAAAATCTCCCGCCGTTCGTTCAAAACAAGCTTAATCCCGACCATCGATCGATTCAACCAATCATATCCGTTTGAAAACTCTATAAATTCTGGCGCGAATCCAAGCTTTGGTTACACACACACACTTTTTGAATACTCATTCATGCACGCATACACTCAACCAACATTTGCATTCATGATAGTTTTGATATCACAACAATCTTCTCATTTTAGCATAGCTTTTGCACTTAGCATAGTTTGCATTTTAAATCTCGTTCTTTAGCTGTCATTTTGTTGAGCCTGATCTGTTGGTTTGAGAGCTATCTGGAAAACAACAAAACGCTGAAGTTAGAGGAGGATAAGACGGTTTCGAGAAGCTGCGATTATGGTTTGCATTATTCTATTTCTTTTCATCTTTTCGATTTAATGTCTGCCACTAGTGCCTACATCTGGGTCCTGTCGTGGCCCTGTCACTCCCCTGCTCTACATATGTGTCTGTGATCTACTCCGGGTCCTATTGTGGGATCGCAGATATGGCTCTCTGCGCTCTGGAGGACATAGATCCTCATATCTCACCCTATAGTACTCAGCCTCCCGGGCCATCTCCATACCCTCTGCAATGGCATCTCGCAGTGACACATTCTCTACAGTGCCCATCAATCTCTGAGCCATGCCCTCAGCCTCTACTGCCCATCGCCTGAATGCATCCCTCTCTGTGATCACCTAAGCTAACCGTGGGTCTGGGGCAGGTGCCTATGCCTGTGCCTATACTTGTGCCTGTGCGAGCTGTGCCTGTAGCTGCACAATAAAAGCATGTGCCTGCGACAACTGACTCTGTAGCTGACCCTGCTGCCCCTACAATGTCTGCACCTGAGCCTGAAGAGTGGCTATCTGTCCCTGCTGCAAGGAGGAGGCCATCCGGATCACTGCCTGCCTCCCTATCCTTGTCCTCGGTCGTCGCATAATCTACACACCCCTCAGGATATCCTACCCCATCTCCCCAGCACATGTCCTCCCACCCCACCATCATCTCCATTGTCCTCATCATCTGAACCCTCCTCCTCTCCACTCGCCACCTCCTCTCCTCCGACCGCTCCCTGCTCACCGCCGGCCACATCCTCGTGTCCACCTGCCCCGGGTTGTGGTACTACCAAAATAGGTGCTGGCTCATCCGGGCTAGTAAATCGTGGAAATGGATGCGTGTGGAAATAGACAACATACTCATTGGACATCCTAGCATCCACAATGTCTCATTTGTCAACCCATACCTCAGGTGCTAATGCCATGAAATCTGTATAGGCGGCCTGATACAAAATACACGGCCCCCATCCAGCCTTATCTCTACTCCGGACGTAATGTGCAACCCCCTGCGACATCCCCTGCATAAATCCAAACTGCCTCTGCACCCGCAATGCCAAAAATCTCTCCAAAATAAAGGGAGTCCTCCCTATCAGGAACCACGGAATGCATACATAGGGCATCTCTATATCATCAGTCGCCCATGGCTCACAATCCAAATATGGTCGCCATATGACTGTATCTATGTCGTCTAGCAGTCGTCTCCAATAATCTACCTTGCCCAGCTTGGGCTGAGTAAGGAACTCAGAATACATATAGATATATGGCTTGTCTGGTGGCCTCACTCTGGGGCATGCCGACCTCGTCACAACAAAATGCTTCCATGCCCAGATCTATAGCAATGTAACCCCACAAGATAAACTGGATGATCCTCTGTAGACCACCTGGTGCAAATAGTGATAGAGATGAGCTAACATGCAGCTCCCCCATGCATATCTCCTCGACTGTAGCATCATCTGCTCTAGAATCCTGCCCCAGCCCATTGACAATCCCTTTGCCCGGCGATCCGAACAAAGGAGACCTCCGATGAAAGCACCCAAAACTGCTGGCAAGGCTGGATATCTGTGAAAGTCTACCCATGGTACCCAGTACCTGACTATCTGCGCATCTCCGTACACTCTCCTCAAAGCATCCGTACCCCCAAGCTCCTTATGATCGTAATACACAAGGGCTCCAACAACTGGAATACCTAGGATCCTGTACACATCCTTAGGAGTCACCATCACCTCACCGGTCGGCATGTGAAAGGTGTTGTGCTCCGAATGCCATCACTCTACAAGTGTTGTCAACAATCCTCTGTTGACCCTAATCGGCGGCATCGCCAACAAGGGTCTCAAACCGCACGCATCAATCAATGCTCTGTCAGCAGGGGTCAACTCAGGGATCCTATCCCATCCTGCTGAATGTCGCTCTCTAATCTAGAGGTTTTTGAAAACCTCCTTTTTTTCATTACAAAGATCATCCATTAGACTCATATCAAATATTCGCACAATATCAAATCAAACTCATATCTATCAGTGAACTATATCAGACCCATATCAATGACTCATATCAATGCAGCAAATCAACGACCCATATCACACAATCAGTCCTATCAATCAAATCAAATCAACTCTATCAAGCTAGATATCATATCACATCTATCCTACTATCAATTACTATTTGTTTTCTATCGCAGGAAGCAAATTTATCAGAAGTCATATCAGTTCAATCTACTCTTTGTTTTCTACCCTAAGAAGTGAAGTTATCAATCAATCATTCGATTTTTCTATCATCCCTACCCATATCAGCATGATGACACGACATTTTACCTATCTATTGACTAAGGAAGCAATACAAATTATCATTCTCATCACAACATGCATTCGACGCTAAATCCCATATGCGCCATTCTTTTTACGGGATGCGCTAAATCCCATATGCGCCGTTCTTTTCACAGGATGCGCTTAAACAGACTCCCTATGCGCGTTATCTCGTATGCGCCACTTTGCTCATCCTATGCGCCACTATTTTTGCTGGATGCGCTTTTTCCTATATGCGCATCTGTTTTCCCTATATGCGCTCTATCCCTAAAATTTTCAAAGCTACCCTATATGCGCGCTAGTTTTTACGGGATGCGCTACACTAGTTTTTTTTACAAAATTTAAACATCTAAGCCCTATGCGCGTTTTTTTCTACCATATGTGCGCCTATTTTTTCGAAAGCACCTAAACGTTGCTAGATGCGCGCAAACGTAAATTTTAAAATTGAAACTGCGAAAAATCATGAAAATTTTGATCCAAACGGCAAAATTCGAAAGCATAAAAGGATCGATCGACTCACCGGTGGTCTATAAGCAGCTGGCCTCTGATATCTACGTGATCTCTCGAATCGGTGGCGATGATACGGAATCTCCATGTCGCGATGTCGCTTTCGTAGCTACAGTTTTCACCAAACTCAACAGTACAAATGACTTGTCTCTTTCAACCTTTTACCTTTTAAAGGTCAAACCAAGGGTAAATGTGACTTTATTTTCAAAATGGACATTTCTTTTTCATGTCGTGAGCTAAACCACTTTCCCTCTCATCCGTGATTTACCTCCCGAGGGGGCATCATCAACAGAAATATCGAAAGTACATCAAGGGCAAAATCTTATTTTCTTTGAAGCAATGTGTTTTACACATCACTTCAAAGAGGGGCAAAATGTATGTCTAAAAATGGTCATGATTAAGCTTGTTAATTAATTAAATATGATTTATTTAATTAATTCCTCTAATTTCATCTACATATAAATAAATTTATTTATTTATTTATATCGTTCATCTTCTAAATTCTTTTTAATTACTAACATTTCTACCCTCCGCTTAATTAAATTAAACAAATTTTTATAATTTATTTATATTTAATTATCATTTGGTTCAAAAGTTTAAATTTTTTTTTAAATATTTGAATAATGGAATATTCTCCATCCCATATTCGAATTTAAAATATTAAATATCTTATTTAATATTTTCCTCTAATTTCATTTTTTTAAACATAATTAAATATGAGTTATTTAATTATGTGAGTTTCCATTTTCGTCTCCACTCCTAAATTAAATAAATTTAATTTATATAATTCTAACTCATTTTTAACTCACCCTTCTAAATTTTTAACTCATCCTTCGAAATGGAAGTTTCCCTTTGAAACTCAATGACAAAATTGAAGAAAAAGGGAAACCTTCCATCCTTCTCTTCCACTTTCGAAAATCTCCCGCCGTTCATTCAAAACAAGCTTAATCCCGGCCGTCAATCGATTCAGCCAATCATATCAATTCGAAAACTCTATAAATTCCGGCGTGAATCCAAGCTTTGGTTACACACACACACACACTCTTTCTGAATACTCATTCACGCACGCATACACTCAATCAGCATTTGCATTCATGACAGTTTCGATATCACAACAATCTTCTCATTTTAGCATAGCTTTTGCACTTAGCATAGTTTGCATTTTAAATCTCGTTCTTTAGCTGTCATTTTTTTGAGCCTGATATGTTGGTTTGAGAGCTATCTAGAAAACAACAAAACGCTGAAGTTAGAGGAGGATAAGACGGTTTTGAGAAGCTGCGATTACGGTTTGCATTATTTTGTTTCTTTTCAGCTTTTCGATTTAAGGTTTTATTAACATGTGTTTGATTTCTATTTAATTAATCCAATATTTCATACACACAATTACATTGGAGGTCACATTTGGCCTCGAAAATTACAATGTATCATTGTATAAAAAAGCGAGATTTGCCAAATATTTAATATACCATTTAAAAATCTCGCGGAATTCACCAAATATGGAATCATGGATTGATATAAATACAATTGAAAGTGCCATTTATTCTTACACATTTTTTTCGGTTCTGAGGTTCTACTTCTCCATTTGAAAGCCAATGAAAGCCAAAAATATAGACTTAAAAGGCGAGTGATCATTTCTTCATAGTGTTATTAGTTATAATAATAAGTTTTCTTTATCTCTTTTCCATTCTTGCTTCAATAAAGTGAACCTTAGAAGTTAGAACCAAACTCTGAAGTTTCAAAGTTTTCGAAACCTCCGACCCACCGAGTAGAAAGATGACCAAGAAAGACTTGCAACTCAACAAAGTGAACCATCAACCAAGTTGGGGAATCGAGAAGTTATGAAAATTTAGAACTCCGCGACAAGGTTATAAAACTCTGAGGACTAGAGACTAAGGTTAGGAAAATCCAAAAAAATTATATTGTATTCCATGGTATTGAATTTCATATGTGATTATGCATCATTTTTAAAGAACAACACTTATCACACTACTTATAAATTCCTATTACATTTCCATTCACACAATCTTTGATAAATAACTGAAAGGAATATTATTAATCCATTCCTTGAATAGAAGCTAATAGTTCAACATCCATAACTTATAAGTTATAAGCTAATAGAAGCTAATAGTTCAACAATCTTTTCTGAGATGCTGAAGTTCTATTACTAACTCCATCTTATTAACAACTTGAGTGTAAAAGAGCACGTATTTATTTAGAAAGAAGATAGCCTCTTGAGATATTTTGTTGATCCCCTCACAAGCAGCTTTGGAATAGCTCAAATTATTTTTAATTTTCTCTATGGTGAGTACATCGATGCCCTCTACCTAAGAAGTTGAGGCTTCATCAGATGTAGGAGTGGCCATGGAAGAAATAAAGTTACTCAATGCGAGGACTCGAGATTCCAATTTTATATTTTCTTTCCTTTGTTCTTTCACTCTTTTAATCAAGGTATTGACTAAATAATTGGCATGGTACACATCACCTTCCAGTGTTGGAGGCCCCATATCAACATGTTTGACTTTGTAGTCTAACTCCATTATTTCATCTTCATATAAATCCTTCACAGGATCAACAATTTCTAACATTTGATTTCCAGAAGTAGCATCAGTCACCATCCTTGACATCCTCCTGGCTTTCTTAGGTTTTGAAGAGCTTTGAAGTAACTTTGAAACTTTATCCACTCCAACTGTCATTGTAGGAATATGCTTTCTCTTCTTCTCCATTGCTTTTCTCAGCCATCCTGGGGAGGCTACTACTAGACCACAATCTTCATTTCTACTAATAGTTTCTTTAGCAGCGTTAGAAGTGATAGGTGGATTATCAACCAGAGGTGGAGAAGAGGGAAATTTAGAGTCAGACAAAGGAGGAAAGATATTATCTTCAACAATCTGTTTAAAGATAGCTTCAGAATCTGCAGCCATAAGTTTTCCTTCATTGGTCTTCTTCTTAGGGGTAGGAGAAAGCACACTGTCTTGTTCACAGATGCTCTTCAACTTGACTGTTTCTTCTGGCCTATCACCATCACCTCCTGACTGAGAATTTCCACTAGAGGACCTCATAGAGGGTTTCCTCGATGATACACTTGCACCAGATGCTTGTGTAGACCCCTGCTCATTCTTTTGTGATGATTTAGGCTCCTAAATAGGACTAGCAACTTGCCGCTATTTCCCATCCAACCAGTCCTGGGTTCTTTTAAGCACTGGGGCAACACACACCCTCATATCTAAAATTTCACTTTGGCTCCAATCAACCCTAGAGTGGGATTTATCAGGCAATTTTTCATATGCAGGATCTATGATTGTTGAATCCTTAGCTACATTGTCAGGAATGTGAAATGATAGATCGAAAGACTATATTTGTTTTAGCGTTAGCCTCATATTAGCTCTTCTCAAAACTTCATTCTCATTGAAACAATCTTCCCAAAAATCTTCGATAGATGGTTGATGCCGATATAAGCTCCATCCATAGAGATTATGCTTCACAAAACCCTTATTGTCAAAATTAACTCTCATTGACAAATTCTGGAGGTTATATTCCTTGAGAATTCCTTCAACTCCCTCGCCATTTGGTTTTTTTTGCACACAAAAGAATGGGTCTCCAATGGGAAGACATACCCTTGTTTACCCATGTTCGTATACTTAATATTAACCATGGCCGTTTGTCGACAAACTTCTAGAAGTATCAATAAATCTTCAGGATATCGAGGTAATTTAAATGGGGCCTTCTCAAAATGCCCTATTCTTAGATAGGAAAAACTAATCAAATTGGATATAAAACTCCCAAATTTTGATTTTAGGGGAAATGCGCATTTCTAGATTTCCATCTAGCTTCCTCATGACCTCCATTAAAAATGCATCATTAACACGACAAAAGTCATCCATTCCAAATTGTTTAGTGAACTGAGGAAATCATTTATACACAGGCATATCAGAAGCTGGGATTCCTTGTGGCTCCAACCCAGGAAAAAAGGACCTCTAACTACCTACAATGTATGTCAGGAAAGAACACATATAGAAAGTAGCAGTCTTATGGAAATTAATTAATTTCTCATTCAAATGGAAGCAAATAACTTCACCCCAGTCAATGAAAATGTTCTTATCACGGACTATCAAGATAAACTGGAACATCCAATCCTCAAATAACTCAACCTGTGGATTCCCAACAATGCGGTGCAATAAAGCAATAGCATCTGCAATTTCTCCCTTAAAATGTAATCTTTTGAGTTTACTCGGCAGTTGCGACTTACCTTTCTTTTCAGACTTCAACCAGGTTTTGGCCATGGAGTTCTTACACCAGTCGTTATTCTCTTTGAAAAATTCACCAGCCACTGCGACAAACATGTCTTCTAGAGGTTCCCTTTATGGAATCCCCAATGCGCAGGAAACAACTTCAGGAGAAATTTCTACAATTACAGTTCCGTCCACGACTTTAATTTCCCGTGTCTGTAGAATGTACCTTCTCGCACATGCACTTATTAGGTCCACACTCAACATAGTTTCTAGAAACCCTCTAGCTTGAGCTAGCCCACTTTCCAAGAGTTTTATATCTAGCTCAGACTCATCGTCCCTCTTCAGGCGTGCCCAAAATTTGTCTAACTTAAAAGGTCTGAGCGTCGTATCCCTTACGCTGACCCAATGTTCACTCTACATGAGCACAAATTTGTGGAGAATGAATGTTTGCACATGAGATTATGAGAAGTACTGGCATTGGCCAAGAACGAGAATGTAGGCTAAAAGTGTAAGTAAAAATAATGTTTGCACTTGAGAAGTAATGGCCTTGGCAAAGAACGAGAATGTAGGCTAAATGTCTAAGTACAACTTTGCCACCCACTTATGTCGTTATTTTTTATAGGACATGCTTTAAATGTTGCATTCCATTTCATACCTCGAAAAGATAGCCTTTAAACATGCATGCTTTTGGAAATTCCTGAAAAGACAACTCAAGTTTATTCCATACATAGCATTCAATGAGATGTCAGACAATGATGCCTTTGAAAGGCAAGATAAGTCCATCATGTCGCATGGTTGCTAAAACTTGGAACCTCAAAACCAAAGCCTGAAGTTTCAATGGTTTCGAAACCTCCGACCCACTGACTAAATCCACACACCGTAACTTAAAGGTTACGTATGCATGAACTTAAGTTACTCCACAAAGTGAACCAAGTTGGGAAATTGGGTAGTTATGAAAATTTAGAACTCCACGACATGTCACATGGTTATAAAACTCAGAGGCCTAGCGACTAAGCTTGCTTTGCTCCCTTATTTTTAGTCTACAACCATACATCAAATGTTCATCGAACAGTTGAGTAATTTATGATATAAATAATAAACATTTGTTTTAAAGTTTTTTTATTTTTAACCATTAATGCGCTCGGATTATCAAGGCCTTTATAAAATAAATTAAAATGTCACATTAATAGCACAGTAACACTTAATGTTGCAAATGACTTAATAAAAGGAATTGCAATGTCAAATTAATAGCACAACCATTTACTTTATTACAATTGAATTAGAATGTCACATTATTACATAGTACAAATACAAATGTAAGTGCAAGCGCCAAGCTTCTACTGGATCACTGGTGAAAGCGTAAATGCAATTAATACATGTGTATTGCTTTATGTTTTACTTTTAAATCTGCATGCAATTTTTTTTTGCTAGGTAAAACACTGCTGGGGGCAACACCCTGTATTGATTATCAAAAAAGGATTACATGAGTTTTTGTTTTTCAAAAAACCACCCTGAAGGCCTTTTCTTTCAAGTGACCTTCCTTGATCAACTAGCCCACCCATATTTTCATGCATTACAAAATTGGCCTAAATTTTAGTATAGGCACTCCAAGACTCGGGACTGACTCAATTACCCTATTACTGTTACTATTGCTATTCAACAACAAAAAGCTGAAATCATACCCAACCATACTTTATCATTCATCATCATCCTCTTCATAGTCATAATCCTGTTTATCATCATCATCCTCTGACTCTATGCGTTTCAGGTATGCCTTACAATTTGCAATCACTGGGTAGTCTGCTCCACATTTCTGGTGCATTGGGCTTTTGGCCTTTTCCTCCGGGTCCCTGGGATCATTCGCAAACCATTCTTCCCCATCTCCAAGGTCCCAATCATCATCATCAACCACTAAAATTTCCTCTACTAGACCTTTGTCCTCTGTGTATCTCATTGCCCACCCACGCGGGAGATTGGTCGTCAACTTTGTTGCCCTGAGGAGAAAGAAAATGCTATGGTCCCTTTTAGCCCACAATTTTTCAAATACTTTTGGGTCGATGGTTTGGACCAAAGGAAACTTCATTACCTCTCCCCCTCTCATCTGCATCATGTAGTGGTTCTGTGGCATGGGGATTTGCCTATTCTCATTCAGATTATCTAGTGTTGCGTCAATGTCGACTAGCCATGCGTGCACGAAGACCATTTGGGTCAATTTTTTGCTTATCTCTTTCGAGACTCCCATATGCAAAAGGACTGCTAAGAACATTGCTAGAATCTTCGTATTTGCTCTGGCTCTGTGATAAGCCTTCAGAAATTTGGCCCAACCACCCACTTGGTTGCCCAGAGAATGAGTGGATGGGTCGAATTCATCAGCCCTTGCAATCACTTATCGATTATTTCTCCTCTGAAGGCCCGCTGTTGCTTCTTCGTGTCCAATGCAAGTGATGTTTCCATTTTACTCCTTGCCCACAACTCGCCTTTTTGGAATTTTCTACCACTACTTTGAATTTTGCAAATGCAATGTGATAAATGGCTACTTACTCCACCTTTGCATGCATTTATTTCATAAATAGATAATACTGAATTTCTCAAAGGAAAAAAAATTGATGGAAACTTTATTTTTTCATTTGAATTGCTTTATGTTTTAATTTTAAATCTGCATGCAATTATATCATAAATAGATAATAAATTATGGGCCACTAGTGCCACTACTAGCTTGATTTGCGCAAACCAAAAAACCAACTTAGTGAATTTGTGTATTTGAAGCCTTAAATGTACAATTAAAAATTAAAATGTTTAATTTGATTGACGTCTGGCTACATGCAAATTATACCTCAATCTGACAAGTTGTCAAAATCCCCTGTCTCCAGTCAGCACTACCAGTGCCACTCAAATGATATGAAATCATTACAAATCTTGTTTCATTAAAGCTATGAGTTGTCCAATCAATCGCTTCAGATGTTCAAAACTAAAAGATTGAGAATTTCAATTAAATGAAATGTAATATGTCGAGGCATTGAAAAGAGAGAAATGAGCCTTGATCTCGCCATGTGTCTGCATCTAACGGTTCTAGTGTTATTCTAGATGTTTCAATTCACAAGTCTATTCACAAGTCTACTGCTTTAGATATTTACTTCCAGAATGCAACTACAACCATCCATCAAAAATTCATTGAATGGTCGTGGTTATATTGATTTTCCTTTACATCCTTTGGGTTAAATGTTTTTAAGTTTTTAAGCCTTGGTCCTACGTTCTTCCTAGGCGGTCCCTCTTTTAAAACTAACTTTCTACATGTGCATATTTCTGCCACTTAAGTTCTTCTATTGCTCATCACCAAAATCCAACCCATCGGGTTCATTACCACGATGATGAGCCTTGATCTCCCCACGTGTTTACATCAAACAATTCTAGTGTAATTTCAGAGGTTTCAATTCACAAATCTACTGCTTGAGGGATATACTTCCGAAATGCAACTACAACCATCCATCAAAAATTCATCGAATGGTTGTGGTTATATTGATTTTCCTTTACATCCTTTGGGTTAAACATTCTTAAGTTTTTAAGCCTTGGTCCTACATTCTTTCTAGGCGGTCTCTCTTTTAAAACCAACTTTTTGCACGTGCATATTTCTGCCACTTAAGTTCTTCTATCGCTCATTGCCAAAATCCAACCCATCGGGTTCATTACCACAATGATGAGCCTTGATCTCCCCACGTGTTCACATCAAATGGTTCTAGTGTAATTCTGGAGGTTTCAATTCACAAATCTACTACTTGAGAGATATACTTTTGGAATCCAACTACAACCGTCCATCAAAAATTCATCGAATGGTCGTGGTTATATTGATTTTCCTTTACATCCTTTGGATTAAACGTTCTTAAATTTTAAAGCCTTGCTCCTACGTTCTTCCTATGCGGTCCCTCTTTTAAAACCAACTTTCTGCACATGCATATTTCTACCACTTAAGTTCTTCTATCGCTCATCACCAAAATCCATCCCATCAGGTTCATTACCATGATGATGAGCCTTGATCTCCCCACATGTTCACATCGAACGGGTTCTAGTGTAATTCTAGAGGTTTCAATTCGCAAATCTACTACTTGAGAGATATACTTTCAGAGTCGTCCATCAAAAATTCATCGAATGGTAGTGGTACATAATGTCGCGTGGTCGCTAAAACTTGGAACCTTAGAACCAAAGTTTGAAGTTTTGAAGTTGTCAAAACTTCTGACCCACTGACTACATAGGTGACCAAGAAAGACTTGCAACTAAGGTTAGGAAAAGCACCAAAACCTCAACTTTGGTGAATTAAGATAGGAAAGGTGGCAAGGACGGTGCATTTATGAATTGAAGATCATGGGCAGATTTTAGCAAGTGGACATGACTGGAGGATCGATGGGTAATTAAGATTGATACGTGTGGAGTTTGGAAAATTATTACCTCTCGGTTAGGCCTGGAGTTTGGAAAATTATTACCTCTTGGCCAGGCTTGGAATTTTCCTATCACTTTATGTTTTATGAAAAAATTTAATTGTCAAAAAAATATTTAATTTATTTTTTTTATATAAAATCTTCTATATTAAAATATTATTGATTTTATTAATCATACATATTAAATAAATGTTGTTGAAATTTTTTTATAGTTTAATCCTTAAATTCATCTATCTAAAACCATAAATTATTTGTAAAAGGCAAATAAAATTTCAACATGCTCACCAATAAAACCAAATGTTGTATTATCTTGAAAAAAATCAAAGTTGAGAATCACTGTAAACAAAATGCTATAAAATAAATGTTGTTGAATAAATCATATATATTAATATAAAGTGAAATTAGAAAGAATTATTCCAATTCTAAACTAATTTATATTTTTATCATAAACATTATTATATACTTTAGATTTATCTTCATCCATCAATTACCAAAAATTATTCCAATTTTAAACTAATGTTATAAAATATACTTTAGAAAGAATTATTCCAATTCTAAACTAATGCTATAGAATATACTTTAGATTTATGCTCATCAATCAACTAAATAAAAAAGCTAATTAGCTAGCATAGTTTCCATTTCCAACATATCAAATTATCCCTAATCATACTTGCTTGAAATCTACCCTTCCAACCATTGTTCGTGCCCCAAGGTGTTTTACAATTACAATGCAAATCTAGGCATAAACCCCAAAAAACAAAATCACAGGAAAGATTTAGTACAGTAATCTATTTTTTTAAAAAACTGGTACTACTTAGACGCCTTCGATGAATTACTCGTCTCCAACGACTCTATCTCCATTAACGGCTTCATCTTCTTCCTCAGACACAAACCCTTCTTTTCACGCATCCCTGCTCTGGCGATGTCTTTGAGATTCTCTATGACCTCCTTGACCTCCATTAGCTCGACAAAAATTTTGAGTACTTGCCACCCGTGCTCTGTACCTTCTCTCCACAGAGCTTTGGTGTGTCCTTTTGGCCACCTGATAAAGAGATGATTTAAATCTGCGAGCTTTGGGCCTCCACCATCCATACCTTCAACCTTAACAAGCCCAACTCCTAGTATCACCCATTCCAAAATGCCTTCCATATCCTCTAAAAAATCTTTGTGAACTAGAGTTTTCATGACTTTCCTCACTATATCCACCGGCTTCCTAAGTCCAGACCCCAAGCCATGACCAACGAATAAATATCCATATTGGTCCTGTATCTGTGCTTTAATTTTTCAAAGCCATTACCCAAAATAAATTGAATTGCTTGTGCCACCTGCACATCCTCGAAGAGAAATAAACCCCACAACTACTTCACAAACGCTTTGCCAACTTCAGGGTCCAACTTCCTTTGTGATGTCAAGGTGAAGCTGACCTTCATTGTTTCTCTGGTTCATTGGCTTCTTGACAACCACCCACCACCGACCGGCTACATGAGATGTGTGTCTTTATTACATCTCAATTTTCTAGCCATCTCCATTAATGTCAATTCTGAAACGTACGTCCAGCGCTGGCAAAAAACCTTCATAAATGCTTCACTTTTTACGGAAACTTTTGCATCTCCTTCGCTTACTAAACAATGTTTAATTCGCCAATGTTTTTTTCTTAATCATTTGAAAATAGGTTTAATTCGCCAATGAATTTTATTTTTTAGTTTGAAAAAAAGTTTTAATCACTAACAAAATTATTTTTTCTGGTTTGAAAACAAGTTTAATTCGCCAATTGAAATCTTTTATTGGTTTGAAAATAGATTTTAATCGCAAATGGAAAATTTTTAGTGGTTTTAAAAAAATTGCATTTTGCCAGGATTTTCCATAGACTTCTAATGATTAGAAAAGATTCCCTAATGGACATTTTTTTTTCACGAAAAAAGAAAAAATTCGCCAATAAAATTAATATTTTTATCGGGAAGTATACAAGATTCACTAGGATTTTACACCTTCGCCGAGGGGGGGTTTCTTAAAATTTTCCCTATTCATATTGATGCATATAATTAACACTTAGTGAAAAAATCATGCAACAAGGACATCAAATTACATATCATTTAGACATTTAGGAGCATAATTTACCTCTTAAAGATATGCATCATGGTTGCATGAGAAATTATTAATGAGTGCTAACTCCCCAAATCACGACCTAGGGTTTTGGGAGTTAGATTAGTCCCCTCATATTTTGGGCTTATCTAGTCCTCATCTATCATTCGATATGCTATCTATCAGTTGTTTATGTCCTAGTTCTATTATGTGTGTGGCCTATATTGGCCTATTTTGTCGGGCCCTAGTGGCTTATGTTTGTAAAGGGATCAACTCCCTTTTGAACTAGCTTCTTTTCTAGCTCATGTCTTGTTTTGAACTAGCTTCATTTTGGCCCTGAGGGCTCTACGTGTAAGGGTACAATGCCTTGTAAATGCTGCTTACTTAATCAAAAAAATGCTTCTTCCTTAATCATATTTAGGTTTATTTTGGGATACCAACATCCAAAAAGTAAATCCATGACCCTTTTTTTGTTAGCACATCCTAACAATCATCTGACAAATATTTGATACACAAATATATTGATCCACAATATTCTATCAAAAGATAAATGTTTCAATGGAGATCATCAATCACACTATCATTTTTTATTCATGTAAAATCACACATACTCATTAACTCAGGATGACAATATGTTCTAAATCCAACATTCCTATAATAGAGATTGAAATAATTCTCTAGGTCATTGTCCTTTCTCAACATGTCTTGGGTTTCAACCAAAGGAACCCTTGGACATATCCTACTAGACAACACCCAATATGGAATGGTGGAAATAGTAATGGGAAGAAGATAAATAATAGAAATTTTTGTAGTACCTTCAAAATATTCACCAAGTATAACATATCCTCATGTGCTAACAATAAAAGTGCAAGACTATCATGATATTCATCATAGACCTTAAAACTTAGGTCCATTATAAGGTCAATAGGAAGAAGCAACATATGCACAATGGTTCATACACCATTCTAAACACAATAGGTGAACACTTTTACTCTTGCTCCCACAAATTATTGAATTTATATTTGATATTCAATGTGGAAATCAATCCATATTTCCTCCTCTTCTTAATCCATCATTTATATTTGGCTCATGGGTATCTTTGTGTGGATATGAGAGATGAAATTATATAAAGAACCACCACCCCCATACACTAAGGCACTTATTTCCTATTTAGAGTGGCCAGAGGAAGATAATATGTAGGTCAAGAAAATTGGTACAATATTTAGAAAATCCCATTCATTTTTTATAGCTTGATGAAAATATGATGGGGGATATTTCTCTTGAGAAATAATGATATCAAGGAACCTTACACGTGACTATACTTGTTAGAAAGAAAATGGGGGAACATATATTGGAGTATTGAGCCCCAAGTAATCTCTATATGTTGTATTTATACCCCAGACTTAGTAGAGATAGAGAGATTAGAGGTTAATGCAAACCGTAAATAGATTAGTTAACAAACTAACATACAAACAACAAACAAATTGTATTCCACCATAACACACATATGAGATAACTCCAAATATATTTATATATTAGTACTTATTTATCATATACATATATTGAGGGATTAATTCCTTTTTAATAATCAATATTTGCTATTATTTTCTATTATATTCCATCTATTTTCCCTCTTACTCTGTTAGATTATATCTTATCTTACACATATGTCCGTTTGGTGGGATGTGTCCCTTACATTCTTCTACTTCCTCAAAGGGTGTCTCTTCAGTTAGGAGTTTCACAATTTCTTTGCGGTGTTTTGTGGTGAGAATTTTATAATTGTTTTGGCTCTAATCGATCCCCTACTAACATCATCCTCCCTTTCAAAAAAAATCTTGTCCTCAAGACAATTCTACCCTTACTATACATGAAGGATGGATTTGTATATCTCTTTGAGATTAGAAAAAGTGATGTCCCACTATACCTTAGCTTGTAGAAGGCTTTGTTTTTGTAGATTGATTTGTGTAAGGATGCATTCCGCTTCTAGTTGTGTGGTGGGAATATGAATCTATAGGGCCAATTTTTGTGCAACCTTGAGGATCCTTGTGATGTGTGCTAACCAAAAATTGACACCTTCCCTGACTTAGTGGAGATAATGTCTTGTGTGGTCTTTTTGATTTTGTAGCTATTGGAATTGGAGTGTAAGGTCCCCATTTGTGTTGTGATCTACCCATCTGCATCTATAAGGGAATCATATGATTGTGCTATTGGAAAAATGTGCACTTCAATTTGATCCATTTGATTTTTCACCTTTGTGGTGTGTTAGCACCTATAAAATTTGGATGAGTTTGTAATGCTTTATATTATCCCTTTATGCTCCCCATCATTTTGGCTAATTTGAGAAATTTAATTGTTGTATCATGTTCAACTCCCTTAGGTGATTACATTACCCCTTTGTTGGGTTGTGGTCAAAAAATCCATTTTGTAGAATGTCCAAGAGTTAGTCCTTTTCCCTCTTCTTCATTTCCTTATTTTGGTCCTTTTGGGGATTCGGGCTCCAAACGAACATTTGGACCAAGTCTAAATGTCCATAGTCATCCCCAATCTTCCCTTCTTTTTTCACTTTTTGTCTAGTTGGGGTTTTGGGTCCCAAACGAACACTTCGACTAAAGTCTAAGTACGCTCTTGCCTCCCATCCTCACTCCCTTCGTTCCTTCCTCTATCCTATCAAGACTTTGGGTCTCGATCAATCATTTGGACTAAGTCCAAGTTCGCTTTTCTACCTGTTCTCTTCTTTTCTTTCCTTAGTCCAATCGAGACATTAGGTCCTAATCGAGCTTTTGGGCCTAATTCAAAAAGGCTCGAGTCCTTCCTAAATCCCCACTTCCACCTTTTCCTTTCATCCCATTGGGACTTTGGGTCCCAATAAATAGGATTTTTGGATTCAAGTTCCGCAAGTTCACTTATCTTTTTTGATGGGATCATCATCTTCCCATGGAAAACTTGTGACATGGCATGTTTTTTCGCAAGCCCACATGCATTTTTTGCAAGCCTATATGCCTTTTTCGCATAGCTTCACTCCTTTCTGCAGATGTGTATAAATGATTCCATGTGGCATCCTTTCCACAGATCCACTAGCCCTTTTTGTCTATTCCTTCTTTGATCTATGGATGTGCAAAAGTGATGTCGTATGACATTCTTTTCATGAGCCCACTAAGGTTTTCTGCAGATTCCCTTTTGGCATGTGGAAGTGCGGAAATGATGCCACGTGGCATTGTTTCCGCGCGTCTGCCTCTTCTCTTGCCAAACCATTTTGTCTTTCCATGGAGGCACACAAATCATGCTGCATGACACATTTTCCATAGTTCTGCAAATCCTTTTTGATGCCCCCCCTCGATTCAGAGACGTGCGAAAATGATGCCACATGGCATCCTTTCTATGAGTTCGCAACGTTCTTTCACCAAGTGTTTTTCTTCTCATGAATGCACAAAAGTATTTCCACACAACAATTTTTCTACACGCACACCCTTTCTTTCTAGTTCATCCATCTTTAGCTTGCAGGAGAGCAAAAATCTACCATGTGGCATGTTTTTTGCAATTCCACTATCCTTTTTCAATGAGCCCCTCTTTAGCCTGCAAAAGCGCAAAATGTTTCCACATGAAATGTTTGTTTTCAGTTAAAAAAGTTAAGTGTTTTTTTATTTTCTTTCCATCTTGTCAGGGCTTTAGGTCTCCAAATATCTTTTGGACCTTATGTCCAAAGGGTGCAAGTTCGATCGAGATCTCTAATCCTAATCGTCTTTCTTCTCTCTGATCTTGTCAGGAATTCAGGTCCCAACAATACTTTTGGTCCAAATTAAAAATTTGAATGTTTGAATTTGTTCAAGACTTTCACTCCTGACTTATTTTTGTTTCCTACTTTTTTCTTGTTAGGGTTTCCAGACTCGATTGGACTTTTGGACCAATGGTCTAAAAGTCCATAACCATTTTAGTTTCTCAGATATGGTTTTCTTCCTCATTGAGATTTCAAAATTTCTTTGGACTTTTGGATTTTTTACCCAATAGCCAATTTTTGTTTCCACTCCTGTCCTCCAATTCTTTCTTTTTTAGAATACTATCAAGGTTTCAAAACTCAATCGCACTTTTGGATACTTAGAGATTTTTTAAGGTTGCACCATTAGTGCTGCAACAATTTTATCAACTGCTAGATTTGATTCTTGGGGTTGCAGGGATGATCTTAAATGAATTTTTCAACAACTCCAAGTGGGAAAAAATGGCGCCCATGCTTCTTTATGATTCTTAGCCCTCCTTTGTATCAGAGATGTAATCCTGGCCATGATTTGTTGTTGATTTCATGGGGATTTTGTTCCAATTTTATATGCTCATTAATGTGGAGGCATGGTGTGGGTGTTGGGACATGTGTGGCATGATTTCTTCTTAGATTTAGATGTCCACATGTCTACATGTGATTTCCTAGGGTTTTAGGCCCTATCCTTGGCCCTTCCTCCTTCACATCTTACAGAGGTTTAAATTACACTTTTGTGTGTATTGTAAAGGGTTGGAATTTTTTGTTCAAACCTTGTTCCAAAGAGAAGCAATTGCAAAGCCAACAAAAGATAGATATTCACAAGAAACTCTAGGTTTCAATATCTATTTCTGGGTATGCCATTTTTGTATTGTAATGATTTAGGTTTGATCTCAGGCTTGTAACAACGTTTACAAAAATTGAACATTGAGTGATTAAAGGTAGAATCAACCTTAGCAGAGTGTATCCTTATGTGTGGTATGCATTTTCATATGTATCAAATGTGATTATTTTTTCATCTAGAAGTTTGTAAAATCTTTGCAAAGCTTTTGCATAGTATCTTTTCAATATAATAAAGTAAATGTATAGGTGTGCTTGAGGAGTACTATGTAGACTCTCTTAATATTTTACAACTGTCTATTGTCTTTCTAAGTGTACGTGTAGAGCCCAACATGCCTGTGCATTTTAAAAGGCATAGTCTTTTGTGATGACTTGATTAAGTCATTACCTTATTTCAGTCATTGTATCTTTAGTTAAACCTAGAGACTCTATTTCCCAATAGATAAAGGAACCGATCTATAATTGGATTTTTCTCCCATCATTTTGAGCACACTCCAAACACATGAATTCAAAAAATCTTTAAAGTTTTATTTGTGTTTTACTACCATGTTTGAGTGAATACAACAATACAAGGGTGTATAATAAACTCATTCTCAGATACTTATATGGTAGACTATCTGTTAGAAAGATGCTCAACCTTACCTATCCAAACTATCACATATGTATATTGCGAAACCAATATTGAGATACACTATTCAATGGGTATAGTTTTTTGTAAGGTATTATGTAGAATTTCAAATCATCAATTTGGAATCTTAGGGAAAACCCCTCTTAGTCTTGCAGAGCTAGAAATGAAGGTCTTACCCATCTCAATCATTAGTCCTTAGTTGCCCAACTTGAATAAAGGATTGTGGTAATTTTCTAAGTTTGACACCCTTGACACCTGCAAGATTATCAAGCCTTAGGGATTTGGGGTCAACTACTTTGATTCCCAACAAGATGACATCGTTGCCGAGGACTAATGATAACAAAAGAAGTTTCCAATTATGTATTTTGTTTTGTTAAGTTTGGAATCTTGTCAACTTATGCCAACCAAATTGGCATCGTTGTTAGGGAGTAAAAGCTAGCATAATATTTTCAGAGCCATGGTAACAAAAGAAGTTTGTAGTTGTGTATTTTGTTTGGGTAAGTTTGAAATTCCGTCAACTTATGCCAATAAAATTGGCACCATTATTAGGGACCAAATGGATCAGATAATTTAATGACCTTCACCATAGGAGGAGGAATCTTTTGTAGCATGTATGAAAAATTTAAAAAGTTTCTCTATTGGTGGAGTGAATCTAGAATGAACTTGATCTTTGGGAGCTTTCTATTGCTTGAAAGATCTTATCCTTTGATAAGAGGTGGTAACTCCGTGAATGGACTTGATGAATGTTGAAGAAGAACTTAGGATTACTAAGTTTCTAGTTAGAGACAAAATAATTGTAACAATTGCAATACATCTCTAGGTATTTTATATTTTTCTTTCTTGAAGAAGAAAAATGAATTTTGAAGGTCAATTACAAGAAGGTCCTAGAAAAAAATTCCATTATTCAATGATTACTAGCACTAAGAGAAAGGGAATTAAGAAAGCTTGATATTCTATCAAAGTAAAGAAATGTTGATAATCATATAGTTGTAGAGGGGTATTTTTCTTTGCAAATATGTGTAACCATTCTAGTTTTCCCTCTACAAGATATAGTATCATAAAGAAATTTTTTTCTTTATCCTCTTTGTTCTACCCTGCATAAGTAATTGTAACCAACCATGAATAGTTGGAATGAATACATATAACCTAAGGATACTTCATCAAATGAAACATATAATTCAAACTCCAGGAAGTATGAGAGGATGCATGTCCAAGAATGTTATAAAGATGAATCACCCTGCTATACATACAACCTGACACAAGAAATATATTCACACTTGATCCTACAAGAATCCATACTTGAAGACAAGTTAAGGTTAGAGGATCTTAAAGAGTTTGAGAAGCAATGTGAGTTTTAAGTCAAGGCTCTACAATCACAAGACCCCCTACTATTATAGAAAAATGGGTTTCTTCATCCCCTATTGTCCCGCTTGATCCCATTTATAGGCATCTTGACCTTTCTAGGGTCAACTATGAAAGACAAATGATGAGAGGTTCAATGATTATGATCAATTGGATGGGAATGCAAATGTTGATGTATTTTAAGAATTCATGGAGAAGTATCAGTTTGAAGGTGAAGACATGTGCATGAGATACATTGTTAGGTCACTGGATGGAAATGAAAAGAGTTGGTATCTAAGTTTTCTCGAGCACTTTTTTGCTTTGTGGAATCAACTTGTGACTGCATTTGAAGAGGAATATGCTTTGCACTTAGACCCTACTGCTCTTGTTGAGGAATTGGAGAATATCATATGGAAAGGAGAGTCTAGCATGGAGTTCAGTCATAGGTTTGTTGTTTCCCTTTCACGGATCCTAAATGATTGTAAACCTAAAATACTTGCCTTTATTGACATGTTTCTTAGAGCCTATGATGTTTCTCTAGTTTTTTATTCAATGCGAGAAGAGTTTCATTTGGAAAACATTCAGAAGGAATACATATGCCTTGATATCATTGATGATATGAGAAGGGATATGGTTGCAAAATCATTGTCCTCAAGAACAAAGGTTGTTGATGGTGAACTAGCTATTGAAGACAATGATTATTTGGAGACGTCCCCAAGTGGAAGCACAATATCAAGTGATGATTGTGTTTGCAAAAAGGTAGGCAAAGGTTTTGTTGCCTTGCATGAAAATAGTATAGATGAGGATGATAGTGTGTGCACTTACCTTCAGATGGAGTTGTCATCCGTGGGTAATTGTAATGAATAAATCAATAATGATTTCCAATATGTGAATGAGGAGAATGAACCTGCAGTTTGTTGCAATAGTGTGGACAAAGAGGAGGATATGCATGCAAGTGATTCATCAAATGAATAAGCTTAGGTAGTTGATGAGACAAAGCATGCACATGTTGATGATGTAAGTGGTGAACAAGAAATTGCTTTCTTGTTTGATCTCTCACCTTCTTTTGTCCCTTTTTCTAATTTTGAAGTTGCCACTGGTTGTTTGCATAAGGATATGTGGCATGTACATGAAAATAAATATGTAAAGATAAATGTTTGTACAACTAATGATATTCATTGTGAAGAGTTTACACTTGAAGAATGTGATTGTGGTGATCATATGGACACATATGAGAGCCTCTTTCTTTGGTGTGCAACTTATAGTCTTCCTCATGCATAATACATTTCAAATGGGTCATATGAAAGTAATGCTATTGATCTAAGCATGGAAGGAGAATTGTGTCACATGTCTAATTTTAACAAAACATATGTTATAGCAGATTTTTAAGAGATTGAAATAGAGAGACAATCTGAAGGATGTAGATCTTCACACAAAGTGTCTCATAATATAAATGGTTGTGCTGATGAAGTTTGCATCAACATAAATGACTCTGTTGTGCCTATAGCACACATGCCCCATTCAAATTAGGGACCCCCTTTCCTTGTTTCACTTTCATTGGGTCATTTTTGCTTTTGCCTCATTTTGTGTGCCCCTATTTTTGAGCTTAAAATGGTCACATACTTCAACATCATCAAATTTTCCTTGACCAAGATCACCTATCCAAAATTCACTAATTTTTCAGCCTTTGCGGAGTTTGGCTTGCTCGTTTCCATTTCCTGTTTGCCACCACATCCACCAAGCCAGGCGGACCCATGGCTGTGGGTCTCCTTATGTAGACCACCACTTTAGTTTCACAACTAAGCAACGACCAACCCTAAATGTCCACCCACATGGCGGGTCGTGCATTTGTATTTTCTGCCTAAGTCTTAACCTAACGTCTAACAGGGCACGAGTTTCCACAACCCTACCTACCCCAATTCTATTGCACCTGCAATTAATGGAGGGAATTAATGGAAAATTTGTCTATAAATAGACATTGCCTAGCTGTCATTTTCATTCGACATTTTCAAATTTGAGAGAGAAGAAAAGTTGTCTGCTCACGCAAGGTGTTTGGAGGGATTCGAGCCAGATTCATCTCAATTTTTCACGTGATCTTAAGGATTGAACCCACATGGTTTTCTCTTTTCCAAGCATTTTTAACTAATAAAAAATAGTTATGTAGCTAGGGTTTTGTGATTATTCAAAATTTTCACTCACTAAACCCCAGTTGCATCTGATGATGATTGATTTCAAAATGTTCCCTGAAGCAATGTTTTAACTAACGCCAGTGACCCTGCATGCCTTGGCCCCGCATCCAACATTTTATTAAATATGAGGGTCTCTCATAACTCGCAAACCACTATGTAGGAATATGCTTGCCCATTGATGCCAAATAACAACCAACATAATGCAGATTCCCACCCTTAAAACCCTTCTCCTTCATCATTTGGAAAAAAACCAAGTTACTAAGCCTCTACGGGCGTACCTATGCAGGCCGCCTTGAGCAGAGCACCATCCCCTCAATGTCATTTTCAATGGCATACCTAAAGTGTCCTCCCATAATGAGTTCCCTACACGCTTAGTTACCATAAAGCCTAACATCGTAGTGACGAAACTCTAAGTCAAGGAAACCATGCGGGCTTGCCCATGCGAGTGTCTGCTATCGGAAGGCTGTCCCCATAATGACGTTGTCTAATATCCAACCACTTATTCCCTTTCACTATGTAGGTACTACGACCATCGTCTCCCTGAGCTAAAACTTAATTGCATCATCAAAATTCTAAGTCAAGAACCCTTCGACAGGCCAAGGTATGCGGACCATTGTCTACATGAGGCGGTCCCCTTGTTGCCTTTGATTAACGAAAAAAAATCCACATCCCTCTGCCTTGCGAGCCTCGCGTAATATGCTTCCTCCAAACAAAATCTTAAGATTGTTAACACAAAGCCTAGGTATTGATGACATTTGCGGGTCCATCCCTATGGTTTGTTGCATGCGGGACACCATCACCTCAGTACCGTTCCATAACTATAAGAAATCCACACCCTTTTGCTACGTGGGTTCCACAGATAGAAATTCCTCTTGACTAAGACTTCGAAGTTGGATAACAAGTGTAGACACGTAAAATGTACTGATTGACATTGTGCATCTGATCCTGACCACTAACATCGTTTCGTCTTGAATCATCCTTCGGTCTAACCATTTAATCAAATACTTTTATCTGATTAAATTCATCAATATTCCTCTCTTAATTAAATAAATCAGTTATCTAATTAAGTCACCTTTTCTCGATAATTAAATTAACTAGTTTGATCTAATTATCCTATTTAATTAAATAATTAATTTTATTTGATTAAATCTCTTAAGTCTATCTATTAAATTAAATAAATTAAAACATTATTTAGTTTAAACTAACATCATCTCTTTTAATTAAATAAATCAAAATGTTTATTTAATTAATCCCTTATCACATTCTTCTCATATTTGATTTAAATAAGTCCATAAATTTAAGTCAAATAGGTCACATCATTTAACCCCTTCATTAAATTAATTAACTTTGATTAATTTAATCTCCTCTCATGTCCCATCCTCTAGCTTTTACCACTTGCACATGAAAATAAACTTATTTGATTTATTAAATCTCTATTTTCCTCAACAAGGCATCTTTTAAGGAATATTCCCCAAGTTTGAATTCAAAATCCAAGTGGACTTCCAACAAGGCATTTAATTCTCTTACGAAGTCCTTTTGCCTTGAGCCAAGTGGCATTCAATACATTCTTCCTTCCCTCTTGCATGTCATTTCAACAATTCCAAAATTCAAATATATGCATTTATTGGCACAATCCTCAAAACTTGCACATCCTCCATCCACTCATAAGTTGACAAGTGGCACTTTGCCATTGGCTAATTCTTAGTTCCACATTGCTCTATTTTGGACATTCATCCATCTTCTCATTCTATAAATAGGAGGCTAATCTCCTCATTCTATCATCCACAATTTGAGTAAACTTACTATGCTCAAATCATTAAAAATTTGCATCCATTATCATTGAGTTCATAGCTAGGTTATGCAGATTTTTCTATTGGAGCACTCATCAAGCATCAACAAAGTGGATCACTCTTCATCAGAAAAAACCCCAATATTATGAATGGAGGCAAAATGCCTAAAGAATAATACAAAGAGACACATCATTATTGCATCATAGGAGTTGGGAAAGGGCCAATTTTCACATCAAATTGGCACCAATTCCCCCATGGGATCAAGAGTTTGCTTGTTTTAATAGGATTTTAATCTATTTCATTTGTGTTCTTCATTCTTCTTTCCTATTTTTAAACTATGCTAATGGATTTCATGGGGAATCCTTGTTCTTGCTTGCATTTGATATCCTAATGTGTTTGTTCATGTTGTTTTGTAGCTATTGGGATTGGGGTTCGCACAACAAGAAGCTGAGAACAGATGATCCTTGCGGGTTCGACCATGTGAGCCGTTGTGGTTAGGACTCTACTTCCGTAAGGCCGTTCCTTAATGGCGAGAACGTAGCGGCAATCCGCTGCCCAAATCCTACATTGCCCAACTCCGCAAACCCCAACTTAGAAGAGCTCAATGACCCTATGAAGGAAAATTACTATGTGGGTTCCGCCATGCGAAACTCCACATGTGGGACACTCTCTACCCAAAGCCACTACTTAACATCCAAACCTTGGGAGCTTTCCACCCCACGGCGCATGCACTTATTAAACTCGTAAACACACTAAATTCCAATCTAACAACTTAGAGTGCCTTGTCACCAATTTTGGCACATGCCTAATCATTCCATGGGGAATTTTCTCATTGAACATACCATTCAAAAATTCTCTTGCGAATGGTCGTCTATGGATTTCCCCTTTTCCTGTGCCTTCCCTTAATGAATTTCTTCGTAACAACTTCCACATAGGAGAATCTCGCATCCTCGAGCCTGCATTCCTATAAATGGTCCAAACGAGCTTTAAATGTTTAATGATGATGAATGTTATGATTTTTTGAAGGTGTATGAATTCATCTAACATTGAGTTTGCAAAATTTAACTGACATTTTCCCTATTAATCTGTCAATGCACTTACTACACTCTTCATGTGCAAATTTATAGAACCTGCTGAGGGACCATCAGGGAAGCCCGTGGGAAAAGCTGACAAAGGAAATAAGCCCGCAAGAATGAATAGGGAGAAGGAAGAGAAAGAGAAGATGGAGTACTAGTTTCACGGGGTGGAGTGCACCTTTAAGCTCACGTCCAACTGGGACACAATCTTTGATACCAACCTTGGCCAAGTGAACATAGATGAATTCAAGTAGAGGGTGATGGTCAATCCCACCACAAAGGATGCTCGAAAGATAAAGGAAAGTGGCCTTGCAAAGGCAACCGACTTTCCTCCTGCATTGGTTCCTCTAGAGTTAGTAATGGCTTTCCAGGAATGCTACCACACTAGTACCAAGAAAATAATTGCCAAAGACGGAAGGGTACTAGTAGACCTATCTACCAAATCTATCGAGAAAACATTTGGCATCTTGACCTTTGAGAAGATGGAAGAAGTAGAAAAGGGGTTTGCTCAACAAGTATGGCAGTTGGATCCCCTTGGATGCCAAAGAACGATAAATCAATCATAGTTGAAGGAAAAAAGGGGTAGTTCCAATAAGGTGCCCCAAAAGTTATACAGGAGCAATTTCTTGGAAGAGCATCATGATCTGGTCACTCTTCTGAGTAGAGTGATGGGCCTAACTACAACCACATTCTTTGAAGAATGGATGTTTTACTTTGTGGAAGAAATCCTTCGAGGTAAAACCAAATTACACTGGGCCAAGATGATAAGCAACAACCTACATGATCAATTCATGGCAGTGAAGAATACCTCACAATTCTACATGACTTCATACTTGGTCTATCTTCTAGTAGTCAAGTTCCCATACAAGGGGTTATTCTGTGTAGGAACATTGGGGACCAAGAAAGGAGAGCTTAAATTATACGACTACTACCCCCAATTGCAATACATGAACTTCAAAAGGGAATATAGAAGAGTGAATGATGTCTTCATTGGGCACATCATCCAAACCTTAGGAGGGGACTGTGAAAGAAGAGTGACACACAATGCCAAGGCACTCCTAAAGGGTTTTGGATATCTATTCATCAAATTCCTGAAGTTCACCTACATTAGAGCAGAAGGGTTCTCAAGAAGACCCTACCAGTTGTCATGCTACCCCAATGACCAGATCATTTTGTTGGAGCTCACTTAGTAGTTACAAACTACCCATACATTGTTAAGTGATAAGCATTGAGTTGGGCTTCCATATCCCCTCAAATTTAGGTAGGGAATATACTCTTGCCCTGCTTCCCAATGTGCGAAGCATTTTGAAAAGGAATTGGCAGAATACCACATGGACTTGCACACATACAGAGGAAGTGTGGATCCTCATGGTAAGCTAATGAAACAAGTTGGAAGACAACACACCCACTGACTCCATGTTGAAGACTTTTGGGAAAACTGTGAAGTTGAAAAGGAGGTTTAGTTATGGCATTACATGAGAATGACCACCCAATTTGTGAAGTCTATAAATTTTTTTCATGTACCTGACCATATTGTTGAGGATGAAAACATTTTGGATAAAAGATATATTGCCTTAGCTGATATTCCCCTACTAGTTATTGATTGGGCTGAAGAAGAGGCCACTGACCTAAAAATTCTCACCCACCCCATTGAACACAAAACTAGGCAATGTGTGGATTGGAAAATAACTCAATTGAAAGAATAAGGTGCAGAGCTCACATATGGAGAGCTTGAAGATGACATTGAAAGGGAAAGGATGCACCTAAATGCAAGCCTAAACACAAGGTGTACTCTAGGAAGGCAACATAGGGCTAGTCATCAAAGAAGGCAAAGAGAACAAGAACATTCATTCTCGAGATGCCCACTATCCAAGAAGAAGAGCACCTACATGAAGAAGAAGAGGAAGTTGAGCAGCCCTAATCACCACCACCCACCACTTTTGTTCCTGCTACTGCTGCCGCTGCCGCTGTCACCACCCCATCCTCCTCCACTCCCAAATATTTTCCTATCTCATCTCCGCCCGCCATGGACATCTCATTCCACCTCACCTCCACTTCGCCCACTTCCCTGGTGATGGTGTTGGACTCTTCCTCTTTGACCACTTCCCCACTGCCATCCTCCTCGCTCCCGCCTCCACTACCTACTATTTCCACTCTACTACCATCCATGTTCTCAACATCTTTGGCACCTCCCACTTTTCCATAGGGTTACATGCAAAATGTTCCCATTGAGCTTTTTGGGGTGATTCTCGACCCCAAGGCTTAGACACTAATGGCTTAACTTGTTGTCGCTTTGCCTCTTCCCCCACCACCTTCTAAGCCACCCAAAATGGAGGCCACAATGCAAATTTTAGAGGAAATGGAGAGGCTCAGTGTGGAGTAGCACAAAGAAGTTGTGAAGGACATCGCTGATGAATCGAGGGACTTTGATAGAGATGATTATTTTGAACATTTGGAGAGCGGATTGAATATAAACTTAGATAAGATGGCTTATGATGAAGGACCACAAACTTCTAAGGATGAAGATGCTGAGGGGCTTGACGAACACTATGAAGTTGAAACATTAGACCAAAAGCCAGATGAAGAACATCCTTGAGAATGCGAACATGAAGAGGAAAACCCTGAGGAGCACCACTTTGAAGAGGGGAAGATTGACACAGACACAAATGTGGAGATAGTCGATGAGCCTCCATGAATCGACCAAGATAAGGGCCTGATACAAGAAGAAGTTCCTCCAGGAAGGGAAGGGGAGCAAGAAAAGAATGAAGGAGAAATCACAGGGGAGAAAATTACCAAGTTCCCAAAGAAGAATGTTGAGGATGAGCATGAAGCAACTAAGGGAGTGGCCTCAGAAGAAAATATTGTTGAAATAAATACAAAAGTCACTAATCTCGATAAAGAGAAGGCCATGCAAGAAGAGGAGCTAAATAAGGAAGAAAAACATGATGGAGAAGCTCCTGGGGATGAGGAAGATGAATCTCATAAGGAACAAGAAGAGGAAGGTGATCATGAATCACCTAAACAACAAACATAAGTCCTCTCATGGCTAGAGCAACAATTAAAGAAGGCCCCGATAGTTGTTGATCCCAAGGCTAGGTTAGAGGTGATTTTGGCTAGAGATCAAACAAGGAATCGCAAGGAAAAGAAGCCAAATATTTGATCGCATATCATAGTTGACGCTTTTGGATCCCAAACACTATAGATAGCTATTCTAACAATAGATAAAGATGCAAGCAACATCCAGGGCTAGGACTACCATATATCCACTATTAATCTAGGCCTTGCCACATGAGAACAAAAGATGGATGACCTTCAAGGGTCAGTGTCCACTATTATACAACAAATGAATAAGGACCAATCAACAAAAGGGGAGTTGAAAGCACATGTGGCGAACCTCACTGCTTATATCCAATAGTGGATGTCCATAGAAGAAGAGGCTCTGATTGAATCACTGGCGCTCTCCTTTCTCTCAAAGGAGGAGATAAATAAATTGGAGAAAATGAATAATTGGACCAAGTCCACTACAGACTGATTCCACAAGGTAATATACAACAATGACATGGGCATCCATCATGCGGTCGTGGTGTACAATAAATTTTGAAGTTTACAAAAGCAAGTAGAGGAGATGATGAATACTTGCAAGGAATTCCCCAAGCTGTATTGGATCACCTGTTCGAAGCTGGAGAGTATCCTCAAGCTCTCCCAGGAAACATGGGAAAAGGAGTTGGCATTGCTGAAGGAAAATCATTGGCTAGTTGAGGTATGACTAATGAATCTTGATTACAAGAAATATATTTTGGAGAAGGTCTTGCACAAATTAGAGCTTGATCATGAATGGGTTGTGGAAAACTAGATGAATAGTGGAGATTATTTAAAGATGATGATAGACTATGAGATGCATGCCCTGGAGCTAGATCCTGACAAGATTAAACCATTATTTCACAAGAAAATGGAACAGGGGGCTGGTGACATGCTATCGTCGTATTTTATGGATTTTGTTGTGAGGGCCTTCACTCAATCAAAGCAAGTCATATATTAATGTATATGTATGTATTTATGTTAACTGAAATGCCATACAAATATATATTAATATATATACATACATATATATATATATAAATATGCATGTATTATTATTATGTGGAACATTAAAAATTGTGTATATGAATTCAAGTGTTGAATAAAGCATTTTATAATTATATAAGTTGATATATATATATATACATAGCTAAATAGGAAAATTCACTGCCAGCAATTCACTGACAAAAAATTCACCATGGGAAAATTCACCGCCATGAAAAATTCACAAGTAAAATTCATCACCAACAATTCACTGCCATGGAAAATAAATTGCACTAATATTTTAATGCGATTAATTTTCCGTGGTGAATTGCTAGTGGTGAATTTTACTTGTGTTGTTGGCAGTGAATTTTTCGTTGGCAAATTGTTGGCGATGAATTTGTTGTATGCCATATATATACACATATGTATCATGATATGTATATATATGTATATGTGTGTGTGTGTGTGCGTATCATTTTGTATAGTGCTAGAAAAGTTTATTTACTACATACAACATAGCACAATACATATGATAATATATGAAGTGCATCAAATAAAGAATAGTTCATATATTAATGACATTATATAGTGAATTAAAGTGATGTGTTAAGCATGCAAAAGCAACACTATGATAAAGCATGTGGAGTTAGAGTAAACCCGGTTTATGAATTGCATTCTCATAAGACTTAGTCAAAACTATGAAAGAAAAGAGAAACATATAACATGTAAATAGCCAAGACTTGGTCTTTCAAACAACAAACAAGTGAATAGGGGTGCGTGGGTTTATGTGGTGCCAAAATATGAACTCTACATACCAATAAAAGTATGCTCTATATTTCCTCTCCAACGTATAAGGTAAAATAGCATATGAGAAGGAGTCAAATTTTAATGTTGGCTGAAATAAGTTGATTTGTGAAGCCTTTAACCTTGATTTTCTAAGTAAATAACCTATTGTCATGAAGAGAAGGTGGTCGGACGAGTCTTTGCATACAATCATTGTTTTTAAATCTGCTACCTTTCTTTTATTTTGTTGATTCTATTCTTTAGCTTGAGAAGTGGCAGGAATGAGAGCTTATTTGTAGCCATGGAGTGCTCAATTTTTTTGTATAATAGAGTCCAAATTTCTCCATTTTATGGGATGCATATAATTTGCATTCTTGGTTTTTAATTTTTTTGACAATTATTCTGTTGCATTTCTAAGTTGAGTGTTTTGTTAGAATTTTGAGAGAGAGTTTAGAGAAGTTAGAGTGGTTTACATTGTGAGAGTTGTCAAGGGTGTTAGGAAAAAGGTATGTTGTACACCTTGCATAATATGTTTAATGTAATTATTCTTGGGGGCCACTTAATGTTGCATGTAACATTGGGACATAAGTTAAGTTGTAAAAATGTAATTATTTAATATTAGGGAAAATAATAAATAAAGTACCCACTATTAAATAAGGGGACATGGTTTTGTAATCTCATGGTTTGTCACATAGTTTTGTGTAATACCACTTAGTGGTTTTGTGGGAGCTTTCTTCTATAAAAGCAACCACAAAGGTAGTTATTGTGAGATGCAATTTTGCATGTTAGCTTTGGTTAGCATTTGTGAGGGTTTGAAGCATGGCACAAGATATGTGGTTGCATGCTTGCTCGCATGGATTGCTTGGAGAGTGCTTGTTGCTTCAATGGTGTTCATGGAGACTCTGAAGATGTATTGTAATCTTTATTGCTGAATAATACATGAGAGACAGATGCTTTTGGAGGCTGGGTTTTTTTCCCTTTTGATGGTTTTCCCAAGGTATATCTTGTGTCATATTTTCATGGGTATGTTGTTTATTCTCTTTCATGTGGATTTTGAATACTTAGATGCATAGATTCCTTTTTGGGTTATGTGGAAATTATCTTTAATTGGTTGCAAGTTTCCAACAAGTGGTATCAGAGTCAGGTTGTGGTTGTATAACCCTTGGTAGAGAAAAATCAGAAAAATATTGTTTAAGTTTGAATCTATGCATTGCATGTGAGAATCAAATACATGGAAAGATATGAGGGCTTTGCAGGTTGTTTATTGTAGATCTGAGGGTTTTGGGTTTGTTGTTTTGATGGGTTGTTTGTGGATTTGGGGTGTGAGAAATTTTGGGTGAAATGGGTTTCTTGGTTTTGCATTCAAGTGGGGGTTTTGTGGAGGAAAATTTGCATATGATCTCCTGGCCCAAAATAGACCTCACAGTTGGATCCGGGTTGGTCGAGAGGCAAAAATTGATATATAATTTGACCTATTTCTGTTACTGTGAAAAATTGCAAAATATTTTTGCCCATACCCTTGTTCATACGGATGTTAAAATAATATTAAAATAAAATAAAAATTATTTTCCCATCATTGAAAAAAATCGCCATGCAAAAGTAATAAAGAAAAATTAAAATCTTTTTAGGGAGTGATGAAAAAAGTTTCTTTTGAAAATAAATTAAAAAAAAAGTTTTAAGTTTTGTGGGGGTCGAACCCCCCTGCCGCCGTACTCCTATGGTAGGCTGTCAACCAGTACTGGCCGGCCCTGCCGATGCGGTACCATCCAGTAGGTCTACCAACAGGGCCCAAAGCCCACCATATGCCGCCATCCCCTACATGGGTATTTAAATACAAAAAATTAAAAAATAATTTTTTCTTTAAAATCGCCCATGGATTATTCCGCCAGTAATTTTAATAAAGGGGGTCATGCATTTTTAAATGCTTGGAAATTTAAATGGATTTGATAATATTTTGGGTCCACTACCTAGGGAGCGACGCCGCTCAGGTGGGGCCGATGCCCAACTACCAAGGGCGGCTAATTTTTTTTTGCCTCAAGTGCAAACTACAATTTTACTTCTGAGGGGTATATCTTTTGCCTAGGTTGTCTGTTTTTCGACTTCTTGGACTCGTTGGAAAGCTAACTCATAGCTCTACATTGTGGTGTTAGATTTTTTTTGATATTTTGTAGTTTTGATAGTTTTTTTCTTGGTCAAATTCAAGTATTCTATTTGAGCTTTGAGAGGTGATATCGGGTGCATACGAAGTTAGAATTTGGACTTCGAATAGTCGACGAAAATCTTGTTCAGAGCACTACATAGTGGATCAAGTTTAGAGATATTTTGGCATGGTTTATTTGTTGTTTTTTTTATTTGAGTTGTTTATGGGTTTCTCTTACTATGGTGATATTATGAGTTTATGGATGATCAGATCTTAGAGATTTGATGTTGGATTCATTGTATGCTTATTTGTGCATCTCAAATGATTCTATCATTTGACATGGTTATCAGTATATGTTTGGATTTGTATGTTGCATTGTTGTATCTAAAAGTTGTGAAATGTTGTAGGCAGTCTATACTTACATGTTGCATTTATGACTTGGACATGGGTTGTCTTTTCCCATTGATATTTCAGTGTTGATGCATGTTCAATTTTGGTGGCTTGGTTTAGTCACTTGGTTTGTTGGTTTGGTTGTCATGTTGAGGAGGTGAGATGGTATTACCAGGTATAGTCATAATATGAGGCCTATGTAGTTGACTATGTTATGCAAATATGTGGGACACAGTTGGGTTGAGTTGTTGGTACATTTGGTGGTAATCATGGTGTCATGGATGTTTCTTGCTCTTTAGAGACTTTGGAATGTCATGATGGTTTATGCAGGTGCATTGTTGGTGGTGTTGGATTGGTTTTTTATTATGGTTGTGGTGGTGTATCTTATTGGATTGAGGATCATGGTTTTACTTTTTCTTTTGGGAGCTCTTGTTACATTTGAGATCTTTGATTGTGTGAGGGCCTTTTGGTTGATCTTCATGAGGATATTTTTATCATGATGTCATGGATAGCTTGATTACACTTTTTAGTGGGTTCTTTTGACAGTGATGGTTTGGTGGTATTGGATATGTTTATGATGGTTTGGTGGTTGTAGGTATCTTCTTGGTTTGGAGATTTTGGTTCTACTTATTATGTTACTGATAGTTCAGTTGTGTGTGTAGACTTGGATGATCTTCATGGAGAGGATGGTTGTCACGATGCCATGTGTGACTTGGTATCAGAGTTTAGTGGGAGTTGTTAGCAGTGATGTGGATTCACCTTTTGATGGTGGATGTTCTTCTGTAGTGTTTGTTGGTGTCATGAATGGAATTTTGGATTCTACTTTTATGCAATGATGGTTCATTGGCATCTTTGGTTTCATTGAAAGAGGATGGTTATATTCACGTGGTTTGGATACGTTGAAATCTTTTTTTTCCATGCAAAACTTCTTTAGTCTTTGGTTAAAGTGACATGATTTGTATTCTGATATGTGATCCTTGCTTTGATATGATGGTTATGTTATTATGTCATGATTTACTCTTGATCATACGTTAGAGTTTTGGCATAATATAGGCGCCTGTTATGTTCATTGGATCATATGATACTCTTTGAGGAGATGGTTAGATCATGTTTTCATGTTTATGTTCTTGACTCATGATTGAAGTTTTGATATTGATCTTGTGAGGTTCTCTTTGTATTTGGTAAATTGATAATTTTCTTGATTACTTGATGATGGTGCTATGTTGCATTTGGAGTTTTTCATGGATTGGTTGGTTACAGGTACTCATGGATACTTGAGACATAGGTGAGGCTTGAGTTCTCTTATGGTTAGAGACATGTGTTACTCTTGATGAGATTTCAATAGGAAGTTTGAGGAGCCTACACATTGGTTGGACGTGAGTTCAACATGGACCTATGAGGAGAGTGTTCTTGGATGAGTCATGATGACTTGGATGTCTTGGAGGAGCATTCTCATTCCTCACTCTTGGTCTACTCGGCAGTTTCACTTGAGAGGTATTTCCCATTGTTTCTTTGAAGTGATTATGTTTATGCTTTATCTTCTCATGCATATGGATCTTGAGCTATGGATATATGGTTTTGGAGGGTTCATTTGAGGAGTGTTGGCATGTTTATCTCCTTATGAATTGTGATTACATTCATTGATGTTGAGTTTAGGAGATGTATTGGGCTTATTTCCTTCATTGGGAATGGATTTAGTTTGATCTTCTTTGGTTATGAGAGGCTTACATCCATGTTGATTACATGATACATATGTTATGTTTGATCTTGGTGATTGAATGGTTGGGTGTTGTTATGGCTTTTCTTTTGGGGTGTTGTGGAGGAGATCATACTTGACACAGTTGGCATTTAGAGGTGTATGTAGGATATTTTTCTATAGTTTATTGATATAAAAGTTTGCATATCATTATGGATGATTCCTTGGTTCTACATGATGTAGTTTACACTTTCTATATGATGCTATTGGTAGACTTGGTATGCCTTGATCTTTTTCAAATTTTCATTACCTATGCAGTGGGAGCTCTTGGATGTGTATGTCATTCTTTGATAGGTTTTGCACATGGAGTTTATGATTGTAGTTTATGGGTGTAAATGTTTATGGCATGAGTTTACTATGTTTTGTATACCTTGGAGGTATGGACAGTTAGATGTATTGACACTTGTTGTGGGTGTTATTTCATCTATGGGTTTGTGTATCTTGACAGCTACTGGTGCATATTGATACCTTTGGATTGAGTGTATGTGTTTGGGATATCGATTGAGGTAGAGCAGGACTTATGCTTTGTTGTGACAGACTGTGTGGCTTCTCTATTGGATTGCTTCTTATCTTTGTGCATTGGCATGATAGAGGATGAGAGCATTCATGCTTGGGATGGTGGTCACTTTGATTCTTGTTGCAGGTATCTTGATGGAGCACATGGATCACTTTGATTCCATGATGGTATATGTGGCTATATGTATTGTTCATTTGATTCATGTTTTGAGGCTACTTGTTACCCTTTTGTAATATATACAACAAGTGGGAGAATGTTAGGAAAAAGGTGTTGTACACCTTGCATAATATGTTTAATGTAATTATTCTTGGGGGCCACTTAATGTTGCATGTAACATTGGGACATAAGTTAAGTTGTAAAAATGTAATTATTTAATATTGGGGAAAATAATAAATAAATGATGAGGTAAAAATAACCCCATTAGTATAATGGGCTCAATATGTAAATCTAAACTCTTCAGCCTTAATAACCTTGCCAATTGATTACCTGTAGGAAAAATAATTTCTCTTCTTTTTATGAATAAGCATACAAACTTTATTTCTTGGAGTTGATCAAATTAAACTAACTTATGCTGATTTAATGGTTTAGTCTTAAGTATTTCGTAGGTCAATTCCACTTCCAATCATCACTCCATTCAAAAGGGAAAATGAATGTAGATCTTCATACTTTTGAAAATGAGCGAGTGGGTGTTGGAATTCTAGGAGCACACGTTTTGGCCGAGTCTTTATAATTTTGTTATTTTTAGTTTCAAAAACTTTAATGGCTCATACAAGCCTCTTCAATATTGTATATCATGGGCTTTAAAGTCCTACTATTGGAAATTTGTTAAAAAGACTATCAATTGGAAAATAGGATTTTTGTTAGTCGTTTTTATATAATTATGTAACTGTTACACATAATGAATAACAAGAGAGAAGAAGATTATCGCTATGCTGCCAATTTGTCTTTGAGTAACCACCATATGAATATGAGGTTTCCCACCATTCTTTAAATCACTATGTAATATGGATGCATCTGTGGAATGAAGTAACAGAGAGATTTTTCCAGCGCATGTGATCTGAAGTAGTGTAGTCTCACCCGAGAGCTGCCACTCGAGGGTTATAGATAGATAAGTATTCTATTTCCTATTTTGTATTTTCTTTTAGTCGATAATAGTTGAGTTTATATTTCATTTTCATGAGTATATGTTATACTATTATTTTCAAGCCTGCAGGTTGTAATTGAGTCCGTAGTTTCTGAGCTTAACATTTGAATGTCCGGAGCACCTTTCTTTAGTTGATTCTGATTAATGGTTTTATGATTAGCAGTTGGCTTGTTATCTTTTGCATTAGATAGATGTTTCCTAATTTCTTTACATGCTTTCTTCAGCATTCTTTAGATTAGTCACTTTCATGAGCTTTTTAGATTCTTAGTTTCCTATTTTCTAATTTGGGTTATCTTCCTGCTTTCTAGATAGATGATTTATTGCTTTTAATATTAGAGGCCCCTTAGCTTAGAACTTCTATTCAGTTGGATAGTAATTAAGAGAGAAGTCAAGATGTCCTCTATTGCATACAACCGTTGGACACTGCTTGGTTGATATATTGATGTGTTTATTCACTAAAGTGTTATGACCTAATGACAACCTGTCACTTTTTGGCTTTGTTTTCAGTGAATCCATTTTCTAGTGTTAGTAGGACATATCTTGAATTCCTCTCTTAGGGATAGGAATAGTTCTTTGGCTTCTTTTCTGCATGGTTAGGAAACGAGGCCCCCATGGAAGATTCATACCAAAAACCCTCCCACTCGACGTACCAACAACAAGTAGGGAGGAAGGAAACTCAGACCAAGAGCTTATGGAGGAATTGACCGAACATGGTCAACCTGAGACCTTCCCATATACCCTGGAAAGAGAACGAATAGTGGTCGAGGAGCATATTCTCTCGCAAACTCTTGAACCTCCTGCCACTAAGCAAGTTGTGGAAGAGGATCACACCCCTTTCAACACCATGGGTGACCATAGAAATGCTGAAAATAACCACAATAATGATGATCCCCCACCACACAAATTCACTTATCTGATTGCTATTGATGCAGATGACAACACGACAATGAAAAATATCTCACTAGCCTTCTTACCAACCTTTCGAGGTTTTTCTACTGAGGACCCTTACCAATTCCTATTTGAATTCAAATTCTTGTGTCAAACATATGACTATAAGAATGATAATTAGAAGCTAAAACTTTTCCCTTCCACTCTAAAAGACTTAGCTATGCACTGGTTTATGGGACTACCTTCTCAATCGATAACCTCTTGGGATGAAATGGAGTCTGTATTTTTGCAAAAATACCAAAGTTACTGCAGGGTGAGTGATAGAAAAGAACTGTTCAAAATAAGGAAAAATGAGGATGAAAGTTTAGAAGATTACCTAGATAGGTTTATATTCTTGTCCAAACGCTGTGGCGGAGAAGTCATAAGTCTCGATATTTTAAAGGCCTTATTCATCAAAGGTCTTGATGATGAAGCTCAAAGGAGTTTAGACTTAATGGGAAAGGAGACATGTCCCAACTGAGACTGGAAGAAATAACAGAATTGTGTCGGAACTTCTCTCGTACTCATGGAGGTATTAGGAAGTCCACCCCCTTATGTGGTTCTAATGACATAAATAAACTTCATGAGGAATTAGCCAATTTCAAGACCGACATTCTTGTCCAACTAAACACCACCTTAAATGACATACAAGGTAAAACTAGAAATCCTGAGACTTTGTCTATTTATTGCCCTAGGTGTCGAAACAAACATTTGCTTAGAGAGTGTCCCTTGGACAAAGTTGACAAGATTGACGTTTTTCAAGTATGTGACAAGAACCACCCCATCGATCAATGCAAGCTATTGAACGCCATCAAAAATTCCAAGAAAATAACAACTTTAGTCGAGGAAGAGGTGAATGTTGTCAACCAAAGAACTAGAGGTAATTTTTCCTATGGCCAGGATTCTAATCCCAACTGGTGGCTCCAATCAAATTGGAACAATAGTCAATGGGAAACACCTTGGCCTCAAGCACTGCCGCCAGTACCCTCTAATAAGGGAACCTATCCTTGGGGACCATCGGACTGGACAAACCAATCTTGGGGTAACCCTAAGTGGCCCCACCAACTGCAACAATAGTGGTACCCTCAAAATCCCATTCCTCAATGGAGTCAACCCTAGCATCATTTTTATTCTAGTCCCAGGAGGATGCCTACTCAATAGACTCTCTTACCACCTCCCCAGAACACTCAACTGACTGAACAAGTTAACCAACCGCCACTTCTGACGCAACTAGTCCCTAATCCAAAGAACAATCATCCAAATACTCCAGTGTATTCTGCCGAACAAGATAATGTCACCAAACTTAATGCAATACACTGTGGAAACCTACAGTTGAGGTCTGGAAAAACACTTTCGCAACCAACTATCGAAGAAATCATAGATGAACCTGTTAAGAAGTCTGTTGAGGAAACAACAATAACATTTGCGCCCGTCGAACAAACCCAAGACACTACGCAACATGAGCCTGACCCACCATCTGCAATAGGAGCTGCCAACCTACCTCAAGAGGAGGAGGGCCAGTCTCCAACTGAAGCTATGAAAAATCCTAGACCTAAAGAAAAAACTAAAGCCTCTTTTCCAAAGTGATTGAAACCAATTTCTGTGAAAGATGCTTTAGAAACAACTTCACCTATAGAAACTACATTAATATAGGATATTAAATGACTGTAGATTGAAGTTCCCTTGTTACAAGTGATTAAAGAGATCCTAGAGTTAAACCAGTTGATTAAATAGTTGTGCATCAAAACTCTAGGGAGGAAGCCAAAATGAATCAACACTATTCATATCAATGGATACCTAGCTGATTTGTTACCTGGAACAATCACTACTCTGAAATATTATGACCTGGGGAGTCCTCGTATAACAGTAATAGTTAATGAGGTAGCAATACTCAATGCTTTAGTGGACCTCATAGTAGCCATTAACGTAATGACTATTGATGTGATGGAAAAATTAGGACTCACTGATCTATGCCCCCACAACTATAGTCCTAGAAATGGAAAATCAATCCATAGCTATTCCCAAAGGCATCATTGAAAATGTTCTTGTCAAGGTGGATGGATGGGAATATCCAGTGGATTTCCAGATAATTGAATCCCTTACGCCCAAGGACAGTTACCCAATAGTTTTGGGATTACCATGGCTGGCTACGGTTGCAACCAAAATTGATTGTAGGGAGGGAGGAATGACCATTTCCCATGTATCTAATAGAAAACATTTGTTTTTGTATCCTCCTACCAAGCATGTTGAACATGATAAAATATGGGGTGATGAACTAGAAAGTCCTATTGGACAAGAAAATTTGGCTTCACTGGCCATGGTAGTCATCAAACTACACAGTGAAGAATTAGGGGATGAATTAGAGAATGACGTGGAAAGTATTGCAATAGACTCTAACAATGAAGAGATTTCAAACATAGAAGAAATCCTAGGACACCCAATCAACATAGATCAAGTAGAATTTGATGGTGCTAAGTTTATTGGATTTCCTTGCCCTTTGATGAACTTAGTTCCAAAAAGTTTCCATTTATTTGCAGATGTTGCTTGGCTTCATAAAATTGTACTACACAACTATCCACTTAACACATTGACAAGGCCCATTCACACTGTCACATCCAATTACCTGGGAGTCAAAACTATTATGTTGCTACTAGGAAAAACTTTGAACATCAATTGTTGGTTGATTGAGACAAAAGAACAAAGACTATTTGATACCCTGGTGAGTAGATCTAAAGTGTTCACCTAGGACTATAAAGATATGAGAGGAATACACCCTAGTGTGTGTACACATCATATCTATACTGAAGATGTTTGGCCTGTTTTCCAACCACAACGAAGACTCAATCCGGCCCTCAAAGACATCATTAAAACCGAGATTGAGAAACTCTTGCAGGTAGGATTTATCTACCCAATTTCTGATAGCAAGTGGGTGTCACCCTTGGTTGTAGTTCCAAAGAAGAATGGGAAGTAGAGAGTGTGTTTAGATTATAGGGAGCTCAAAAAAGCGACACATAGAGATTGTTTTCCCTTGCCATTCATGGACCAAGTGTTGGATAACTTGGCTGGGAGAAAATATTTTTCATTTTTCGACGGATTTAGTGGATACAACCAAATACAGGTAGCAGCGGAAGACCAGGATAAGATGACCTTTACCTGCCCTTGGGAAACATTTTCATATAGGGTTCTTCCCTTTAGGCTATGTAATGCTCCTACGACATTTCAGAGGGCCATCTTGGCTATATTTGTTGAACTGGTAAATGAGTGCGTGGAAGTCTATATGGACGACTTCACTATATATGGTTCAACCTTCGATGAAGCCCTCACAAATCTAGACAAAATGTTAAAACGGTGTGAGAATCATCGGTTGTCCCTCAGTCACGATAAATTCTTAATCATGGTGGAACAAGGAATAGTGCTAGGACATCATATTTCATCTCAAGGGATTAAGGTTGATTCCAATAAAATCAAAGTCATACAACAACTTGAGATCCCAAAAACTCATATTGATGTCAGGAGTTTTTAGGGAATGCTAGATACTATCAAAGGTTCATAGAAAACTTTAGAAAAATTGCAGCCCTGATGTTTTCTCTCCTTCAGAAAAATGTTGACTTCATTTGGACACTCGAGAGTTAGTCCTCATTTGAAACTATCAAAGAGAGACTCATCTTTGCCCCTATCCTATGAGGACCTAACTAGAACCTTCCATTGCACATTTATGCCAATGTGTCTAATGACACCATTGGAGATGACACCATTGGAGCAGTTCTAGGGAAAGAATATGAGAATGGAGGGAAATATGCTATATATTTTATCAACAAAAATCTAGCGCCAATAGAGAAAGAATTTTTGGTTGTAGTGCACGTCATCAAGAGATTTAGGCATTATATCACAGGGTACAAAGTTACAGTGCACACAAACCATGCATCCATCAAGTATCTCATGAATAAATCAATGGTAAATGCAAGGATAATCAGGTGGTTACTCCTTCTCCAGGAGTTCAATGTGACAATTGTTGACAAACTAGGGAAGTCCAATGTAGTCACAGACTTCTTATCCTGGATAAAATATGACGGTGACTGTGCTCCAACACAAGACAAATTCCCAAATGAAAATATGTTTGCCATCTCCACTAAAACTCCTTGGTTTGCTGATATTGTGAATTACTTAGCCACCACAGAAGTACCACCTCACTTTTCATCAAAACAGAAGAAACACCTCGTAAGAGAGAGTGCCCCTTTTAAATGGATTAATGGAATCTTGTTTTGATGTGGACCTAATATGGTTTTGCGACGATGTGTTAGGGTAGATGAGACCTACAATATCTTGAGGGCCTGTCATGATGACCCTTTTGGAGGGCATTATTATGCTAAAAGGACAACTCACAAGATTCTGGGAGTAAGATACTATTGGCCTTCAATGCATAAGGACATCAAGAAGTACGTTCATAGGTGTGACGAATGCTAAAGGGTAGGAAGACCAACCGCATCCAATGAAATGCCCCTACAACCTCAGGTAGTTCTTGAACCATTTCAAAAATGGGGGTTGGATTTCATCGGTCCCATAGACCCTCCTTCGTAAGGGAAAGAGTATATTTTGGTCTGTACTGACTACAAGACCAAGTGGGTGGAAGTGCAAGCATTACGCGTTGCTAGGGAAGAGCAGGTAGTTGACTTTCTTTATAACAAAATATTTCTAAGATTCGGGGCTCCATGAATAATTGATACATACCAAGGTCCCCAGTTTATGTCTAAAGTCCTGTTGGCATTCACATATCACTTCCAAGTAAGTCACAAGAAGTCCTCACCCTACCACCCATAGGAAAATGGTCAAGTTGAGGTCACTAATAGGGAGTTGGAAAATATTTTGACAAAAATAGTCTCTTCAGGAAGGAAAGATTGGGCTAGGAAACTATCGAAAGTTGTCTGGGCCTACAACATGACTTGGAAGTCAACCACTAGTTATAGCCCCTATGAGTTAGTCTTTGGGAAGAAGCCCCTCTTTCCCATTGAATTCGAGCTCAAAACCCTTAGGACGACCATGGAATTGGGCATGGATCTTAAACGAGCTCAAGTTGAGAGAGTCTTACAGCTCAGTGAACTAGACAAACTCTATCTAGACGCCATCCATCAAACTGAACTGGTCCAACAACAACGTAAGGTCTGGAATGAAAAACATATCAAAGAAAAAGAATTCCATACCAGGGATTGGGCATTATTGTTCGATTCCAAATACAAGGATCATCAAGAGAAACTCAAGACACACTGGCTTGGACCATGCAATATTTCTGAAGTGTTTGCTAACGGTTCGGTCCAGTTAAAACCAATTGACGGTGACACTCGAACTCTTCTAGTTAATGGGAATTGATTGCGCATCTACCATAAACCTGTTAACAAAGAGGAGTTTACAAAAATGGTAGAAACGCAAGGAGAAATCCATTGCATTGACTTTGCTATGGCAGGGTCAATATAGTTGTTAAATAAATAAACAAATTTAAAAAAAAAACATTTTATTTCTTCAATTTCTTCATCAATTCCACCATTTGGACTTGGCTAAATTTTTGTTTATATTTTGCAAGACTTCATCTTTTGGCGAACCCAATTCTGGTGCACCTTGCTGCAATGCTTCAGAATATGTTAGCTCAACTATTGCGATGCTCCAGAATTGTTGTTGTAATGTTCCAAAATCTACACATCAGATTGGTTCCACGTCTCATCCTGATCCTACATTCTAACACATCACTCAATGGTGCTTTGGAAAGTCAAGGCCAAAGTATCACAATTTTCTTCCTTCCGGTTGCATCTTTTCAACAATGCTCTAGAATTCTACTGTTTCTCTTATGGCTACACCTTTTCAGCCATGCTCCAGAATTATGCTCGAATGCTTTGGAAATTTTGTTTGGATGCTCTGGAAATTTTGGTTGCTGCTCCGACTACATCTTTCGACAATGCTCCAAAAATTTTGGTTGCTGCTCCGACTGCATCTTTCGACGATGCTCCACAAAATTTTGGTTGCTGCTTTGGCTGCATCTATTAGCGATGCTCTGGAATCTTCAATCTAGTTACTCTTTCTAATGACATCCTTCTATAATTCTAGAACTCTCTTCTTCTCTTCTTCGGTTGCATTACTCAATAATTCTCTAGATTTTTGTGTACATTTTATCCTTCCAGTTTTTAAATTTTTTTTTCCTAAGTTCCACGCATGCCCATTTTTTAATGCCACTTTGAGATCTGCCCCTTTATGATTATTCCACCACATCACATCAAATCTTTCCATAATAAATAAGATTATTATGACACCTTTTTGTCATAATAATAATTTCCGCCATCACTTCAACCATCCCATCCAAGCCATCATTATCCGCCGCCACCCTCGCCAACCATGTGCCTATCCAATTACGTCAGCACAAGTAAGTGACGTTTGATCTCTAACAACAAGACCTAAGGTATGTGCGAATTTATTTGTTAAAAAGGGTTAGTATTTATTTTGAATAAAGGTTAATTAATTGGCATGATTTGTTTTCCTTGCAACTTTGAAACTTGTGCCCTTTACGCGATTGGTAAGAGTACGACAGTAGTTGTAATTCCCCATGAAAGGCTATCATCATTATGCAATAAGGTGACAAGCAAGTTGGTAATTAATTCTTTCCTCATCGAGTATATCGACACATAACTCTTTTCCATCTGTAATTCAGAGAATCAAGCATTCCAGAGTTCTATAAAATTTCACCGGGGAACAAAGGAAATGGAGCGCGCTAAGAAAATGTTTGAGGCAACTTTTGTAGTGCCATTGTTGGCATTAAGCAATATAACATCTTTATTTCAAAGGGTTGGATGGTTGGAATTCATGAAGCAATTTGAAGGGCACACAGAGAAGCTAGTGAAGGAATTTGTTGAGAATTTTGTAGATGGAAAGACTGTGGTGCACGAAAAACCATTCAGGGTAAGTACGAAAGTCCTTGGTCGTATTTCCGGTCTTGAGAATAAAGGAATTCATTTAAATGAAAATACCCACGTCCCTTATCAAAAGTTAATAGAATTGTTCCATAGGAAAGGGGAACCCCAGCCTGTAATGACCATAAACACCAGGGGAAAAATAAGGGAATTCAGAGAATGTCTATTCCAGAACCCTGGAGGTTTGCCGTGGGTTGGATTATCAAAATATTTCACTTGTGAGGGACAAATGACTACAGTAGTGGGACCCCCTTTCCGCCTGCTAACTCATTTATGCCACGACATTGAGGACCCTACTCTTAGGGTAAATTTACCAGCTTTTCTCTGCCATTCAGTCACATCTATGATAGAAAAATATAAAATTGGGATGGGCCCCCTTAAACATCATGGTCTGATACAATTAATATGTAAATACCATTTCTGCCATAAGCCAGAGAAAAAGTGGTGAAGGTTTCTTTGAAAATTTGAGAATGAAGAACTAGGGAGGCCACTTAAGGAAGGAGAATCCTCTAAACAAAAGGAACAGTCTATAGAGGGACCATCCTCAAAGGCATTAGGCGCCCCTGAATACCAATGTACCTCCACGACTCCTAGCGGTGATGCGCTGGAAACCTTGCTAGATGAATTACAAACCCCAGGATAGGAAGGGGAGGTGGGAATTGTACATTTTGGATAAGAGGAGGAACCCCCTTAGAAGAAGAAGAAACAAAGTGATTTTTTTTTTCAAACAACCCCTCCTCTACGAAGGAGTAGACAGTTATCTTCAGGGGCTAGTGAAGTCGAACCCCAGGATATAGGTAGTAGTTCAAAAAGGAAAAAGGCCAGGACTCCAATAAAGGTGGTGGAAATTGATAGCCCACCTAACAATGAGGAAATAGATGAAGCAAAAGAACAAGGGGATGAACTTTCCATGGAAAAGAACAAAGAAAACCTATCACTTGAAGAATGGGAAAGGGAAAGAATACAATCGCCACACTCAGAAAAGAATAAAGATGAACCCATGGGAGGATTCTCTCCTTTTCTTAACAGATTAGGAAGTATACTTGAATTTGTGGAAAAAGAACCTCATGCAACTCCTCATGCATCCTTCTTCATGGATGTTGATGAAGAAGAAAACATGCCTCATATCGATGAAGAAATTCCTTGTTCCTCCTTACCTGTAGAAACTGAACAAGGAAGTATGCCTCATACTAAGAACACTGAAGGAATAGAGGAAATGCTTCCTATGAATACAAAGGCAGGAAATGAACCCCCTGTTGATGAAAAAGAAGTGCCTTACTCATCCCTTCTTGAGAACACCAAAGAGGAAAATGTGCCTCATCCTAATGAAGAAATTCCTCACGTATCCTTCTCGATGGACACAGGGGATGTAGGATCCAGTTAGAGAGATGAGGAATTAGAGAAGTTAAAGGAAAAAATTGAAGGGTTGAAAGCCAAGCTATAGGATGACAAAGCACAAATCAATCAACAACAAGAAGAAATTGAAGTGCAAAACGTCATTGTACATAAAAGAGACCAGGAAATTGCCAAATTGACTGCACAGATGGAAGAGAAAGACAAGCTTATTGAGCAGCTATAGTTCCAAATCCAACAATGGGATCAACTAGGTAAGCAAAATCAGGATGCTTTGTGTGAAAAAGAAAAATGTATTCAAGATTTGAAAATTAATTTTATGCAATTGTTCAATGCTTTTGAAGAAGAAAAGAATCGACAGGAAATTGAGTTAAATTCCTTTGTGAGTAAAATTGTGGAGCTAGAACAAAGTTTGCAGGAGAGTGATACTCAACCAATCATGGAATCAAAGGGGAAACAAACGGAACCCATTGTTATAGACTAGTTCCAGATACGTATTCCCCCAATGCTAATGAAATGGATCGAGCATTGTTACCTCTTGAAGGATGTGGAATTTGAAAATTATGGGCTAAAGAGGGAATTAGTCATGTTAAAAGAATCTTTCCATCAGGCATATAGGGGTAAGCAAGATGCCTGTGAAATTGGTGAATTTCTATTAGCCTGTAGAAGACCATCTAGGCTATACTCCATGTTTCTCAATGAGCAACTCTTAAGTTGGAAGTTGCAAAGAATTCGCCAGAACTAGCCTCATGACCCTAATATCAAGGAATTTGTAAAAGTATTTGTTGAGTCACTCCATGAACAATAGAATATGTTGTGTGAGTTCTTTGTTCACAATTTTCTCTTAGAAAAGTATGCAGATTTCTTTATTAACTTCTTTGTGGGGGAAGTGGAATTAAGATCATTCCTGTCCACTATGAAAAATCAACTTCACTAGCAAGACAAATCTAGAGAGTATGCTCAAGCAGAAAATACTATAGGGTTACATATGAGATACCCTCATAGGAAGCCTCTCTCTTTCAAGAAACACTTTCTGGGTGTCAAAAGTAAATAGGAAGTACATGTCAAATACAATAACAGTCTCAGGTTGTGTCATGATCACTTTCAAGAATAGGGGCCACAATTAATAGGACTAGCATGGTAGGCATGTGAAGAGAGGTATACCCCTCTTCCTATGCATCTTAAGAAGAGGGAAATAATTTCACCTCTTAATATTAGATGGTCCTACATAAGAGCAGTAGCTCTAGCCAAAATCCTAGAGGAATTAAAGATCAACTGGATTGGCATGAGGTACAAACCTCCCTTGCTTATTTCATTGCCACCTTCAGTGTACACCAACTTGGACCAAAGTGAGGATAGTTTTTCCAGGTGGAGACAAAGGGTCACTTTTCATCGAGGATTCTTGAGGAATCCAGATATATTAGACATAGGGGTAGATGATGTGTATGATCTTAGTGTTAAGTATGAGGAAATGAATAGAAGGATTGATGGGCAGGGGACACGCCAAAGATCAGGAGGTCCTGCTCAGACTTAGGAAGGGGAGGAAATGACGAGGTAAAAATAACCTCATCAATATAATGGGCTCAATATGTAACTTTAAACCCTTCAGCCTTAATAACCTTGCCAATTGATTACCTTTAGGAAAAATAATTGCTCATTTTTTTATGAATAAGTGTACAAACTTTATTTCTTGGAGTTGATCAAATTAAACTAACTTATGTTGATTTAATGGTTTAGTCTTAAGTATTTCACAGGTCAATTCCACTTCCAATCATCACTCCAGTCAAAAGGAAAAATGAATGCGGATCTTCATACTTTTGAAAATGAGCGAGCGGGCATCGGAATTCTAGGAGCACATGTTTTGGCCGTGTCTTTGTAAGTCTATTATCTTTCAATTTCAAAAACTTTAATGGCTCATACAAGCCTCTTTAATATTGTATATCATGGGCTTTAAAGTCCTTCTACTATTGGCAATCTGTTAAAAAGACTCTATCGAATGGAAAATGGGATTTTTGTTAGTCACTTTTCATATAAATATGTAACTGTTACACACAATGAATAACAAGAGAGAAGAAGATTATTGCTATGCTTCCAATTTTTCTTTGAGCAACCACCATATGAATATGAGTTTTCCTGCCATTCTTTGAATCACTGTGTAATATGGATGCATCTGTGGAATGAAGTAACAAAGATATTTTTCCAATGCATGTGATCTGAAGTAGTTGTAGTCTCACCCGAGAGCTAGCCACTCGAGGGTTATAGATAGACAAATAGATAAGTATTCTGATTCCTATTTTGTATTTTCTTTTAGTCGATAATAGTTGAGTTTGTATTTCATTTTCATGAGTATATGTTATACTGTTAGTGTCAAGCCTGCAGGTTGTAATTGAGTCCGTAGTTTTTGAGCTTAACATTTGAATGTCCAGAGTACCTTTCTTCAGTTGATTCTTATTAATGGTTTTATAATTAGCAATTGGCTTGTTATCTTTTGCATTAGATACATGTTTCCTAATTTCTTTACATGCTTTACTTCTTCAGCAATTTATGCATTCTTTAGATTAATCGTTTTCACGCTTTCTAGTTTAATGGTGATGCTTTTTAGATTCTTAGTTTCCTATTTTCTTATTTGAGTTATCTTCCTGCTTTCTAGATAGATGATTTATTGCTTTTAAGATTAGAGGCCCCTTAGCTTAGAACTTCTATTCAGTTGGATAGTGCTTAAGAGAGAAGTCGAGATGTCCTCTATTGCATACAACCGTTGGACACTACCCGGTCGATATATTGATGTGTTTATTCACTAAAGTGTTAGGACCTAACGACAACCTACCATAAAGTACCCAATATTAAATAAAGGGACATGGTTTTGTAATCTCATGGTTTGTCACATAGTTTTGTGTAATATCACTAAGTGGTTTTGTGGGAGCTTGCTTCTATAAAAGCAACCACAAAGGTAGTTATTGTGAGATGCAATTTTGCATGTTAGCTCTGGTTAGCATTTGTGAGGGTTTGAAGCATGGCACAGGATGTGTGGTTGCATGCTTGTTCGCATGGATTTCTTGGAGAGGGCTTGTTGCTTCAATGGTGTTCATGGAGACTCTGAAGATGTATTGTAATCTTTATTGCTGAATAATACATGAGAGATGGATGCTTTTGAAGGCTGGGTTTTTTCCCTTTTGATGGTTTTCCCAGGGTATATCTTGTGTCATATTTTCATGGGTATGTTGTTTATTCTCTTGCATGTGGATTTTGAATACTTAGATTTATAGATTCCTTTTTGGGTTATGTGGAAATGTCTTTAATTGGCTGCAAGTTTCCAACAAAGGGAAGATAAAAGTTAGTGAAAGGTCAAGTTTAGAAGGAGTTGCAAGCTAATTTTGTGAAGGCCGAGCTAGGAATCTAGAATTGTCGATTAGAGCTTTCTAATTACAGGCATGGTAGTTTTCTACTCCATTATATATTTTATGTTGAAAGGATTGCATGATTTTATAAATTTGTTTGGAAAGAATTGAATGGAAAGAGGAAATTTAGATGATTTATTATGTATGTGTTTATATTCTTCTTGATAAGTTCAAAAGATTCTTGATGAGTCTAGTTGTTTATGAACCCCATAATTGGGTTATATTAGCATATTATATATGTAGGAATGAGTGTTTGCAAATAAGCTATGTTAAGTTACAACTTATTTAGTTATAGTTTGAATTATGAAGGGGGACTACCTGGACCATTTGTATTTCTACTGCCAATAAGCTCAATGGAGCAATGCATGCATTTTTGTATCGATTTATATGGAAGATTGTAAACATGAAAAGTTCACTTTAGATTATTTATTATGAAATCAATACTTTGGGAAAGATTGTGATATTACAATGTAATGGAATAGAGAAGTTTGGAATAGTATTTATTTCAAATGTGCATGTTATCTTTATTTTTATTGAAATTTTTTATTGCTATGTTATGGCATCATGGTATATTCACTTGTGGTTAAAAACACAAAAAAAACTATTAGCTAGAACAATGGGCATGTTACAAGAAAATACTAAATTGTACATCTTACTATAAAATTTTAAAATATGTAATATTATGACAATGACGGACATCTAAAAGCTTCTCTATCTAAAATTATGTAGATTTTAGACACATCATTCATTCTTAAAAATATGAACATTCATTTTTTGGCACCCAAATTTTTATTTTTTGGAATTTGATGCACATTGCCTAGTTTTCATGAATGAGTTAAAACATTGTTCATAAAAATAAACTTGTGAGGCAAACATTTGTATTGAATTGTAGATAATTTGAATAGAATAACCTCAAGTCACTAAGTTGGTGTTTGTTGGGTGAAAATCTGAATTTAAGACTCTTTACCATTTATGTATTACCTCAAAATAAGAAAATAAATAAATAAATAGACTTAAAGACATTTTAAGCTTATTTACTTCCTTATTCCAATATTTAATTTCGTCTAATTTAAATTTGTGTTATATTTTGAAAAAAAAGAAGCTAAATCTAATCAAGGAAAAGTTAAGGGCTTAAACTAAATTATGTGGGGTTCTATATCATTTAATTCATTTTTTGACACCCAAATATTTATTTTTGGAATTTGATGCACATTGCCTAGTTCTCATGAATGAATTAAAACATTGTTCAAAAAAATAAACTTGCAAGGCAAACATTTGGATTGGATTGTAGATAATTTGAATAGAATAACCTCGAGTCACTAAGTTGGTGTTTGTTGGGTGAAAATCTAATTTTAATACTCTTTACCATTTATGTATTACCTCAAAATAAGAAAATAAATATATAAATAGACTTAAAGACATTTTAAGCTTATTACTTCCTTATTCCAATACTTAATTTCCTCTAATTTAAATTGGTGTTATATTTTGAAAAAAAAGAAGCTAAATCTAATCAAGGCAAAGTTAAGGGCTTAAACTAAATTATGTGGGGTTCTATATCATTTAATTCATTTTTTGACACCCAAATATTTATTTTTGGAATTTGATGCACATTGCCTAGTTTTCATGAATTAGTTAAAACATTGTGCAGAAAAATAAACTTGCGAGGCAAACATTTGGATTGGATTGTAGATAATTTGAATAGAATAACCTCAAGTCACTAAGTTGGTGTTTGTTGGGTGAAAATCTGAATTTAAGACTCTTTACCATTTATGTATTACCTCAAAATAGGAAAATAAATAAATAAATAGACTTAAAGACATTTTAAGCTTATTTACTTCCTTATTCTAATACTTAATTTCCTCTAATTTAAATTTGTGTTATATTTTGAAAAAAAAGAAGCTAAATCTAATCAAGGAAAAGTTAAGGGCTTAAACTAAATTATGTGGGGTTCTATATCATTTAATTCATTTTTTGACACCCAAATATTTATTTTTGGAATTTGATGCACATTGCCTAGTTTTCATGAATGAGTTAAAACATTGTTCAAAATAATAAACTTGCAAGGAAAACATTTGGATTAGATTGTGAAACTATTTGAATAGAATAACTTGAAGTCCATAAATTAGTGTTCATTACGTAAACATTCAGATTTTACACTCTTTACCATTTATATATTACCCCAAAACCAGAAAAAAGAAATAGAATTGAAGACATTTTAAGCTTGTTCACTTCCTTCTTCCAATGCTTAATTTCCCATAATTTAAATTTTTGTTCAGTTGACGTCAAATTTGAGATTTGAAAAAAAGAAGCTAAATCAAGCAAGACAAACTTAAGGGCTTTAATTTAATTATGTGTGGTTCAATATCATTAAATTCTTCCATCTAAAGTTTTTAGCATTCCATTGGAGTCAAGGATCATTAAATTCTTGTATATAAACTTTTCGTCACTCCATTATGTATTCATGTTGTGGTTGTAAGGATTACAATACTCAAGTCCCCATAGACATTAGTTTTGTCATGCCTCCAAATTATTGAATTTATATTACTATTTTATTAGTTGGTTCTTTTTAGAGACATTGGCATTATTGTTGTCAATCTTAATTATTTGATGAATTTATGTACCATGAGAGTGCAAGAGAAATATGCTAGTAAGGTGTTCTATTAAAAAATCTACATCCAAGCCATTATGCATTAGCCAACGAAATTGCAATCATTATTCATGTCAAGAACTTTTATTCTATTCACAAAAACTTCTAATTGGGAAATATTTTTTAAAAAGTAAAAGAATTCAAGGTCCAAATAAAGAGCACAAAGTGACTATAAAAAAGACCAAAACATAGTTTCAAGAAAATGCAATTGGAAAGTGTGAAGATGAACTCCACAACCTTTGCCACCATCCTCCTTACTTATGCCTAAATGAAATATTTGGAATAGGGTAAGGACATCTATCAAAACATGAAGGATAGAGAGTGTGGACACAAAAAAATTAACCCTTCTACTTTTTCTTGTTTTATCCCTCCTTATGCTTATTTGGCTTGATTTCACCTTGATTTAATGTTGTAATGTGGCCCACATATTCACTTTAGGTCTTGAATATTTATGAATCATTAAGACTTTGTGATGTCTTGTAAAGGTGTTGTGACACATTTTTCACACTTTTCTAGACTCTTCTTATCATAATTCACCAATATACCCTCTTTCTATCACTTACCAAGTCTTATTTTAAAGTGTTGTAAAGTATTGTAACAAACTTTCACACTTTTCTAGACTTGTCATCAACAAACACACCTTTCTTATGCTTTATTTGGCCCCTTTATGCACTTACATGCCTTAATTAAGTGTATTTTTAAATACAAATCCGACAAACATCATTAAAGACAACTTAATTCCCGACAACCATTCACATGCCTTGAGTGGGACCCATTCACCACTAGGGGTGAATGAGTCCCTCTTGGCACAAAAATCAAAATAAATTCAAAATAATGGCGGGTTTTTATTCCTAAAGACCTAAGGTCGGCCTATAATGTTATATTTTTGGGAAATTAGGGCATAATTGTGTATAAATACATGATTTTCTATTCATTTTAACCCCCATTCACCCAATCAACATAGTTCATTCAAGCATTCTAGCATTCTCATCACTCAATCAAGCATTCAAGCATCTTGGAGTAGTGTATCTTCAGACTTCATCATCAAGGGTTTGGTAAGTTCATGACATTGCATGCTGTTTATTTATCATTCTCTTTATATTTCATTTCATTTTATAGGGTTTGATTACAAAAGTGGGGTTTGACCAAGGCAAACCCCTATACTCTAACCCTTAACCCTTTTCCCCCTCTTTGCATGTGTGTTTGCAGGTCTTTTAGGCATATTTGTCAAGGAGAAAGGTGTCAAAAGGTGTTGCAAAGTCATCTAAGTCATTATAGTCAACATAACCCTATTTGAAGCTTGGAGACCACTTTCCCGTCATATTTTCCAAATTCAGATCCAACAAGCTGTCAAGCAGAAAAGTGCAGACCAAGACCCACATATTTGACCTTCGACTTTTCAAAAAATTGTAGGTGGAATGATTCACCATATGTGGCGAATGAGTCCCACTTCCAAGCTAGAAAAAGAGTTTTATGAAGTTTTGTGTTCCCGACATCCCGAAACATATTTCGACAGATTTTACTAAAAACATGACTAATTCACCATCTATGGCGAATGAGTCCCAGTGGGATTCAACAATGAATTCTACAGGATTCCAAAGCCCTCCTAGATTTTCTTTCAGTTTCCAGGTGCACCCCGATCAATTGTTTCAATCTGTTTATGTTTTTAGTTCATTTTTGCATACAACATTGTGTTTTCAAACACTTCATATTTCTTAGTTTGCATTCAATTAGTGATCTATTTTATCAGTTCTTTGCATTTAGATCATCTCATCTAGGCACATTACACCCACATCACATCAATCTTTGAATATTTGCATTGCATTTTGGCCCCAATCTTGTCTCCTTTTAGGTGAAAATCCCTAGAAGGACCACAAAGCATTCAAGTGCCAAAATCTTTGTTTACATTTTGGTGAACCTGACTTTAGAACATTTTCACTTCTGATTTCAAGTGCATTTGCATCCTAGGTTTAGCTTGCATCAACATTGCATTAGGTTTTGCATTATTTTGCATCCTAGGGTTTTCAAAATCGTATTAGTGAAAATATAGATTTCATTTTTTGCATTTCCAATCATTTAAAAACACTAAAATTCTGCATTTGCATCATAATTTTGCATAACACAATCTAAAAAAACATCAAATTGCATTTAAAATTCTAAAAAAACTCAAAAAAAATCATCTCTAGACTCATTCGCCACCCTGGGCGAATTAGTCCAGTTGCACATTCTGCATTGCATTTTCTGGCATTTTCTGGGCATTTTCTGCATTTATGTTTTATGTTATTACATCTTTGTTACAATTTCTAGAATTTATGTTATTAACATTTTATTACTCCTAGTTTGCATTTCATTTGCATTCACCCCACCTTTATTAGCTCTTGCATGAGTGTTTGGTGCCCTATTGATAATACTTTAGAGAGAAGAAGTTCATGACTCATGGCATCCCACGATAACACACTCATTGTGGACCTTGGGTTGTCTCGAGCTACTATTCCTGGTGTTGACAATAGTGCATTAGGCATGGATCCCACCTTTAGCAATACTTTGTCTTCCAATAACATGCAATTTGACACACAAAACAATCATGTTCCACAAGAAAAAATCATTAACATTCATGAGGATCTAGCACATTTGCAACAAAACATGTGTCTTGAAAACATTTCAACCACCACAATTTTTGCTATAGACAAAATCCATCGTTTGCTTGAATGTTACGAAGGGTTAGACATTATGAAACAAATTGTTGAGATATACCATAAACATATTCCTTCCACCTCTAGTACATCTCAACCAACAAACACTATGGTTAGTCACGGAGACCTCACATTCCTCCCCCTTCAACTGTAGCATCCATACCTACCTATACCCAAGTCACAACCACAATGCAACAGGTTAGCAATGTGATTCCTTCCTCGACTATTCTTGTTAGCATTCCTAATTCTTTTGTGGCATCGAATGTTTTCTACTCTTCCACCATACCATCTATTAGCATTCCATTCACTTGCTCTACCACTACATACACTCCATCACCACTATCTCTTCCACCTCATGCCACTTACATTGACCCTCTTATCACACAACTTTTCCAAATAGTCTCCTCCATGCAACAACAAATATCCACCATAAGTCAAAGTCAAAATGCTCCACCCACCTATTATGTCTATAGTAGCCCATTATCTTTCGAAATATTAAGAACACCAATGCCACAAGGAATTGAGATGCCTAGATTTGAGAAGTATGGAGGGAAGGGCGATCCTACTAATCATGTTAATTCTTACACAACCTTATGTAGTGAATTTGTTCTTGATGATAAATTGTTGGCCAAAATGTTTCCTAGGACCTTAAAGGACACTGCCTTGGAGTGGTTTTCATCCTTACCAAAAAATTCAATTCATTCATTTAATGAACTAGTTGATGAATTCATAAATCATTTTCAAGTGCACATGATTCCCAAAAAGACATTGGATAATCTAATGAGATGTAAACAAAATGTGGATGAAAAAGTAACCGATTTCATGTCATGCTATCAGTCACTCTATGCCCAAATTGATTTCAAGGTTCTTGATCCACATCTCCAAAAGATGTTTATTGAAAATTTACAAAGTCACATCCAATATAAATTGACCATGATGAAATTTCCCTCTTTCATGTATTTATGTACAACCCTTTGTGACTATCACAATTCGATTAGTAGTCATGATGCCAAGTCCACTACTAACCGAACCAAAAAATCTGAACCTAGCACTTCAAACAATTCACAACCATTTTGAAAACCAAACAAAGGATTTTTACAATTCAACCCCCTCAACAAACACCTCAACCCGTCAACAACCAAGTAACAATTGTTAAAGTTGCGATACTTTTACTTATGGAGATCTAAAGAGGCGGTTTACACCTTTACCAGACACTCTTCATAACACCATGTCCCAACTATTGCAGCAACAAATGATTACTTTACCTACTGTTAAACCATTGGATCCAACTAAGCCTTTGCCTCCAACCTTTCAACCCAATGCTTATTGACATTATCATAGAAAAAATGGACATGACACAAAATAGTGTAAGTGTCTTAAACACCTAATGCTGACCTCATTGATTTTGGTCGTCTATCCGTTACAAATATTAGTCTGTTGCCCCACCTAATCAAAAATTGCAAATCTTTACCAATCTGATACTCAAACATGATGTGTCATTCATCAAAGCTAGTGAAACTCAAAACAATGATGTGATGACTGTTCATAAAACTATTAAACATCATGATCCTATTCCACATACCACTTTTATTAATCCTATGGATGATATGGTAGGAGTGATATACGTTATCCCTCGTAAGGGCCAACCTAAGAAATCTCTTGATATTACTTTCTCTTCTAAGGATATTCTTCTGAATCTTCCCGATGGTCCTCTTTACATAGCTAGTCGTATTTATGATAAGCCCACTAATGGGATACTCATAGATCCTACCTATGGTGAGAATGTGATCACTAAGGAATTTGGGTATTACATGATCTTTATCAAGATGATTATGACAAACTAAGAGCATGGATCAAAACACACAATGATTTTGTGTCCCCTATGATAGGATCGATCATCCTTCCATTACAGATAGGACCTAAGACAGTGGATGTAACATTCTCCATCATTCCACAATTGGATCAATTTCATTTGCGGTTAGGCCATCCATGGCTTCGCTCAATGAAAATTGTCCCTTTAGTCATACACAAATGTTTAAAGTTTCCACATGACAATGAGATATTCACTATTCACCATAGTGGCTTTAACCCTTTGTCTTCTAAAGGAAACTTCTCCTTAGAAGCCTTTTGTCCAAATCTCATGAAACCCATAACACCTCACAAAGATGTATTTTTTATTGCTTATCAAAATTTTAAAGCAAATAAATTGTCGAATTGTCCCTTCGTAACAAATCCCTATCCACCTCTGACACTTCTATCCTAGATGATACGATGCTTCAACTTGAACCTGAACCAGCAACTCAAGATCAACCAACAATAAGCACTTAACCTTCTTCATCCAAACACCTAAGAGATAATGAAACCAACCCCATCATGCCCCCTCGCATAAAACAAGTCTATAAAGTAAAAGAGAAAGTGATTGACCCACCTCCCATGGTTCCTTCTGTTCCTCCCCTTAGGGAAGAAAAGGAGCCTATGGTGGATCAACCTACTCTTACACCAACACAACTTCAAAATAGAATCAAAAGAAACCGAGGTGCTAGGGAGTGTAGGCGTCGACATCGTCTCCTTTCTCATCAATTACAAACTGAAGAAAATAAAGAAAATCAACATCCGCAATTTCTAGAAGCATTGCATGATGACCCTCCTCCCCAATCAAAACAAAATGATCCAATACAACAACCACAACTCTTGATACACCCTTCATTGGACATTACCATCTGTCCTCATGTTGTGATTGATCTGGATGATGATGATGATGTGATCTCTAAAATAGACAAAGAGGTGCATAATGATCTGAATACATTATTTTCCTCTTCCATGAGCTTAAATGACAAATCTCCTACAACAAGTGTAGAACTTGGTACTTCCCCTAGTTCGGCACTTGCACTAGTCCCTTTGGATATTCAATCACCCTCGGCATATCCTGAACATTATTGGGGGGGGTAGATGACTTGCTCATTGGCTGACTTGCATCTTCCTTACTAGTCGTTTGCATTTTATTTTCTTTTTCTTCTATTTGCATGTTCCTATCGTGTTCCCCTGTGATGTAACATATTATGTTTCCTCTCTCTTTGTGCAATTCCTCTATTTGTACCTTCATTCTTCTTTATGTCGTACATTTTTTTTTTTTTTGCTTTTATTTTGTGTTCTCCTTTTGGGGATGACGCAAAGCATTGAGACACCCTATGTCTCTTCCATGTTGACCCAAATAGTCCTTTTATTTTCTTTTTCACTTTTGTTTTGTGTTTTCCTTTTGGGGATAACACAAAGCATTGAGACACCCTATGTCTCTTCCATGTTGACCCAAATGGTCTTTCTATTTTCTTTTTTGTTGTTGCTTGTGTTTTCCTTTTGGGGATGACATAAGGCATTGAGACCGGAATGTCTCTTTCATGTTGACCCAAAACCTTTTTCATTTTCATTTTCTTTTCACTCGTGTTTTCCTTTTTGGGACAATGCAAAGCGTCGAGACACCCTATGTCTCTTCCATGTTAACCCAAAACAGACTTTCTTTCTCTTTTTTTTTGCTCTCCTTGTGTCATTCTTCCAGTTCTATGTGTATTTGGGGAATGATGACAGTTCTAAGCTATTTAATCAAAACATTGCAGCAACGAACATATTGACCCCAAATCTATAGATCCCTTATGTGTTTGGTGTGTTTCTTTTTGGGGGAAAACCCTCTTTCTTTTGTTCCTTTTTCATTTGCATGATGCAACTTTACTTGGAAACGTATGACTTGGCATAGGGGCTTTCCAAGTTGGCTCTCATGTCTTCTTTCTTTTTGCATTTTTCATTCGCTACTTTAAAGTAATTGCTCACAAAATGGTGTGTAGCAATTCCTTTATTTATGTGGGGGCATACATTGGCATTATTCATTTTGCATTTTTCTTTTTCTTGGTTCTTAGTGCAACCTTTTTACTCCATACGATGTGTTTGTCACTTTGTGGATGACATTGTGTATGGTGTCCTTCATAAGTGTGATCTATCTTAGCATATTAAATTCCTCTTAGTGGCCTGATGCGACACACTGCATTCCCTAAGTTGTGAATATTGTATTCTTTAATTGGTCCTCCCTTGGAGACATTAGACACAATGTTCCCTAAGTTAAGACCTCGCATGAACTAAGCAAGACTCATTTGAACATTCTTTTGCATGTTACACTTTGAATTTACATGGCCACCTTGCATAACACAACTTGCATGCATGTGGTGTCATTGCATTTGTTCATGAGTTCTAAGCATATGAAGCTTTGCTTGTCTCATGAAGTACAAAATGGCATTGTCCATTGTGGCGCCTTATTAAAGCTATCAGGAGGTAACTTTAATATGGTTGAGCGGGAAGCCCATTCCGAGGCATGGCTTTTCCCATAGCCACCTATGTGTTTGTGAGTACATACCAACTGTGAGCATATGTTTCTCACCTTTTGGGACTTCTCACCCGGTGGACAACCATGAGTTATGTCACCCGAGAGTGAGTATGCATTTTCTTTCCAAACAAACAAGCCTAAATCTAATCCACAACAAGCTGGACAAATGATCGAAGTTTGATCCAACTTTCAACTTCTTTCTTTCATTCATTTTCATCATTTTTATGTGTGTTCCTCTATGCTTATGATTGATTTTCCACGGGATCTTGATTCTGGGGGCTTGATCATCCCTTTTGATTGTTGTCTCATCTTACCAAGCATTAGTGCATTTGGACCTCTCTTGAGATGCATGAGCGTGCGAGTTTGAAGCAAGTTCATCCTCTCACTAAAGTGGGGCTAACTATGGACACAAAAAAAGTAACCCTTCTACTTTTTCTTGTTTCGTCTCTCCTTGTGCTTATTTGGCTTGATTTCACTTTGATTTAGTGTTGTACTGTGGCCCGCATATTCACATTAGGTCTTGAATCTTTATGAATCATTAAGACTTTATGATATCTTGTAAAGGTGTTGTGACACATTTTCACGCTTTTCTAGACTCTTCTTATCATAATTCGCCAATATACCCTATTTTTATCACTTACCAAGTCCTAATACTTATTTTAAAGTGTTGTAAAGTCTTGTAACAAACTTTTATGCTTTTCTAGACTTGTCATCAACAAATACACCTTTCTTATGCTTTATTTAGCCCCTTTATGCACTTATAGGCCTTAATTAAGTGTATTTTTGAATACAAACCTAACAAACATCATTGAAGACAACTTAATTCTCAACACCCATTCACATGCCTTGAGTGGGACCCATTTTCCACTAGGGGCGAATGAGTCCCTCTTGGCACAAAAATCAAAATAAATTCAAAATACTGGCCAGTTTTTTCCTAAAGACCTAAGGTCAACCTGTGATGTTATATTTTCAGGAAATTAGGGCATAATTTTGTATAAATACATGATTTTCTATTCATTTTAACCCCCATGCATCATAACATTCAAGCATTCTAGCATTCTCATCACTCAATCAAGCATTCAAGCATCTTGGAGCAACATATCTTCAGACTTCATCATCAAGGGTTTGGTAAGTTTATGACATTACATGTTGTTTATTTATCATTCTCTTTATATTTCATTTCATTTTATATGGTTTGATTACCAAAGTGGGGTTTGACCAAGGCAAACCCCTATACTCTAACCCTTAACCCTTTTCCCCCTCTTTGCATGTGTGTTTGCAGGTCTTTTAGGAAGATTTATCAAGGAGAAAGGTGTCAAAAAGGTGTTGCAAAGTCATCTAAGTCATCATAGTTAACCCTATTTGAAGCTTGGAGACCACTTTCCCATCAAATTTTCCAAATTTAGATCTGACAAGCTGTCAGGTAGAAAAGTGCAGACTAGGACCCACAAATTTGACCTTTGACTTTTCAAAAATTTGTAGGTGGACTGATTCGCCATCTGTGGCAAATGAGTCCCACTTCCAGGCTAGAAAAAGAGTTTTCTAAAATTTTGTGTTCTTGGCATCCTAAAACCTGTTCTGACAGATTTTGCTAAAAACATGACTAATTTGCCATATGTGGCGAATGAGTCCCAGTGGGCTTCAATAGTGAATTCTGTAGCATTCTAGAATCTTCCCATATCTGTTTTAAGTTTCTAGGTGCACCTCGATCAGTTTCATTAATTTTTGTTTTAGCTTTTTTATGTTTTTAGTTCATTTTTGCACACAACACTATGTTTTCAAACACTTCATATCTCTTAGTTTGCATTCAATTAGTGATCTATTTTATCAGTTATTTGCATTTAGATCATCTCATCTAGGCACATTACACCCATATCACATCAAGCTTTGAATGTTTACATTGCATTTTGACCCCAATATTGTCTCCTTTTAGGTGAAAAACCCTAGAAGGACCACAAAGCATTCGAGTGCCAAAATCTTTGTTTACAAAGAGATTTTATCATATATTATATTTATAACTGCCTTGCTAGACATGTATGCAAAGTACGGAAGCATAGACAATGACCACAATTCTTTGCTAGAAGGCCTCAAAGACATGTGGTCTCATGGGTTGCAAGGATTGTAGAATATGCAAAAAAATAATTTTAAATTTTTTATAGGAACTTTCAAGAAAATACAATTCATAGGTGTAAAGGTAGGTTCAACAACCTTTGTTAGCTTTCTCCCTTCTCCGCCTAATCATAATGAAAGATGATTTGTTGTTAGATGTTATGGTTGCAACTACCCTTGTGGACATGCATGCCAATCACAAAACCATATTCAAGGCATATTAACTATTTGACATAATGCCTCAAAGAGAAGTCATCTTATTGAATGCAAAAATTATAGGATTACACAACATGGTCTTATTAATAAGACCTTAGAAACTTTCGAGAAAATGCAATTGGCAAGTGTAAAGACTCATCCCTCAAACTAAATATGAATCCACTACCTCAATTTATAGAATGAAATAACCACAACAACATCATTCCTCCATATCAAGTTAAGAAAAAAGCATGGTTAGAAATAAAAAATAGTGCAAAGGGCTTGGAAAAGATAAATAGAATAGAAGGCTCAAAATAAAATTTCATTACTTACAACAACAAAATAAAAGATGCATTCCTTTACCTACAAAGGTAATAACAAGATCTATAAAACTATCGTAATCCTAAAAATTACTAGTAAGCCCACTGAAAATCATGAGCTATAGGAATGTAAGCCTCCAAATAGCTACCATCCATGGCCTTAACTTATCCTTCTATTCTCAAAAAATATTTCTCACCATCATCTTAGCATCACCAAGCAGATCCTCTACCTTTGCAACCACCAATAGTGTCTTGAGAAGAAAAACCTTGACCCACCTTTGATGCATAAATGAGGATTGATTTTTTCATGATTTGTCCTCTTCAATACAAAAGCCTTCAAAGTATGAGAATATTTATTGTTAGGAAATCCCTTGCTCAATTTAGGCCATAAATTCAATGCCATGTCATGGTTTTCATCCTCTTGTAGGGATTTGAAATTGTTCAACAATAAAGGAGATGTCAAAACTAGTGAAAATGTGCCATAAAAGCTACAAAAATATTGTATAAACAACCCTATCTATTTAAATACAATTTGTTTGGTGGGAAATATGATAGGATTTAGGGTGGTGTGAGAGATATAATTATAGTGGACAAAAATAATACTCTTAGAGAATGTATTATTTGCACTATTCATAATAAAACATGATTTTATTCAAGTGGCTAAGACTTATCAATAGATGTTTCAGATAGAAAACAAAATCATGTTACACCCCATTGTGTTATTACCTATTTACTATTACTTTGATAAGTTAAAATGCTTGAATACATTATTATGTTTTGTATATTTTGATGTAAAATGTGATGAATGAATGTGCAATGCAATATGATACTTTAAATGATTTGAAGATGAAAATATTTGATGCATATGAATTTATTATTATCGGATAACTATTGTTGTGATGCATTAAGTTGGAAGCAGGAAACAAATCGAGCCTCCAAAAGAGAGGGGGGCAATCACTCAAGAGAAGAACTTGGTTTGTCAACCCTTAATATGTCTATTTGAGCTATCACACACTCACATCCTAGTTTGTCCAAGTTAAGTCAAGTTAGTTCAAGAATCAGTAAGTAAACCTTTGATCATAGTTTGGGATGATTTGTTATGGTTTTGGTTTTGGTTTTTCATTTTGTGATTATTTCTTAGTTTGGATTATGTGACTAAATATCTATACTAAGTATAAGTTCTTTGTGTATTTTATATTTTTGTATTAAACATGCTAACCCATTAAAACACACGCCCTTAGTTATTTGCAGTTTATGTTCCTCGTAATTCACATTTCTACCATGGCAAGGATTCTTAAAACCCATAAAATATGCAACAAAATTTTCCACATAACCAAGGGGTGAAATCAAATCAAACAAGTGTGTTAGGAAAATATAAATCATCAAATGGCATAACCTTTCATTGCACACTCTGATTTTCTTAATAATTCATATAATCTAGTTTTCTATTTTTCCCACATTTAGGTTTTCTTAGTTAAGACTAGCCATACATCTCATGAGCTTAAAAGTCCATTTAAAAAGTTCAAGGCAAATACACTCATACCAATAGACCAACTCAGTTATGGTTGATTAGTAGTGTAGGACAATGTACCTTATCCAAAGTCAAGTGAGCTTCATAGCCCCAGTGTTTGAACCTGGTTTGATACCCATTTAACAACCACCCCTCAGTTGCTACCAATTTTTTTTTCTAGATCAATTCAAAGCAAATACCAACTTAATCAATTGAGCATCTTCTATGAAAACTAGAGGTGTTATCCTCAACACTTCTCCATTCATCATGGTGTCATCAACCTAACTTTTCCATTTAGATACTTACACATATGAGTAGTAAGCTCCCAAGGTTAAAGTTATCCTAGGCCTAAACCTAAGACTTGAGGGTTCATTCCTGATGACCCTACCTACGTATTCCTTCGTAGGAAGTCAAAGGCTTCATAGTTCACCCACCAAGGTCAGAGGGAGATCAATCTCTCCTCTTGTGCGAGATCTTTGATCTCACCTTTAACCCATGACTATTTATTAAGTATAGGTAAGCTATCAACTTAGCCAATTATAATGTAATGATATCAAATCACCACTTAGTTATAATTCCACCAAATATTACCAATTAGTAGTGTGCAATCATACACAACTACACAAGGGTCATATCTTTTCATATCTCCCCAATTCCCATAGGGAGTGACTCGAGCATACATCACATATACAAAAGATGACTAGCTCATACACGTTACTAATACAAAGTGACCGGTTCTTGCGTACGTCACATATACAAGTGACTAACTTCAACATACATCACAAATACAAGGATGAAGAGCTCATGTGTACCTCACAAGTACATCCATGACTAACTCACAAGTACATATCAAGTACTATAGTGATTGACTCATATGCATGCCATAAATACAATGGTGACAAGCTTGTGTGTACATACAAAGTACATCCATGTCGAGCTCAAGCATACATAACCTATACATGATGGCTAGGTCCATCCTACATCACAAGTACATTAGTGGCGGGCTCATACATACGTCATAAGTACAATAAAGACTAACTCATACATATATCATAAGTACAATAAAGAATAACTCATACATATCACATTCACCTTGGCTAACACACACGTGTCCTTAGTGCATCCCAAATAGAAAAGGAATGTCGATGCATTGCGCACTACACCGTGGGTCCCATCCTTTTTCCGGTCAAGTATACCATTTCACATCAAGATATTCCCAAAACTATGTTATTAGGTTGCTCTAACTATTACCTAGCTATTCTTCATTAGAAATTATCTTCCCTGTAGTCCATCGGATGACTAAGTAACCAAGGGTGGCCATCACTAGCATAGAGTGCTCCTTGACTACTGTCCATCTTGAGCATAGTACTACCCCTAGACACCTGTCAATCTCAAGCTTAATAGTACTGCTTCTTGACTATTGTCCATCTCAAGCATAGTACTGCCTCTAGACACCTGTCAATCCTGAGCATAATAGTATTGCTCCTTGACTACTGTCCATCTTGAGCATAGTACTACCCATAGACACCTGCCAATCTCGAGCATATTAGTACTGCTCCTTGACTACTTTCCATCTCGAGCATAGTACTTCCCGTAGACACTTGTCAATTCTGAGCATAATTGTACTGCTCCTTGAACCATGCTTAGCACTATAACTAGAAAATAGGTTCTTAACATAGAATAAGTAGATCACAATCAATTGAATTAGAAGCCTATACATAGTTGTTTAAGTCAGAGGTTAATGTTCACAATACATAATAGAAATCACTTAGTACCAACACAGAGTGACTCAACTCAGTTAGTGACCACTACCAAGTATTCCAATTCATTCCTTTTCTTTAGCTTATCATTTAGACACACATTATTTATAGAATACAAGTTATCAAGTCTTTCATAACCATCCCATAACCATTTTTCCTCATTCAAAGCCTACTGAAGAGAGAAGGTCAAACCAATTGGGAACAACCCCAAAATGTAGGAGTAATCCCCCTAGACCTTCCCCCTATGGACTTGAGGTCACAGAGGCATCCTTCACCCAAGGACCGCCTACGTTCCCACTTCCAAATGGGTCAAAGTCACACGTAGTTCTCCTCAGAAGCTCTCTCAAAGGACCTACACACACAAGTTCCCATGACCTGGGTTTTGGATCCCTCCAACTAATAATAGTTATCAATAGTTAGGAAAACATAAATAAGTATATAATTTAACAACCTGTACTATAACACTTCCCTTTAAGGACATATAAAACTTGAATTAAACTCAACCATTATTATTCATACACCAACTTGAATTTCCTTGGTTTCATAGTTTCAACATAGGGGATAGGCTTATTATTCAACATGAAATTAACTTGGTCCACATATATCCATAGGAAAGCACTTCCATTTCAATTTACATATTAGATTCCATATTGAGGTTCTTGTCCCCAAGGGGTTAACAAATATTGTTGAAGGACAACCAAGAGTATTATAAGCTTATTTTAAGTTATAATTGCCCAAATCCTACTTAAGAAGGTTGGCCAACAACACTATGTCCAATAGACCAATATATGTAAATATAATCCCATTAATAATATTACAATAATACTCTTGATATTCTAAGTTCCTTTACCTCATGTTGCACCCTATATTCTTATAGTAGTATAGTTAAATGACTAGATAATTTATTCATACTTGCCATTTGGTCTAAACCTCGTCTCAATGGTCATTAGTAAAGCATCAATAGATGCTACATGATTTATCTCATAACTCGATCTCAAGCACATTGTAAAATTAACGACAGTTTCCTTCCATTTGGTATACAATTATATTTTGATTCATTATAAGTATAATAATAATAATTCCAATGCTAAGATTCTCATATCTAAGAGATTGATAGACATCTTGTAGTCATATAAAATATTATCATGGAAGTAACTAAGCATTTGATGTAGGACTCTTTGTCATAATATTTCTTTTAAACTTCAAACATAAAGTACCCAAATAATTAACCCTTGATCATATTGAGTTCTCAATTAAAGAATATAAATACAAAGGTTAGATGGGTTACTTAACAAGAAATTCTCTTTGTTTGCACACATCGTACTTATCATTGGACCTTGACATGGTTTCATAGTGGATATATAGACATGAAGTTACATTATTGTAATCATAATCAACATATCCAAAAGCTATGTTCTCATGCAAATCCATGTAAGGATTTATTTGGGCTAACTCCCAAGAATGAACAACCCCCTTAAGCACAACATTATAGGATTGGGATCCCTTAGTACTCTAATTAAGCATACCTTTATGATGAACTTGATATGGTGTATAAATTTACCATTTTTACCTAATATTTTTCCAATATTCATGAGTTCAAAGTTCAAAACTTGATTTAGAGTTCTTCAATGATGCATGATCATTCAATCACTTTCTTCATTTATACATTAATAATAGGAAACCTAAAATAAACATTAGCAATAACCTCGAATCACAACCATGGTGTACTATGTATATATACTATATTAGTCGAGCAATAGATATTTAAATCAACATGGACATATTAATGTCTCATTATTTTATGATGAATGTGACTTTGCTTAGAAGTCATCTTAACTAATCTTACTCATATAACCTATTCCTAGAATTTCATACAATTAGTTACTAACATTGCTAGAATTGCATCCCTCCAAATGGGGACTTATGGTTCTATAATTCTCATATCACCATTGTCATAGTACAGCTAAGAAGATTCTCTACCTAACTCTTTAGTTTCTCTTTCTTGGTGTGTTGTGTTAACTAGCATTCAAAGCATCCTTGAGAATTCATCTCTAATTTACATATCAAACTTATATGAACATTGACCTCTCATTCGGATTATATTGAGACAAGAGTAAATGTTCAGTTTCCTTTCAAGGTATCACAAAGTCCGAGAAACCCTTCATGGTTTTTTGTCTTTTGTTAAAAATGATTAGAAACCTAGGTCAAGTTGGAATAATGGAACCCACGTATTTGAACTTCTAATTTCACTTAACCCATAACAACAACATGGCTTTAGCATCTTACCTGGAGTTGTGAACCCACAATTTTGAGCTATCTTCAATGAACCCATTTGTCGTAGATCCCTGCTCCTGGTAGTCGTGCCTGAAATTTCCTTCATCAACATATAGTTTCCTATCTCTTCTCCCATGGAATCTGAAAGAGCAAGCATCACTCTTTAAAAAGCTCTTAATAGAAACATTGGTTCCTCCATCGCTGAAAATGTTCTGATCAACTCTTTCCCTCTGCCTATATCATTAGAAATCCCTCTATTCTTTATACTTTATTGGGTATCCATACCTTGTTTAAAACTCTCACGATAGAATAAGCAGGGCCAATGCGGGCACCGACTGTCTGGTTTTTCTTCACACCTGCCAAATGCTTTTGCTCGAAAGTTTCTAAAGCCTTTTCAACAAATCTATTTTGTGCATACCCAACAATCTTTGGCGTTTCTTGATATCACGTTCCACCATCAAGTACCCACCCTCTACTTTTTTTTTTCTTCTCCAAAAATGGATCTTTAAATTGCAGATTAATGGAGGGTTGCAAGCTTCTTTCCCTCTGTACACATCCTTCATTCACAACTGTGAATTTCTCTTTGTTCTCACTCCCTCACGTCATTCTTTCCTTCTCCATTGCTCTGTGATTTATCTCCTCGTGCAAATCTTCTCCCTCATACCTTACTCTCTCTCTTTTCACCCACGACCTTTCCTCTCCTTTCTCTCTCCTATGCAATTTTTGGTGCCCTATGTCTCCATTCTGCTCAAAACGCCTCTTTTTTTTAGGTCAATGAGAGATTGAGATCTCTCTCTTTTTTTTTGCATGTCAAACTAACCTTCATCTTTCCATAATTCGACAGCTCCTACACACAATTATTTTCATTTTGCTCTCCCCTTTTTCTATTTCCAAAACCATTGAATATCTACAGACATGAGTAACAAATAGGAAGGTATGCCATTCTTCCAGTTGCTAGCATTGATGGTTGATCATACCTTCATGTGGTTCCTTCCTGACAGCATCCCTCTTCCTTCATTTCTTCTCCAAGCGCCCAAACTTGCAATTATGCCTCTTGTTTCAAGTAAAAGTTGGATGAAAGGAAAAGGGTCCATGGCTTATGCCTAAAATGAAATGACACCTCTTTCACCCTTGGTCAATGTTGCCTCCTTATGAACATGGTCTCTTGTGAAACTTAGTTGCATTTATTTTGTTGGTTCTCCCCCACAACCATCCATCATGGAGGTAGCTTATGTGGGGATGTGGCCAGTGATCTAGGTTGCTTTTCAATCAACTCACTAAATTTAAAGATGGTCACTAAATTTGAGTTGGAATAAAAGTATAAATTGATATATTTAAAAATAAAAGGAATGTGCAGGGGATAATTAGCTAATTAAATTATTTAATAATGTAGATAGAAGAATAATTCAAGATTTAATTAAATCATTAAAAATTATTTAATTATGTGGATAGAGGAATAATGAAATATTTAATTATGGAGATGGAAGAATAATTAGAAATTAATTAAATAATTAAAACAATTTAATTAAAGTGGATGAGAAAATTTAAAAATAATTAAACAATTTAATTAAAATGTATTAGGAAAATTTAGAAAACAATTAAATTATTTAAAATTATTTAATTAAAAGTGGTTTGAAAATGATTAAATAATTAAAAAATATTTAATTAAAGAGGAAAAAGTGTTAGCGTAATCAAATAATAAAAAATATTTAATTAATAGTGATGAAGAGGTTGATTAGCAATGACACGAAACAATGTTGAATTTGGAAGAAATACTTTAGACATTTTTAGGTGTCTATAAGTATTAAGAGCTAGAAGGATATATAATCTAAGAAGAGATGAGAAAACAACTCACAAAATCACCACAAACGAAGGAAACTTATTGAAAAACAACAAAATAGAAGGTGATGAGAAGAACATGGGAAATATGCCAATATTATATATAAGATACACTGCATCTAATGAGGCATCTCGCATATCAAGCTTCCATGGTATTCAAGAGTGAGGAAGATTTGAGAATGGAATCCCTACACATTAGTATGTAAGATATAAAGATGGTGGTTTATCTACAAGCCGAACATCCCAACTTGTAAAGATTTCACATTATTAATTAAAACAAGGTACCTACCTAGAGAAGGAGGATTGACAACTCACCCCAAAATATTGTGGTAAAATAGACCTTGACATCCACTTGAAAAACTACATTAGTAAATGGAACAAGATGAGAGAATATGATGAAAGATTCAACACTTAATTATTCTATTGAACACTATCACCCGTTGCAAAAACATGGTATATAAATTAAGAGAAGAGGGAGTTGAAAGTAGAGAGTGGGGTGTAGTCCAAGAATGTATTACATTTTCGGCTCATAATGAAAGTTTTGTCTTTAATTCATCAAATAATGTATAAGATGGTCTAATTTACAATGGAAGTTGGCAAATAAATTCACTCATTCCCAAATACCATCAGATATGCAAGTGCGAACTTGATCTAGATTATATTTAAAATTTAAGTTCAAATTCAAACTTTTCTCACTCCTTTCACTTGCTATTATGAGCTAGCTACACTGCAAATGGATGTAAAGATTATCATAGGGTTTAAATAATAAAATATTTATGAGAGTATCCTAGAAAAATTATGAAAGTATTTATCGCATCACATCACTCTAGATCCATTGTATTCTTGCTTTCTAGATCCATTGTATTCTTGCTTTCTATCTTCAAATCTTTACTTGAAATCACCAAATTAATATACACAAATTTGAATTGAAAATAATTCACCTTTGTAATTTGACAAATTTGTAAAGATTTATAAAAATTATAGACAAATTTGTAAAGATTTATAAAAATTACAGTCCTTACAATACTCAAATATTAAGAAAACAATAGGAACACTCCTGCCAAAAATCAGCCATTTCATTACGTTGAGAGACGTCTTACAATGGCATTTGGTGTGTTTAGAAAAACTCCACCTTAAATCAAGGAGAATTCTTCACATCATGACCCTTCATGTTTTTTTAATGTAAATCTTGATATTAATAATAAAAATAATAATAATAACTAAAAAACCGGTTATAAAATAGTAACTACCAATCTGTTAAATATTTATTGATTCATTATTAACTCATCAGCATTGTAGGAGAAAGGTTCGGAAACTATTTTTGCATAACCGTTTTAATGTGAATGCATAGTTCGCCACTGAAACCAACCAATTCATTTTTCTACTGCACAGGCAACCAGAGGCCTTGATTTGCGTCTGCTTGCATATTAAAAAAGTTATGCTATTTCATTTTCTTGTATTTCCTGAATGGAACAGACTGAGAGACGACCTTTTTTTATTATTATTTAGAAATAGGAGTTTCTATAATTATTTCCATACGCTATTCATACACTCTTCTCACCAGGACTCCACTTTGGATGCCAACTGGAAAGAGCTCTTCCACTGCAATTCATCACAACAATAAACTGATTAAGACATATTTGATCCTTTTGATCAATCCAAAAGACAATTTGATATGTTCCAGATTGTCTTAGAAACTTTCAAGATGCAATTGACATGTATAAAGCTGAATTCTAAAACCTTTTTTAGTATACCTACGACCCGTGCCAATATGAGAGACTTGGAATGATGCGTGGAATCCATTAAAGCTCAATGAAAAGAGCATTTTGTATGCTTGCAGGCAAGAAGTGCGAAAGCATAGATAGGGTGTATGAACCATTTGATAGATGCCTCCAGGAAATGCGATCTCATGGTCGCCATGATTGCAAGATATGTATGCAAAGCATGGAATCTTAGACAAATCACGTGATTTGTTTAGCAGAATGTCATCGCATCGAATTTCATGATTGCAGATTTGTACAGTTTGCATGCAAAATGAATCTATTCAAAAGGCTTTAGAAACCCTTGCGCGAATGAAATCACAGAATATCTCATTTATTATTTATGTCAAGAATTGAACTCTACATTCAAACAGTTACAATGTACTGACTCTCGAAGCTCTTTTATTCTAACATATCCATTTAGCTAGCTGTAACATGAGCCACAGGCCTACTTACAAGAAATTATTTCCTGCAATATTCAAAGTTGGACTGATCCCTTGAATGGCATGGCAGGTGTGGAGCAATGATAGGTATGAAAGTGTGGAGCACAGAATGGTGGTGAATGATAGCCGAAGATGCCTCTCCATTCCATTTTTCTTTAATCCTTCACACTATGTCATGGTCAAGCCTCTGGAGGAGATGGTGAGTGAAGAGAATCCTCGCAAGCGTAGGGAATACAATTGGGGAAAGTTTTATAAGTGAAAGAAAGATAGCAATTTTAAAAACTTGGGAGTTAAGAATATACAAATCTACCACTTTAGAATCTGACAGGTATGGGATTAATAAGGTGGAATTACCTACTGCCAGAGAACAAACATGGCATAAACATAAGTTGCTACTAGAGAACAAATTCTCTTAGATGCATATATTGTAAATACAATGTCTTCTATGGAATACTATATGCATATAAAGTCATGTTGTATAGAAAGATTGCATCTCTACAATTTCTTCTATGGAATATAGTCATGGTGTATAGAAAGATTACATTTCTATAATGTCTTCTACAGAATACAGTCATGGTGTATAGAAATACTGCATATCTACAATATATTTTAAATGTAATATTATTATGTCGTCTACGGAATGACACAGTGATGCATGCCATTGTAGTGTTACTAATTATATATACTCTTAAAGGTCTGAAATATTAAAAAGTGATTGGTAATAATTTGAATGTCTATTTAAATACTAAATAGTTGAATGGTGAAATAGTTATTATTTTTATTAGCTGAAATTTAATTTTGATTATTGAACTATTTCATAATTAAAAATAACTCTCTTGCTACATTTTTATTCTTTATTTAATTATCTTGATTTTATATGTTTTGGAATCCCCAATATATTCACCACTCTAGCTTATCTCACTTGACATATTAGAGGGAGGGGAAGAGATAGAGGCTAATATAGAGAGATAGATAGACAGGGATAGGAAAAGAGATAAAGAGATAGGGAGAGAGATATACATAGAGAAGGATATGGATAGAAAGATATAGAGAGATCAGTGAGAGGGAGATTGAGTGAAAAATAAAGATAAAGATAGAGTAGAAGAGATGGAGGGAGATAAGGCGTGAATAAGGTAGAGGAAGACATTTCTAGAGATAGGGAGAGAGATGGATGGGTAGAGAGAGGGAGACATTTTTAGAGATGGAGGGAGAGAGAGAAATATAGAGGTAGATATCAAGATGAATATAGAGCGATTGAGGAAGAGTGAGACAAGTAGATACAGGTAGAGATGGATATAGAATGGGAGAGGAAGAGGGAGAAAAATAGATAGAGATATAGAGAGAGATAGAGGGAGAAATAAAGATAGATAGAGATACAGAGATGGAGGGGGAGAGATAAAGAGTGATAGATAGAGAGGAAGAGATAAAGATATAAGGAGGAAGAGGGAGAGATAGAGATATATGGTGAGATAGAGTGATATAAAAAGAGATATAAGGAGATATAGAGAGAGGGAGAGGGAGAGAGATAAAGAGAAAAATAGAGAGAATTAGGGAAAGATAAATAGATAGAGGGAGAGATGGAGTGAATAAAATAAAGAATGAAGAAGGGGAAGAGAGGGAAAGGAGATACATGTAAAGGGATAGAGATAGAGAAATAGATGTAGAGAGATATAGATAGACAGAGATAGAGGAGTGAGGGAGAGAGAAAGAGATAGAAGTAGACATAATGAGGTATAGATAGAGAGGAGGGGAGAGATAGGGAGATAGAGATGGAGGGGGAAAGAGTGAGAGAGAAAGAAGGTGATAGAGATAATTGATAGAGAGGTATAGATAGTCAAAAATATAAAGAGATAGAAATAAGGGGAGATAGAGAGAGAGATAGATAAATTAATAAGATAGAGAATGAAGAAGGGGGAGAGAGGTCAAGGATATATATATATAGATGTAGAGAGACATAGATAGAAAGAGATAGGGAGCTCGGAGTGAGAGGGAAAGAGAGAGAAACAAATAGAGGTAGATGTAATGAGGTATAGATATAGAGGGGGAGGGAGAGATAGGGAGATGGAGATAGATGAGGCAAGAGTGAGAGAGAAAGAAGGTGATAGAGATACGTAATAGAGAGGTATAGATAGGTTGAAAGATAAAGAGATAGAGATAGAGGTAGGGAATGAGAAAGAGGAAGTGTGTGTGTATGAGAGAGAGAGAGATATGGAGAGGGATATATATTTACAAATAGAATATAGACTATGAGGTGTT